>CM076579.1:1314765063-1315195072 GCA_034641835.2 Pinus albicaulis | reverse complement strand
ATGCAGATTTTCTTATGAAGACAACACAACTAAAAGAATGATCATGAATATTTGAATTAACCTGCGCATCCATCGACCATATCCAATTTTCATTGAATTTTATTCCACGACTTTTCAAGGAGTCATAAATCTTTCCAAACGAGTATTGTACAAAATATGTATCATGTGTACGATCGTCATTGATATAAAAGTGATATTCTTTAATAACATGTCGATTTTCCTTTGGTGATTTCTATATGATCGACGTTTTGTTCAACATGTTTATATAGAATATGGACGAGCATGGAGACATGGTTAGAATGATAGTATTCACTCTAAATTTCTTTTTGTGGAACAAAATGTGTAGTTTTTCTGCAAAAAACAATCGTGACAAAATGGTTCCCTAGTGGAAAAACTTCACGGGATTTTGTTTGAATTGCAAGTCTTGCCATCGAGCTCTATGTGAATGCTTGGTGTATTTATAAATTTCGCCTCAAACTTTCTCAAAAAATCTATCACAAAAATTTCTTCGTCTTGTAATTCAATTCTTTTAGCACTATTTGAACCTTGAATCGATGTATGGATATATTCATATCTCTTCCATTTCACTTTCATGTTGGACAATGATTGATCATTTATATCAGTACAATATTTGTTTTTGAAATTTAGTCAAATTTCCACAATAATCGCATTTTTTACCACCAACACATTTCTTTTCGTAAAATAATTCATCTGCTTTCTTTTTTCACATAGAATTTGAGATATGAAATCACAAATAGTGGAAGGAGGAGGTTGTAGAAATTTGAATGAATAATATATTATTCAATGAGATTCTCGATCACACTATTTTAACTCGTGCACAATACAAAATCTCTTCTACCATTGATCATTAATTGCGGATAAAAACAGTGATCGCACATTAAAACCATAAACAATCACACATATGAACACGGTATTTTATGGGAAAGCTTAAAGATGAAAAACCCCCTAACTATCTATATATTAGATGTCATAGATATCATGTAACAATCATTAGACAAAGCTCCTCACAAAGCTCTCGAGTACAATCTCCAATTTCTACACACTAATCAAGCCCAGATCTAGCAAATCACATGCTCCAATCTACGCCACGATATCTGCCTCTCTTGCGCAATCACTACTGAAATAATGGCTCTGAATGAAACTCGGGATTGGTTTAGCCTTGCTCACGCAATCCTCATTGGCATCTCCAATCATTTGGTTGTTGCAAAATCATGCAACGAGTATAGTCACAAATGATAGTCACTGCTTGCTCTTTCACCTACCTCTTCATTGGTCTCCTTTGAAAGCTTGTCCATGCATATGTAGTTAATTGATGTATTCTTTAGTTGATTAATGAGTTAATAATTAGTGAATTAATTAATAATTAATTCACACCACTCTCACTAGTGTATTAATCGGTTAGAATAGATACAACTAGCTCAACTATGTTTAACTCGGTTAAATCGAACACAACTCCATCAAGCCTCCAATAACTCCACCAAACTCTATCACATGAGTTCTAGCGAAGTATCCATGCAATAGCTCCACTAACCCTCGGGAATAGCGTAATTCCTTCTGTCGACTCTCAGTGCCACATCCGAGCACTCAAGCCCGAAAGTGCTCGAGAGAATAAGATAATGTTTATAGTCCAAATATTATTAAGAGCTAATAATATTCGACATATCTATTTTTAGACTCGCAATCTAAAAATAGATTCCACCCAATATGTCTAAAAATAGAAGTCCATCTATTTTTCCAACTTGACCAACCATCCACAAATAGCATCACGCAACTCATAGAATATGATCGACATGTCTAAAAATAGACTTGCGCCAAAAAATAGCTTGACGGGCCCACGTAGTGAAGCGACTTCTTTCCACTAAGCTCATCATCTTGTTGCAATCTCAACACTCCCTCTCAACAAGATAAGGATTATCTCGCCACCCCTATCCTGCGTGGTATTCGAATTTTCTCTCTGGTGAGTGCCTTCGTCAAGATATCGGCATCACGATCCTCGTGGGAATGTATGAAAGTAACACTGATCTTCCGTTGACACGAATATATGATATGATGATACCGGATGTCAATGTGTTTAGATCTATCATGAAATACTAGATTAACCGAGAGTTTGATGCAACTACGATTATCACAATATATCACAGTAGGATCTAAGTGTGAACCGAATAACTCGACGCCCGGGATCTTCCTCATCCATATAGCCTCGCATGCATCCAACACTCGGCCGCCATATACTCGGCCTTTGCTGGGCTGAGCGCCACGGATCTCCCGCTTCTGTTTGTACTAAGCTTCTTTGTCGACCTAGATATTGAAAATCCCTATGGATGTGCTCTTTCTGTCCGTTGGGCTCCCCTGCCCAATCTGCATCCGTGAAGCCACACGGCTTCACCTCATCCAACTATCTGTACCATAATCCATATCCCGATGTGCCTACGAAATATCTCAGTACATGCTTGCACTGCCTTCCCGGTAGAGCTTGGTAGGCTTAACCATAGCTTGTGAAAGTTAGTTAACAACGTAGCATATGTCGGGTCATGTATTGACTAGATACATAAGCGACCCAACCAAATGTCGGTGAAACGATGGCATCCACTACCTCTGCCAGTACTGTAGCATCCTCTTTCCTCCATCCACCGGGAAGAGGAGTGTCGATAGGCTTGCTGGCCATGCATGTTGAACTTCTCCGGTATCTCCCAGGCATACTTTCCTTGAGACTACAAACAGTCCATCACTGCTGTCGCCAAATTTCCAATCCCGGGAAATAATGAAGGAGACCCAAATCCTTCATCTCAAAATCCTTTGCAAGATCAGCCTTGCATGAGAGTATCAATAGTTCATCACCCATCAAAATCAAATCATCTACGTAAAGGTACAATGATAAGCAACTTACCCTCCACCACAATGCTAGGTATAGGTTCGGATCCGCCTCACTCTTGGAGAATCCAAGTCCGGTGAAATAATTGTCTATCGTGTGTACCAAGCACGAGGTGCTTGTTTCAACCCATATAGCGCTCTCTTGAGCCTGCACACATGCGACTTGCGTGCTAAAGATCTCGAAACCTTCGAGCTGCTCTATGTACACCTCCTCCTCAATCACTCGCGTTGAGGAACGTAGTCCTCACATCCATACGATGAATGTGCCACCCCAT
The DNA here is from genome assembly GCA_034641835.2 of Pinus albicaulis. NCBI lineage: Eukaryota > Viridiplantae > Streptophyta > Pinopsida > Pinales > Pinaceae > Pinus > Pinus albicaulis. The sequence goes on along the minus strand of CM076579.1, from coordinate 1,315,191,905 downwards.
ACGCGTCGAGAGAGAAATAATCATCCGTATGGAAGAATACCTTGCGATAGGGTGCAAAGGTTTCCTCATAATCAATCCCCTCAATCTATGAGAAGCCTCGGGACAACAAATCTTGCCTTGTACTTCTCCACACTCCCATCGAGCTTTGCTTGCTTCACTTTGTAGATCCATCTCGAACCCACCACTAATTTCCCTTCGGCCTTGGGACAATCTCCCATGCCACTCGTTTTTCGACAATCGAATCATACTCTTCCACCATGGCATCTACCCATGCGGGATCCTCCCACGGCTTCCTCGAAAGAGGATGGCTCCGTCACGATACACTTGCTCATAAGATCCATGTATCTGATATATCGATCAAGTGGCTTATGTCTGTCCGTCGCTATGATGTAGGTGCTCCTACAAATCCTCTCGCGCATCTTGAGCCGGTCGCTCGGCTTCGTAGTGCGCTTCCGCCCTGCGATGGTTGGTGCTGCATGAGTGGTCTCTTCCACTCCATGAACCTCCTCTTGTGGTTGATCCACATCCAGAGACTCATCCTTAGGAACTAATAGCTCCTCATACTGCATGCAAAGTGTGGCTCCCTCTCAGAAAACACTTCATGGCTTTCTCCCTCATGAAATTTGATATCGTCGCACAACGTCACACAACGATGCTGGAAAATACACATGATATTTGTGGGGTGTATCGATGTACCCCACAAAATATCCCAACCTCTGCGGTCGACTCTGAGCTTCTTCTGGCATCCTTAGTCATATGAATGTAAACAGGTGAACCAAAAATTCCTCAAATGGGAAATATCGAGGCCTCTTACCGGAAAATGCCTCCTCGGGTGTACTCATGCCAAGTATCTGTGAGGACAACGATTACGCACATATCTCGCGAGTATTGCATGCCTCGGCGCCACAAGTGTATGGGAAGGCCCCGATCATGCAACATCACCCGTGCGGCACCCACGATCATTACGATTTCTTCCGCTCAGCAACCCCATTTTGCTATGGGTTATGAGGTGCTATGAGCTCTCTTTGAATTCCTTCTATGTTTCGCAAAAAGTCCTTGAATTTCGCCAGAGATGAATTCACCACCATTGTTTCTCCCTAAGAGCCTTCACACTACTTCTCCGATTCTTTCTCAACCGGTGCCTTGAACTCACGAGAAATTTGAGTATGTATCTCTCTTCTTCGTATGAAGAAGATCCAGCACTCAGAAAAATCATCAACAAATATCACATAGTACACGTGCTTTGATATCGAAGCTGCGAGAAAGGTCCACACACATCTGTGTGAATTATCTCAAGGATCGTCGTGGCGCGACTATCCTTCTCGTGAAAGGTGGATTTCACAAATTTTCCCAAGGTACATCCCTTGCACTGATTTGATTGTGCAAGAGTACCCTTAGGAAGCCCGAGTAGAAATATGCTTGTAGTATCTTCAAAGCTCCATGGTGAAGGTGGCCCAATCTCCCTGACACGAGCTTGCCCTCATCCCCGGCTCACCACTCCTTTTCCTTGCACTGCCATTGTTGTGCAGCTATCTACCTGCAATTGATAAAGGTTCTTAACTCGAACCCCTATCCTCCTAGTTTCACCGGTTGCCTTCTTGCGTAGGGAAAGCCTTTCCCTCGCTAAAGACAACATCATATCCCTTGTCTTCTAACATCGCCACGGAGATTAGATTCTTCTTCAATCTTGAAACATGCATCACTTCCTTCAACACGAAGGGTTTACCGGACTCCCTCTCAAAGGAAATGGTACCGATACGAGTCGCACTTGTATCTACCATCATCTCCCATCTCGTTGTTCACTCCAAGATCCTTCTCATCCGGATCGGTAAACAAATCTTTATCTCCATGTCATGTGAAAAGATGCACCACTGTCGAAGCAAACCATCTGAACCCATCATACTTGAGACCAAGCATGCGATCGATGAAAAATCCAGCTCAAAAGCTGAGGCTAAGGCCTCTCCGTTTGCTGATCCAACTATACTCACTATTTTTCTTCTTACTGTGGATAGTTAGTGGCGTAATGTCCATGTTGGTGACGGTGAAAGCACTTCACCTTGGACATGTCATGCTTCTTGTACTTTCACACGAGATTGAGAAGCATTCTTCTTGCTCTTCCCCTTCCTTGCTTTGGCGGCCAAAGCACAATTTTCTTCATCTAATTTCTTTGATGAAGATCGTCACTCAGTACTTCGCCTTATCTCCTCTTGCACGAGATCCGGCCAAATTCACTCCCATCCTGGCAATTTCTCCCGACCATTGACAGAGTCTCGATAGGAATGCCAACTCTTCGGAAGCCCAAGGAGAGCCAAAATCACCAAGTCCTCGTCATCTACGATCACCCCCACACTTCCTAGCTCATCCCCGATTGGATGAACTTCGTGAGGTACTTGAGCATACTGTCGCCTTTCTCCATTTTTATGTTCTTGAGTTTATCCTTGAGCGCCAACTTCCTGCTGGTCGCTCTTTCTTTGGAATAAAGTTCAGTCAATGCTTTCCACATCAAGAATGGAGAAGCCTTACCATTAAGGCTGGACACTATGTGATCCTTTACACCTTCCAACGGAATTCTTCGACACTTTGATGTCTTCTTTTTCCATGCGTCAAGTGCGGCGGCATCGCTAGAAGCAGGTTTTGGAATTTCTGCATCTATGAACTCCTTCAACCCATTGTCATCATGCACCAGCCTCCATCCCGTCCTTCCATGCAATATAATTCGATATGCCCTCAAGGGCATACTCCAATACGCAATCCATTGAAAGACATCTCAACTTCGACACCAAGAAAACTCTGCTTGCAAATTCGAATTCCACCAGACTGAAAAACTCAACCACTTCAATGTTTTGCAATTGCTCCAATGATCAATATCAGCCCTGCGATACCATGTATAAATTTGAATAATCGATATATTATTCGCCGAGATTATCCCGATCACACACTATTTTAACTTCATGCATAATACATAATCTCTTCTACCATTGATCGTTAAATTGCGGAAATAAAAACAGTCGCATGCGCACATTAAAAACATAAACAATCACACATATGAACACAGTATGTTTATGGGAAAGCATACGGCTGAAAACCCCCAACTATCTGTATATTATATGTCATAGAGATCATGTAACAATACATTAGCACAAAGCTCCTCACAAGCTCTCGACACAATCTCACAATTGCTACACACTAATCAAGCTCGGATCTGAGCAAAGTCACATGCTCCAAATCTCTTCCACCGTCGCTTGCCTCTCACTGCGCAATCCATGATGAAGAATGGCTCGTGATCGAACTCGGATTGGTTCAGCCTTGCTCATGCAATCCTCATTGGCAAATCTCCAATCAATGGTTGTTGCAAATCATGCAACAAGTATAGTCACAACTGATAGTCACACTCGCCCTTTCACCCACCTCTATCATGGTCTCACGAGACTTTGTCCATGCATTGTAGTTAATTGATGTATTCTTTAGTTGATTTATGAGTTAATAATTAGTGAATTAATTAATAATTAATTCACACCACTCATCACTAGTGTATCTATCGAGTTAGACTAGATACAACTAGCTCAACTATGTTTAGCTTTCAGTTAATCGAACACAACTCCACCAATTTCTTCAATCAACTCCACCAAAACTGCTGTCACATGAGTTCTAGCGAAGTCATCCATGCAATAGCTCAACATAACCCTTGGGAAAAGCGTATTTCCTTCTGTCAAAGTACATGTGCCACATCCAAGCACTCAAACTCGAAAGTGCTCCAAGAGGATAAGATAATGTTTATAGTCCAAATATTATTAAGAGCTAATAATATTCGACATGATCTATTTTAGACTTGCAGTCTAAAAAGTAGATTCCGCCCAATATGTCTAAAAATAGAAATCCATCTATTTTTACCAACTTGACCAATCATCCATAAATAGCATCCGGCAACTCATAGAATATAGATTGACATGTCTAAAAATAGACATAGTCTAAAAATAGACTTGCGCCAAAAATAGCTTGCGGGCCCACTTAGTGAAGGCGACTTCATCCACTAAGCTCATCATCTTGTTGCAATCTCAACGAGAGGTGAATCTTTCCTTAAAATGTTCTACCAAAATTAAGGAGATGTGTCACTTAATATAACATAAATTCCACATGATAATGACAACAACAAGTGTCACGCACGTGCTGATAGGTTTTACATACCATGGTTTTTGTTGAACAAAAATGCATTGATTGAGACATGAATTTCATGATTCTCTTCTTTGAACTTGTTGAACAACTCTATCCGAGTGGTGTCCCAGAAATGCTTTTTCATGTTCTTCTTATCGATTTCGTGCTATTCTTCTTCACATCACATCCCTTGCATTTGGTGAAACACGTGAATTTTTTCTTCCAATATTCATATATTGTTTTTTTAACATTTCTCCATGTCTATCTTGGTATGGTTTGCCTACAAATAGCTCTCCAACAAGCGATTTCATCATTTACATCTATTTGCAACATCAAATTTCTGATGGTTGAGCAAAGTTTTTCGTGATGTTCTAATGCTCGTGCTATAGATTTTACCAAGCAATTCTCTTTAGTACTTGATGAAACCACTGCCATATGTATTTCTCTACATACAAGTGAAACATTTTTTCGTCTAGATCTTCTAATTGAATTTATAGCACTATTTATATTTTGTATTACATTTTCCTTCATTTTTTTTAAATCTTTTGTCGATTTTTGAATACACAATAAAGTTGTAGCTTCTGTTAATTTCCTTAATGATAGAAGACCTTTCAACATTTTGGGCTTGAACTGTCACATTTTCCTTTATGAAGTACGTATCAAAAATGTGTTTAACACGATATCGTATAACATGGTCAGCTCTTTTATCTCCATATGTGTGAGTGTCAACATTTTCTAACATCTCATCATCGACATTGATTTCATATGTACATATTCAAATGAATAGTACATAATAAGTTTACATATTCAATAAATAACTAAACTAATAAATATGTATAATTTCAATAATATGTACATGTGTTCAACATATATATATATATATACCTTGTGATTCAATTTCTTCACTTGAATTTCTTTCAACATTTTCACCATCTTCAATTTTTGGTTCAATATCTCTTTCACTTTCTCTTTCAAAATTTTGTATCTCATCATCAATGCTTTGAGGAATATCTCTCTCTCTGTTTACATTGCAAAATATTTTTCAAATTAGTTCATCAAATAAAAATTAAACTTGAACACGTTTTACACTAGGAAAATTTTAAATATCAAATTCATAATATTTACATTTACATAATTGCTTCAACTTCTAGTTCCCGAGGGTTGAGGTTTTTCCTTTCATTATTTGAGAGTGCTTCTCTCTTTCTTTCTGCGAGATTCTCTCCCCTGTTCTCTACTTTCCTCGGGGTCTCTTGTTCGACCACATATTTTCTGCTTTGCAATTCCTTCGATTTCCCATGATAATAGAGAGTCTGAAGTTCGAAAAATTTGCGCAAAAACTCGAACTACTCAATAAAACATCACAAAAGATTTAATTTATCATTTTAAAAAATTTTGCAAAAAATACATACTTCATTCAAAACACTTACTGTATATGAGAAAAAAATGTCTCACAAAAATGAAAGTGAAGCTCAAAATATTTCCTTCCAAGTCCTACAAAAAAATTTCATTTAAAAAGTTAGACAAAAATTCATTTTAAAAAATCATTATAAAATATTTATTTCAACCCAAAACACGTACTCTAAAAAAATGTCACTAAAAATACCTCCAAAAATGTCAAGTGAAAATTCTCAACTTCTTAAAAAAATGACATTTTAAAAAAATATAAAAAAACCTCCCTAAAAAATATCACTCCAAAAAATACCTCAAAAATGTCCTTTTGAATATTAAGCCTAAAAAGAGTCATTTCGAAATTAAGTCAAGAATGTCTTTTGGAAATTAAGCCCAAAAACCTCTTAAAACAAAAATACATCCAAAAAAATTTCTTTTGAAAAATTAAAGCCCAAAACCTCTAAAAACAATGAAAATTAAGCCAAAACTTATAAAACAAAATACTTAAAACCAAAAAATGTGTTTTGGGAAATTAAGTCAAAAACACTCTAAAAACAAAATACATCCAAAAAAAATGTCCTTTGAAAATTAAGCTCAAAACTACAAAACAAAAATACTTAAAAATAAAACCAATGAAAATTAAGCCCAAAAATTCTAAAAACATGCCCTAAAAAAACAATGAAAATTAGGCAAAACCTCTAAAAACAAAATACCTTATAAAGCCCAAAAAACATCCAAAAAATATGTCACATACCTCGAGAAATTTCCTTTGAATGTGCCTCGAAGAAAAGGTCTTTAAACCCAAACAATCCTGTGCAAAAAAGTGTCTTTGAATGTATCTCCGGAAAAAGTTCTTTAAACTCAAAACAATCCTTTGCGAAAAAATGTCCTTTAAATGTACCTCCGAAGAAAAAGTCCTTAAACCCAAAACAATCATTTGCAAAATGAGACCGTCAGTAATGAAAAATGTACCGAAATTATCACGAAAATAATGAATGTTTTACATCAATTTATATTTCCACTGAAATGCTTTTGAGCTTCGGTGTATTTTCCAGTGACGCAAAGTCAAGTAAATGTGAAACTAAAAATAAATTAAGCCGAACTTTTTATAATAAATTCGGCGAACTTTTATGTTGTTACAAACATAATAATAAGTGAAAAGAAACTAATAAGTAAGAAAAATTAAAATTTAGACATCACAAACAATTATCATAGTAAGAGAAATCATCACTAAATTTTTCCCTGTAGATTTCTCAACGGTTAGTTTCGAGAAGAGTACTTCTTAGATGTAGCTTATAAGATAGGATTCCCTCTGCATATAGTACCTTGGATGATCATGTTCAATGACTCCTTTGGTTATCTTGTCTTGTGAGTGTTGTGTAGGATTGTATAAAATGCACATTCAAATTGATTTGTAGATCATATATTTGAGAAAAGACATAGGGAAATTGAAAGTTATTTATTACCAATCCTTCGATTTGTGGTTAATGAAGTTTGGTGTAGTGTCCCAGTGCATGTTTGATGCCTCAACTAATCCCATGTGTGATTGAGTGTTGATTGCATATAGATCCATCATAGTAGAGTTGACTTGGATATTCCTTGTAGGTATGAATCTTGAGTAAAGCTTTCCCATTCATGCACATCTCCATGTTGCGGTTGCTATGTTAATGTGGGTATTCTCGTAGCTCAAGTCATTACAAAGTGGGCATAGGGATGCGAGTCATGTCATGCACATAGTAGTTTGATCCTAGTGTATTGCATTGCACTTGAGATTTTGGCACATCAGTGCATTCTTGAGTGAAATTGTGTTCCAATGAAATGTCTTTACTTTGATTAGTAGATGGCTCATTGAAAAACACTTGATAATTTCATGGTGATTATACACGAGTGGAATTTTCTTTAATCCTCACTAAAATCTCATGGATATTTGTCCAAAAAGGTTTTGTATTTCGAGGATATGGGCCACTTTATGGTATGTGATATTAGAAGAAACGTCTCTTTGATAATTAATTTAAGTATCTTTTAATTATGTATTATAATGTTTTGTGGATCTATGTATTATAATGAAACTTGTACTATACTTTGTCAAAGGTCGTTGCCCACCTTCAATAGGTAATGTTACATCAAGAAATAAATTAATATATCAACTTTATAAAATGGAAACAATTATATTTCAAGTAAGGGATGAAGAGGGAAATTAATTACATATCTTAAATTCTAAAAAAAACACCTAATCCCAATGATTGTTGTGTTGTAGTTAAATAATTCATAGAGTCTCCACACAACCACATCACTTAAATGTTTCATTAATAAATATTGTGTAGCTTAACATATTGAGAACAATTTCTTTAATTTAGTTAAATAAATCAATGAAATATCAAACATTGTATATATTGGAATAAAAATCACTACCCTTTCATGACTGTACATTTTTAATATAACAATATATATTTTTATATTTTGTGATTACATTCATATTTAAGTTATTGCTTTTACTCCCAACAAACCTGACATTGACATTAAAATATGGAAAAACAATATTAAAAAAATATCATTAGAATAATTATTTTCCAGAAATCTTTCAATTATAATCACATGACACAAAACTTTGTTCACGCATTTATAATCGCAATTGGTTGGAAACACAGACAAATTTTGTCTCATATAATTATAACCAAAAGATCTCTGGAAAATAACTATACATGAAAAAAACCAAAATACAAATAATAAAATAATTATGTTAATAACTTTGTCAATAAATAAATAAAAGAATAAGATCTAGTTAAAATCAATAAACTTTTTCTTATCTTTTATTTTGACAACATAAAAATGTTAACAAACAAAATATACCATTAATTTATTTTTAAATACTAAAACTTTACTTGAAAATTCTTTAAAATATCAATTATATTTAATATATTTTACAAAAATAATAAACTCATATAGCAATTAAATAATATATTTATTTTTGAATCAAATTTTTATTTTCACTATAAATCAAATTAAATTAATTAATTTTTAATAATTAAATATTTTTAAATTAAATTTAATAATTAAGTAATTAAATACTTATGCCAGAAGTATAAAACCCATCCACCAAAATTTATAATTAAACAAATTTCTCTTCTAATTTGCCATATCCTCTTGAAAATTGGTGCCCTGAAACCTTTTCGGATTGAATCTCAATCTTCAATCTTCACAATAACAGTATGCAACGACGAAATTTTTCCAGGTGAATTTCGGTCTTCACAATTACAGTGTGCCTCACTTCCTCGTGTACTCACACTTGTGCTAAGCATCTCATCTGCACACCTCTTTTTTCGTCTTGTCTTATAAGTTTTCTTCTTCTCATGGAAAACAGCGCATCTGAATTTAGAAGAAAATTCAGTTTACATTAAAACATATAATGTTCATCATTCAGTTATATAGTATCCATTAGCATAACATAGATCACTTTAAAAAGAAAAAACAAAAACATATGATCATAAACAGAAAGTGTGTGGAGGTCATCTGATGACAGTCCAGGCGATGAAAAACTACCAAAAATAGATAGAATGTCACAAAAGAGACAAAACCAAAAATAAACATGAGAAAGAAACAGAGGCAGCAGCTATGGAATAGCAGATTCTGTCATCCCTTGTGACATATATCCCAGCAAGCCTCTTTTAGATAGGAGATAGCAGCTAATTTGACTCGAGGAAAATGTGGTAAATGCTGATGTTCTAGAGATGAGCCAAGAAGGTCTTTCAGTGAGCATCCTTCCTGTCATCATCACTTATTACTTTCAAAATATTATTATTTTAAAGTAACTTAAAATATTATTGTATGGTTAGTTAATTGGGTTGTGATTTTATAATAATTTTCACAGGATATAATAAGATAAAGAAAAGAATTATTTTTAACGTTTAAATAGATTGTTTTTCATCTAGTTTTTGTATTTGGTCTTTTTCCTACAAAATTTTACAATAAAGACTTCGATTTCTGAACAGACTTTTAGCTAAATAAATTATCCCAAAAACTAACTACCAAAATACTTGATAACTCACTGTCTTCTTGGCTGTCCATTTCAATTCAGCTTTTTAGAAGACAAAACATCTCAAATAGTTCTAAGCACTTGTTAACACTTCTTTTTTACCATCAGTTTGAGAATGATATGCTATGTTCATTTTAATTCTTTACAAATCATTCCTCCTCTTGGATGTGACTTTTAGGGAAACAAAACATCTCAAAATAGTTTCTAAACACTTGTAAAACACTGCTTTTTGACCATCAATTTGAAGATGATAGGCAATTGCTCATATTCTGCAGTGTACAGAGTGAAATAGCTCCCTGTGACTCGCTTGTTTTAAAAAGCTTGCTTGGCTGAGAAGGGACTGACTAAAAGCACTAGCGTATTCTGGAGAAACATAACCATGAAATGAATCAATTCAGGCAGAATCATATAATAATAATAATAATAACTTTTTGTTTTATGCAGTTCTCTGACACATTGCAGAATAGAGTAGTGCAATAGTCATAAAATTAATTTGTTTAAACCATCACAATAAACAAATGCTACGTAATTTATGTAATCAAGCAATACACATTAACAAATAAATAATTAAAGATGATGGTACAAATCCAGGATACTCAACGTCTATGATACTTTTTAAACAAATAATGCCTTTAACATAATCCTCCAATTTCAAAACTGAAAACGATTAGTCATTCTGGTTAATGCCCAGGAATAAAAATCATTTTAATTAATGCTAAAATGTTCGAAGGCTGCATCTCTGCAGGCCTAACAAAACAGGAACACTCCATTAAATATCCAATCTGCGAGTTTATATCAAACTTAGAAAAAGCTGTGGGCATCAGACCGGCACGAGCTTGAAAAGAATCTGTCAGTCAAGATAATCCCTGCTCATCAGACATTTTCTTTGGTCATCACAAACCCTATCCCTATCATCAGACATTAAAGATAATGGTACAAACCCAAGGATACTCAACTTCTATGATACTTTGAAAATATTACATTTAACCTCTAATCTGAGAATCCTCCATTTTCAAGACTGAAAACCATTAAAAAATCATTCTGGTTAGTGCCAGAATAAAAATCATTTTAATTAATGCTAAATGTTCAAGGCTGCATCTCTGCAAGCTCTAACAAAACAGAACACTCCATTAAATATCCAATCTGCGATTTATACCAAACTTGAAAAAAACATGTGAGCATCAGACCGGCGAGCGAAATCTGTCAGTCAAGATAATTACTATCATCAGAAATTTTCTTAGGTCATCACAGCCACACAGCATTTTCTTAGGTCATCAGCGACACAGCAAAACAAAAGCCTAACTATATTGTTCACAGAAGTTGCTTTTCATGTTATTTCTTAAAGATAAAATTTCAGTTGCATTCAGAAAGTATTTATGATATATATAGATAAATGGATCAAAGTTTATTTCACATTCTTCAAATAACATGGAATTTTTTTATTTTTTTTAAATGTTATTCTTTCTATTAAACATCCAATCTGCGATTTATATCAAACTTAAAAAAACATGTGAGCATCAGACCGGCGAGCGAAATCTGTCAGTCAAGATAATTACTATCATCAGACATTTTCTTTGGTCATCACAGCCACACAGCATTTTCCTACAGGTCATCACAGCCACACAGCAAAACAAAAGCCCTAACTATATTGTTCACAGAAGTTGTTTTCATGTTATTCTTCAAAGATAAAATTTAGTTGGATTAAAAGTTTATTTTCATATAACTTTTTTTGAAAAGAAATGTTATTATTTTTGTTAGATGTTATCTAGATATCTTGTTGTGAGAGAGCTTTTTCCCTATCTAAAAATAATAACAAAAAATGAATGGTAGATTCAGAAAATATTTTTAGAATTTTTTTATCATACAGATTTCAAAATATTCTAAGAATCCTGAATAGAAACATATTGAACAACTAAATTATCCATAACACCTGTATTTGAATCATTTTTAAATAAAGTGAAACTGAAAATAACATTCTATGGAAAAATGTTATTCACTCCAGCTAGATACCACCCATTTAATGTCAACTAAAAATAACTTCTTTTGGATAAATGTGTTCTCTCCACCTAGATGCCACCTGGATATCTTCTTGTGGGAGAGTTCTTCCTAATCAATATATAGAAAAAAATAAAAAAGTCTTTTTTTCTATTGCGGATTCTGGAAATATTTTAAAATCTTTAGTCTGACTGATTCTGAGATATTCAAAAAATCTACAATTGAAATAAAAAAAATAAATTATCACCAACTACTAAATTTTAATAAAACATTACACTACATTAAATATCCAAAAAACTCCAATTTATGTGAGAAAAAAAAACAGGGCATCAAACCCGGTGAGCAAAATCTATCTTCATGACAACTGAGATTATCAGACATTTTTGATGAGTCATCATGGCCAAATAGTGGTATAAAGTTTCAGCCATTCTGTTCATAAATCCATTTAACACCCAAATCAAGTGACTTATCAGTCACAGCCAGATTTGGAGCATTAGGCCTACGTCACATGAATTTGAGATTTTCCTTTGTCACTACCAAAACACAATACTTGCAGAAAAAGAAAAAAACAACAAAAAATATCACAGTTAGTTGTAATGCCCAAAGGAACAATGGAATGAAAAAATGCTTCTAATTGGCCTAGAGATATGGTGACTGATCCTATCACTTCCTCTGTGATGAAAGAGGTTCCATGGCAATAGTTATATGGTTTGTAGTTTCGTGGTGTCAAGCAATTTGAAAGGTGTGGGTCCATGCAATTTTATTGGGTCCATCAATTTTATCTCCACGAGCAATTTAAAATAGGATAGCGTGGAGAAAGGGAACATTTGACTTTCGAATAATCAAATGCCTGTGAATCCTAATGCCCTCTGTTCGTATGCATAGGCCAATTATTCAGAAAGTCTTCCATTCTTACTTGGGCAAACGCTTTGGAAACGCTGATAATCGCAAAACTGAGCATAATTAGTCATTTAAGTAGTAGGTTAGTTAGCATTGGTTTGCTATGAATGATCTGTGTATGTTTTGAAAATGCTGATAATCATGAAACCTTTGGTTACTATGAATGATCTGTGTATGGTTTGAAAATGCTGATAATCATGAAAAACTAAGTATAATTAGTGAATGTTCAGTGTAATGTTGGAAATGCTGATGACCATGACAACTGAGTATAACTAGTGATGTAAGTAATAGGTTGGCCAGCATGATGATGCAATGAATTGTTTTATTTTAAGCTGGAACGGTGTATTAAGTGGAATATATGAATTATGTAATCTGAAATTTAAACATAAAATTTGGTTTCTATATTTATTTTACTTTTTAACAATTTAAATTGTTAAGTAGATTTCACCAGCAAATGCTATTAATTAAAATTTTAATATTATAATTAAAAAAATAATTCGTATAAATAAAATATAAATTTCATTTATATTATTTAAATAATATATAAAAGAGGTAAAGATGGTGTAATGTTGGAAATGTTAATAATTACAAAATTAAATATAATTAGGGCATTTTGAGGAATAGGTTGATATAATAGAAGATTCTATGTCGTCTTTTAAGTTAGAATGAGTATTAAGTCAAATATAACCACACATTTAAATGTTTTTAATTATTACTTATAAAATATAATTATAAATTTTTTTTGTGTTTGTTATTTTATTATTTTCGAGATGGGGCATTATAAGTGATAGTACTCTGTGTTTGCTTTGGCTTGCCGCTGGGAAATCATCCCAGTATAGATTGAGAAGCTTATGGTTACATAAAGCCTCACTTAGCAAGTTAACGGATAAAAAGAAAGTATTGCCAAAATTTACAAGGAGTTTCAAGAGGTGATAGGCACAAAAGCCTTGTTCTACGAAAGCTATATAAACTAAAAAAGAGACCTCTCATATGCCATTATGCAAAAAGAAATCATCTATAAGCAATGCAAACTTAAAGAGTCACTACATTGTGACATCGGACGGACGATTAGCCATGTTGAGTATCTCCTTCGACAAACTGTGAGCCACAGTGAGCCATGAACCTCAAGCTACATACACATGTTAACCAGAATGCTTGAACCTATGAGCCACAGCTATTTGAAGCTTCAATGGCTCACTACTAGCACCAATAACCCTTGAGCCACGAACTTCAAATGCCCACTTGCCTGAGTCCTTGAGCCAACACCCATTGACTTGAGCCTTTGTCCAAATGTAGCATGCGGCTACTATGGTGTCCATAACCAACAAAGAGGCAAAGAAGGCAATGATTGGGAGAAGCAAGTTACTTTGGAAGGACCACCTGGTATGGAAGCGGGGAGTGATCGACACTCAGTTTCCACACGAGACAATCTTTGGAGGTTGTCGTCCATAGGCCTTTAAACCTAGTGATGCCTTCGACTATTAATATAGGGCCGAGTTTGGAAATATAGGAGAATATCCACTAAAAATCCACAATAGAGAAAGTTGTGAGCTTGAAGCTTAGTTAGAGTAACTTGTGAGCTGAGAGAAAGCGAGAGAATTATGTAAGAGAGATGAACCATCAAAGTGATCCTTGTGGGTTAATTGAAACCCCAAAGTCACCATGAAAACACGAGAGGTTGATGAGTGCCCATTGAGAGATGAAGAGATACACAAAGTCTACAACTTTGAGAGAAGCCCATAAAGACTAAGAGTCGGACCAACCAAGGAATGCATGGAAACTATAATAACTATAGGTATGGATGACCAAGAGCAGTGCATAACTAACAACGATGATAGGGATGCATTACTACTCACTAGGATTAGAGATGTCGCCTAAAGAAGGCTTTCCACCGAGACCATGACACCACCTCCTGCCATGATCTGAGATGAGTGATATGCACACAAAACATTTCGTTTTTTCTCATTTGAGTGTTTCATGTCGTCGATGCAGGGATTATGGGTTATGGGCCCACGATTACCACTGCAAAAATGCGCTAAATACAACCTCATAATCTCTAGAATCCATTTATCAACAACCACATAGTCTTCTTTAACGCATAATCTCCAAATCTATTCATGGGCCACATATGTGTCTTTTCAATGTTGAAATCAACACAAAACATGAACACATCTACATGCACACCTATACGTCGATGAGCCCACAGATCATCATAATCAAGTGCCAATGATATTAACACAAACTTGATATGGAATGTGTTGGATGTAGCCATAAATTATAATCACACCATGAAATTCAAATAACAACATGAATTCTTGTATTTGGTAGAGCATTTATCCAAATCCCACAACAAAGAATCCAAATTTGACAACAAATATTCCAATGTAGTGATGACAAAAATAACCCGACCAACAAATTTAATGATGTATATTCAATACATGTTATCAGTCATCTAATGAATCACACAGATTATACAATTTATGAATTCAATCACACGAAACAAAAATTAATATAATCACTCTTCTAATTCACATACAATAATGTCATGGCTTGGCGGGAATGATCTCCATTAAAATTCCACCCAAAACAACGCCGCATATTACAATTTAAAGACTACAATAATGTGGATCATGACAAATCCATGATATCCTCGACTTAATGCCCTAAATAAACCTTGCAATCCAACAACCAAATCACTAAGATTTTCTAATTATTTTCCTATTTTTTGCCAATAAATAACAAATCGCCCTCTTGGAGGTATTTTTGAGTTTGACTTGGGTGTGTTGATGCTCTTGCATCGGATTCCCAGGGGTGCGAAAAATTTATGACCTCCTAGTCATAAGAATCTAGTCTTCTCATAATTTCCACATGTGTCGAGTTGTGACAAAACCTCTGCCGTATAGCAACTCTCCTTCTTTGTAGATGATACCTCACCAAGCTTCTCTCCTCTTAGCTTAGTCTTTTAGCATCTCGGGTCCACTTCCTCTGGAACCATTTGAGCACTCCTTGCTCTAGGTTGTTACTAAATCATTCTTACCTTCCTCCACTACTTGCACAAAAAATACCATTCTCTTTCCAATCATCCACAAAACCTCCTTCCCCACATCTTTTAAGGCAATGATTCTCCTACTATAATACCACTTTGATAATATTCAAAACATGGTTTTCTCATTTGATTTTCTTCATGTCACCGATCTAGGCATTACGGGTTATGGGCCCACGATTACCTTACAAAAAATCGTGCCAAATACAACCTCATAGTATTTTTAAGTCATTTATCAAGAAACAGGATAGTCTACTTTAACGTAAAATCTCCAAATATCTTCATGGGCCATATATCTCTTCAATGTTGAAATCAACACAAAACATGAACACCTATATGTAAATGAGGCCACAAATCAACATAATCAAGTGCCAATGAATTAACATGGAGTTGATATGGAATGTGTTGGATGTATCTATAAAGTATAATCACACCATGAAATTAAAACAACAATGACAATAATTCCCCCTACGATATGAGCATTTATCCAAATCCCACAACGAATATTTTGACGCAAAGTGTGATGGTGGAAATAACTCAACCAACGAGATTCAATGATGTATACAAAATACATACTCTCAATCATCTCATGAATCACACAGATTATACAATTCATGAATTCGATCACACAAAAAAAAGAATTAATATAATCACTCTTGTAATTCACATACAATGACACCATGAAGAGTCTCCAACTTTGAGAGAAGCCATAAAGAACAAGAGTTTCAGACCAGTTTTTGGTGGAAAAAATAATGGAGGGGTTGAGACCTTGGGTTTGGGCACAAGGGGACAACAAAGGCTTCGTCATAGTGTAGCACAAAGACGAAATTTTCACCTTATTCGGGATGAATAAGGTGTATCACCCTGAGGCATGTTGTGACCTTAGTTAATTAAGGGGTTGGAGTAAGGTGTAGGAATTAACTATATGGGAGGTTATCAATACCCAATAAAATATGAACTATAACGAGTTAGAGACCCAACCATAACAGATCAAGCGCACTTAGAGAAGTAATATCACACAAGTGCAAGCATATTAAAATTTTGGGAAAATTCTACATAAGACCATACAAAAAGGTACACATATATCCCCTGTAATATCTTCTTCTATTAAATCTCGCAACACTACAAATTTAATCTGCTCGAAGGCCTCATAGACATAATAGGAAACTAACATGATAGAGGAATACAAAAAAAATATGAAAAAGAACGAGAGCGTGCTCGAACGATTCTACAACAAAAAAATTGTAAAATCTTTCGACTCTCTCCCTCTTGTCTTTGCCCCTCATCCTTCTTAAACCTTGCACTTCCTTGGGCTCGCTACTTCTCCCTTGGATGCTCCACCTTTTTCCTCTTTCATATGCTTCTGTTGCTCGGCGATGGCTGCTTTCCTCATCTATCAACATTCCTCTCAATTCGATTGTGATCGCCTAAGTCATGGTTTCTTTGACCATCCTTCGCAATTGATGGTATTTGGTGATTCCCTTATTCTTCTCCATATATTTTCCCCATGAGTTCCCAACAATTACTTCGCTCAAAACATGGTCAACCTCCAGTAAATGTATCACAACCCAAAACAAAGGATCCAATAGGGCCCACGACCATATTCCATTGACTCGTCCCTCGAGTCAATCATTTTCGGTCTTTGGTAGTTCAGCTCTGTGTTGATGGTGCTTCTCCTCTGTATTGTTCCTTCTTGACTTGTTCCTTCCAACAAAGGACCCAAATCTTGGATAGAATCAATGAGTTGCATCTATGAACGCATGTATGCATCAAGGGTCATCTTCCGCGAGCCTATGAGAGTGCGTGCGTGGTCGAGGAAGCTGTATCATGAGTTTAATAGTCGGATTAGCAAGGTGCATCCTCATAAGGGTATTCCACTGTGTTTTTTGTTTTCCTCGTTGATATGTTACAGGTGTATCTTAGTGATCTTGTGTTGGTGGCTTAAGGTCATGAAGGATATGCTTGACCTTTCTCGACTCATCTTCGATTTTCTCGACCTCGACCTCGAGGGCATCCACTTATGCCAAAAATATCCTTCCATCGTATCTTGTATTTGGTACCCATAAATTTTTTTAAACAGAGATGATTAGCATGGTGGCACATAGGGTATCTGGTTTATTTTTCTGGCCAGGGAGCTGACTAGTTGTGCACTTGCTCCAAAAATTCCCTAAGCTTCCTCTCGCATCCTAGATTATAGATTCCTCTAGACCTAACACATTTTGTATTTTCTCGCTCAATTTCATCGACATACCAGTTGGCAAGATCCGATAGTGTAATTTGAGTGGAATCAATACTTCTCTTAAGCTCTTGATTGGTCGAGACAAGGTCAACAAAAGGATGCTTTGATGTGTTTGTAACATTCAAGAAGAGTGCGGGCCGGGAAATATTTCGAGGGCATATATGACTACATCTGCGACTAAGGGCCATAGATCCTAGAATTTTTTTAGTAATTTGGGTGAGGCTGACCCTAGAGAATCTGTTTCTCCTAGAGGAGATGGTCTTATTATCGCCATAAGGGTAACAATCTATGTTGTTGTTGTCTCGTGTTTAGTAGCTAGAACGCTTTTGCAACGCTTCTACTTAGTGTGAAACTAGCGGAATGAAAGTAAAAAATTGGGTCGAGGGACCACACCTAGAGGTCATTGAGGTTCATTGTGGAAGGTCTAGGGAGCCAACTCTACAAAAATTTTCCATTGGAAACTAATTTCTCATATTGATCTTGGGAAAATATTTCTCACTGCAAGGGTTTCACTATTTGGGGATCATTGCGGATTGGGGTGGGTGCGATGGTGATGGTGAGATGGGATCAAAGGGAAGAGGTAATGCATGGAATGTGGTTGGAAGGAGACGCAGTAGTAATATTCCTATTGACCGTGAGTGGACCCGATTCAAGTCACAAAGAAAACATAGATGTTTGGCCTATAATGTGGGTTGTAAGTGTCCCACTTGTATTTTTAGTAATTGATTGGATAAATAAGTCGACCTCCATTTCCATTTTTGTATAGGGCAGTAGTTTCGGATGGTAGGATGTATGAAATGGTGGAGGATGTAGAGGTTGTGCGAGGTGATGGATTGAGCGATTATGGTGATACGGTGGAATTGGAAGGTAGATTTTCCTCAATGATGGGTGGTGGTGTGCGAATGGGGTTCCTCATCAATGAGATCAAAAAATGGGGTGGAGGTGGTCTTAGTATTTTTCTTAGGCTCGGATGGTGGCTTGCGTGGCAATAATTCAAGGATTTAGAATTGTACGTTTCAATCGAGAGTGGGAGGCCACTATAGGAATCAAAGAAACAAGAGGGATACAAGTCAACGAAATAGAAAGCCTTGAGCTCGTGAAATTCAGAAAAAGGTGGGAAATGGCCCTACTAAGGTGATGAGATTCACCATAGTTTCCTATAAGGACTACATCTATGTCTCGAGCCTCTTAATGACCAGAGTTTAGTGTCTCCTTGGCCATCCGCTTCCTCGATGTCGTATGGGTTTTTGCCTAGTAGTGGTTGGGGCACCATTCCTCCAAACAAGTATATATGCCTCCCCTCCCGAATTTCTCCGGCAATCCCCGGACTAGGAAGAGACTTCGATATGGAAGACTTCTCCATTTCATCATAAACTTTTGGGTTTGCATCTGAATGTGTTGGGATGGACACACTTCGGTCGTATCTAGGTGCTACCATGGCTGATGCCAAACCATATTTCATGTGAGTAGTCATCGAGGAGAAAATTTAGGATTCTTGGTGCACCGTAGTGACTTCCAACATATTATTATACCATCCCAAAAAGGAATCCTCACTAATTTATTTGTTGTTGGGGTCCCGGAGGTCCACCATGGTCCATACCGAGAGAAATTGGTTGGTCTTTAGTAACTAGATGCCATATCCTTGCCCTATAGTGGGAACCATTTCCACATGGCCAATGTGACAACAAAATATCCATAAATAAAGTGAGTAGCCATTTTATACACATCTTCACAAGCATCAAAAGTTCATGTATCAGAAGCTACACCAATTCAACCGCGTGCCTTGCACATAAGCCTCCACAAATGAAATGGTGTATAACATGCACTCGCCTCTCAAAAAATTCCACATGAGTTTCCCAACAATTGTGTAATAGGTGAATTTGATGTTTGGTTTATTAATTGGCTCTATCAGAAACACCCTTGCCTCCTTTTTCGGGTACCATACACTAGAAAATTTGGTTGAAATTCCGACGGCCAATTCGTCGCTATTCCGACACATAGTCGTCGCAAGAGCGGCTTGATTCGACGAGCGGGCAAACGTGGTTTACCGTGTATTCGTAGTTCCGACGCAATTAAAAAGTGTCGCACTATCGATACTTTTTCCATCGCTTCCAAACAAGCGCCACTCTTAGATGTTTCCCAATCCGTCGCACTTTTGACCTTTGTAAACTTGTCCTGCCAGGTGAAGTGTGGTGTTCAGAAGCGTTTTGGGAATGTCGCTCTTCCGACGTCTTTAAAGCTGTCTGAGTACGACGAAATGTGGTCCGACGTTTTGAACGTCGCTCTTCGACGTCATGCTTGTCACAATTACGACGAAATGTGGTCGAACGTTTTGAACGTCCACTCTTCGACGTGTTTGTGCGTCGCGCTTCCGACGTTTCTGGTACGTCGCAATTCCGACGCTTACAAGGCGTCGGAATTGCGGCAGCGAGGATTCAATTTAAAAAAAAAATTTGAAACTTTAAAAAGGAAAAACGATGTTTTGAATATATTATATGAAGTAAAACGAGTCCATGAAGTCATCCGACATTTTTCACATCGAAGATTTGAACCCAAATATCCATCGAAAAGTGGAAGTCCCAACCGAGACAATGATAGAGAAAAATACCCCATGTCACATACGAAAGCTTGATATAAAGCTCGGTAACAATCCACATGGAGATTATCGACAATGCGAGAAAGCATCCAAATATGCCGAAGGCATCTATAAGAAAGTGAAATAGCAGTGTAGAATAGTAAAAGCTGATAGATAGAGTACGACGTCCATTGTTCCAAATACAAATTAAAGAACCCAAAATCCTTGAACGAGGAAAACGATAATCATGTGAGTAGTGTGATATGTCCAAAATATAAAAAGACCATGAGACCATATCAATAAACCAACAACATAGACCGAGCATAGATAGTTTTGAAGGCGAGTGATAAACATTGTAATCATTTTTTCACGAGAAAAAACATTATTTTGAATATATTATATGAAGTAAAACGAGTCCATGAAGTTATTACATTTTCACATCTGAAGATTGGAACCCAAATATCCATCCGGAAAATGTGGAAGTCCCACCCCGAACGGTGATAGAAAAATGCCCCATGTCACATTCTGAGGACTTGATATAAAATCCAATAACGGTCCACATGGAGATTATCGACAAATGCGAGAAAGCATCCAAATATGCCCAAGGCATCTATAAGAAAGTGAAATGAGTATGTAGAATAGTAAAACAACGAGATAGAGTATCGACGTCCATTGTTCCAAATACAAATTAAAGTACCCAAAATCCCCTTGAACGGAGAAAAACGCTAATCATGTGAGGAGTATGTCCCAAATATAAAAATACCATGAGACCATATCAATAAACCCGGCTGACATAGACTTCGACATCTCTAGTTTTGAAAGGCGAGTGATAAACATTAATCATTTTTTTTTCACAAGAGAAAAACGATGTTTTGAATATATTATATGAAGTAAAACGGTGGCAAAGTAATTACATTTTTCAAATCGAAGGTGGAACCCAAATATCCATCCCGAAATGTGGAAGTCCACCCCGGACGGTGATAGAAAAATACCCCATGTCACATACGGGGACTTGATATAAAACCCGATGAGGTCCACATGGAGATTATCGACAATACGATACTCTTTAAGCACAACACTCTTTGACCTCTTCTTGATACTCTTTAAGCGCTCTGATACTCTTTGACCTTTGTTCATCCTTTTATCCTTTTTATCATGATATCTTGTGGTAAATAGGCAAAAATTTATGTAAGGATAATTTTTTACAAAAGTTCCATCATTTCTTCCCACCATTGAACTTCGCTACTCTGGTCCTTTGCAACTTTCTTAGTGTTTCCTTGACCTCGGTATATGTTTGAAGAAATTAGGCTGATTTGGGAACAAATGATTTACTTCATGCTCAAGATAAAATAAATTCTCCAATCTGTCATGAGTTTCCACAGCAGTAAATCTTTCTTGTTGATGGCTTGGTTGAAGAACTAGCTTGATTATCGGCATATTTGTCCAATTTTTCAACATAACTATCAAGGTCCATTAGCTTATCTTAAATAAATTTGGGCAATCCTCTATTTAACAAAATATTCAATCTTTCTCTGAAGGCAATGATTTCTTCTTGCATATGCGAGCACCTTCGTTCTAAATTACGTACCAAAGTTCTTTTAGTAAAAACTCTCTTTATTTCCAAAATTGGTTAGGTCTTGTCACGAATACCAATTTAACGAGTTGATTCTTAGTTTAAGAAGACCAGTTCAAAATATATCTAAGTCTACATTGGCCTCTTCGGTATATTTCCCAACTCTTGTCTTGATCTCTCAATCTCATCCAGAGCCAATTTAACTAAGTTATTATGTTAATCCATTATTTGAATTGAGGACCAAACATCCTTTATTGATTGAATGATATTATCCCAAAGAATTTCATTTATTTCTTTTAAAGGTTTCTCCAATGTGAGATCCTTTTCCAATGCTTTGTTGTTTTTTCTAATTTGTTCACTTCTCTTGTTTTATCGTAACCTCATTTTTTGAAAGATCATATTTATGTTCTAGAGTGGCCAATTGTCCTTTGTTTTGTGAAGCTCTATGGCCTGAATGTTCATATCTTCCATTGACTTTGTTAATTCATCGGTGTTCAAATTTGCGGTGTTTGCTCTCTGACAATTCTGTTTGGCTGACTGTTGTTGTTGTACCTGTCACTACTCTGCTGTAGATACTAGAATATTTGCCTTCTTATCTTTTAATGCATTCTCAAGATATTTTTTGGTTAAATTAGGATTTAGCATTCAATTTTAAGAGCAAATCCATTATTTCTTCCTCGAATTTTGTTTGATGGTTACGGTCTTGTGGATGTCTTGAGGCCGGTAACTTTAATTGTTTTCTCGGAAATTTTGCAATATCATCATCTTTTCTCTTGATCAAAGCTTCAATACCTTTCACATCTTTAGGATTATGACCCAAACCAATGATTATTTCCTCTAAAGTTTGATTCTATTATCCTTAGCACGGAGGGAGGCTTTTTCCAAAAATGTTGTGTATTAGTATTATCCAAAGAATCCTGCAACTTATGGGTCATCATTGATTTATCTAATTCGAGTAGAATAAATCATCTCACCTGTTTGCTTGTGTAGCTCAATTTGATCTAAACGATGGATATTTGCTAAGACTTCAAATTAGTCCTAACGTATCTATGGTATGCGAAATTTGCTACACCTTGGGCTTGAAATGGCTTATTAACATCTTACCTATTGGATGTCATAAGATGACATCAATCTTTTCTTTATTTTTTGGAGCCATATTCAAAATTGGTTGTACACTTGAAGTCTAAGTGGATGGATTTCACGGCCTTTATATTGATGAATGTTCTTTTGATGTCCCGGGAAGTTTTCTTGGAGGTTTGAAGAAGATATTTGCACTTTGTTGCCTCTGTATTTTGTTCTTGAAAATTAGTGGATGTCCCACTACACAGCCTTTGTTCTTGTGTCTTATCTTAGTGGCTATCGGGGATTTCACGAAATGATTCATCTTACGGAAGGGGGAGTTAATTACGCAGCACCCCAACATCTTAACATTCAGAAGAGCCACCGATAGGAGTAGTTGTTTGACCTCTCTCTTTTTGCCCTTTTCTATATTCGAGAGGGAGTTTGTAAAATAGAAATTTACGGCTCAACGATCGAGTAGGAAATTTGTCCTTGACCTTGTTCTTTGGAAGTCTCACAGTTCTTGTCATTATGAATTTTTTCAATTATTTGTCCTCGGGCTCCTTTTCTTTCCTTTAGATTCTCACTCTTTGTACTAATCTCCACTGCCAAATTTTGTTGTAAAGTCCACGGCTGAAAAAGATCCACACTTTTGTCCAAAAGATTCTAGGTCAAGTATCTTTTCAAGATCTTTCATTACATTTTCAACATTGACACACTCCACTATCATTTTCAACCAATGTCCCTTGTCCATTCATCCATATTAGCATATTGTTCTATTTAAAGTTCTTTGATGGATGTATGGTGACTATTTATTTTGCATTCTTCTATGTCTCTCAGATAAAGTTGTTTGGATCATAAGGCACCAGTAGAAACTCTTTTGTAATTTTGAGATAGTCTTCTAAAATCCTTTCGGCTTCCTTTCTGACTTCCCTAGAGTTACAAATGAAGGGACCTAATTGGCTCTTGATCCTGAGTTGAGCCTTTTCTTTGCATTGCAAAAAATGAATTATATCTGAATTATTCATTTACTTTGAAATATTCTAATGCAAAGAGTCTCATTGGGACACTTGGGCGGTTTGAATGGGCATAATTCACATCCATATATCGATATTTGTGTAGTTTTGATATAGGTGCCAGGTCACCTATCTTGTAATGCTTTGAGAGCTGAAGGATTTTCTTGATTTCATTGTTAATTCTAGGAGGAGAGACTCCTGTCCAAAAAGGTAGTTGCAAGATGCACAAAAGGTCGAAAAACTCATTATAGGAATAAGGAGAATGTCAGAGGAATTGTGAGTAATGGTAGACCAAAGATGACCGACCTAGGATTCCCTTTGTATCAAGTTTCTTAACATAAAAAGGGAAATTTTCTGACTGAAGACAATCATGAGATGATATATGACAAAGAATACTTAAATACTCTCTCATTCTCAAATCTCATGAGCTGATCATGGATTTTGTTAGCAATATAAGATGCAAAATCGTACTTGACGGCGGGGAGGGCATCAAGGGAGTAAAATGGATAACAATACTAGGGTTAAGCGATCAACATAATCACTAGTATTGAAGCCCATTATGGAAGATATCATGTTTAAAATAAGTCTACCTTCATCAGTAAAGAAAGTATAACCATAAGGGGGAGGTTTTAGGCTGATGCTTTCTACGGTAACATGAAGGTTTGGCATAGGCGGTTTAACTCTTCATGGGATAACTTAGTATATTTCTCAAGTAATTCAACCATGGACGGGGGTGAGAGCTTGACCAGGTTGGAATTGTAGCATTTCATCTATGGGCCGAAAGCGATTGTGGGAAAAGGACATTTTGACTTGGGGATAAAAGCGCTCGTTAGTTGGGATCATAATTTGCGTAGCAATAATGGATTAACTCGGGAAAAATATGAATCGAGGGGAGAAGTTACATTGGAAGATTGGATTCCCAAAGTCCAAAGATGTCGAACCATTCAAATAATTGTCTCTTTATAGGAAAAATATTCGAAGAGGATTCTCAACGAGACGCAAGTCCTTAATTTGAAAATCCATATCGGCTAAAGGCAAATAATCCCGAGTCCTTGTGAGGGGCATTGATGGGCATGAAATTCATAGCTACGGGAACTTCCATTTCTGGTTCTTGTGGATTCGAAATGGAATTTCGGGTTTTTGTGGAAAAGGGGCACAATTACCCGGTTTTGGGAATATAATTGTAGTTACGGGAACGAAAGAACCAAGGCGAACTTCTTTCGGACCTTAGTGCGAAATTAAAACTAAAACCGAGTTTTACGAGTTTAGAGGGAATTGGAATAAATACTGTTTACGGAAATGAAACGTGTTTAAACGAGCCTTGGTTATGAAAGAAGAACCACGAAATACTCGGCTTCAATTCTCTTTAGCAAGGTAACGGTCAGCGCGTTAACGAGTTGGTTTGAATTTTGTTGCATGGAAAACTGGTTAGCGCACGGAACAATGAAAATGATGCATACGCAATTTGCTTTATTTACAAAGTCAAAAGGGTGGGTTTTGATTGATGGCGTCGGCATGCGATGGTTTCGTCACGGAGGGATAGGAGCGATCTTGTTTGGGCCGCTCGCGCGGTAAAAAATCCGGACCCGAAAAAGATTAGGCGAATTTGATAAGAAATTCGCGTCACAACTCTCCTCGTACGCCGACCAACCGAGACCCAAAAAATATTAGGGCGGGTCATTTGGTTTCGCGTCACAAAATTGGCCGGCGATCGGCGGGCTATTTTGGAACACGAATTTGGTTTGAATTATGGTTTATCGCCATTTGAAGTCGGCGGGCTCGACTTAAGAACAATTTTGTTTGATCCCATCTTATAAAATTTGTGTTGGTTTTCTTTGATAATACACATATTTATAATAAATCAATAGGAATACCACACTAGTAAACATGTGGAAAAAGTTATATAAATTATTTAGAACAATCATTTTTATGTAAAAATATCCAAATTTTCTCTTGGGAAATAAGAATTCGAGTATTTGGTTCATATTGTTTTAAAGGAAGGAGTGAAGTTGGAATTTATAAGATGCAAGCTATTACAAAATGACCTATTCCTAAGAAAATCAAAGGTTCTTAGAATTTTTAGACTTACATGATATTATTGATCATTTGTTAAGAATTATGCATGCATTTCAAGTCCTCACAATCTCTTGAAGAAAATATCATTTATATGGAATGGTGAGGCTACTTTGGCATTCTCTGTTTAATGGATGCCATGTCTTCTACACCAACATCGGTTGCACCTACTTTTGGTAAAACATTCATAGTAGAGGGTGAGGCACTAGGACAAGGAATTTACGTAACATTAACACAATAAGGGATATCATTGGCTTTTAAAAGCAAGGAATTCAAATATTTGGTGAAATCTACGTATGAAAAATAAATGGAAGCAATATTACATGCAATAAAAAATGGGGATAGTATATCCTTTGGGGTACTTTAAAGTCAAGATATGGCATGATGGCATAAATTATTTTTTGAAGCTATGGATTTCATTGAAAGATTAACAAAAACGAGGAGAAAAAATGAAAATTTTAATTTGAGATAATGCGCAAAAGGGTAAGGAAAATTTAGTACATGATGCTCTTTCTAAAATAGAAGAAATTACCAAATTTATATCCAATTACATTTTCTATTCCTCGGTGGCTAGAAGAAGCTTGCCATAATGGAAAAATGACAATAGTATTAAACAAAAACTAAAATTTATAAAGGATGGGATGAACTCTATGGAGCATTGGGAGTGAAAGAGATATACTTTGGTGCAAATGTAGAATATTTTTATGCACGCAAGCATATTTGAATAAACAAATATTAAGGGAGTCCCATGTCTCTCGATGGTAGGACGTAGGGTTCCTTAAAACATCTCAAAGGATCAAAAAATATATTTTGGAAGGAATGAAAGAAAGATATTCAAAATTTTGTAAGAGAAGGTCGGGTTTGCATAATAAATAAAAGAGAGATAGTAAAATCTCTAGGGTTACTTCAACCATTCCACATACATATTCAAAGACTAGAAGATATATCAATAGACTTTATTATAGGGTTACTTGAAATATAAAGGTAAGTATTACATTTTGTGGTCATTTATATAGACAAATTTTGTAGATTTTTTTGTAGAGCTCAAAGTACATAAACAA
Organism: Pinus albicaulis; assembly: GCA_034641835.2. Classification (NCBI taxonomy): domain Eukaryota; kingdom Viridiplantae; phylum Streptophyta; class Pinopsida; order Pinales; family Pinaceae; genus Pinus; species Pinus albicaulis. Next base: position 1,315,164,797 of record CM076579.1, on the reverse strand, counting down.
CAAGCCAAGTGGCGAAGTGTCGAAGTGAAAATTCATCGTCTTCATGGTTTTCCTAAAGTAATAGTAACAAGAAAATTTTGGAAATAATTATTTAATATTAGTGGAGAAACACTAGCTACCATGAGTTCTACATATCAAACACGATCAAATGGTCGAGCAAAAATAGTTAACAAATGTTTTTAAGGTTATCTACAATGTTACTCATTAGAAAAGAAATATTAATGGATGAAGTGGGTTCCTCAAGGAAGAATGGTAATATGATACTATCATAGCTACCTATCACACATCTACTAAAATACCATGATGATGTAAGTTTGGAATTTAACATTTTTACATGTTAAAGACAAATAGTCAAAATCAACTGACAACTTAGTATGCCATAATTAATAATCATTTCTCTGTTCACCTTTTGTTAATAGGTTTATGTCACACGATGATGCGGGGGCATTAGGCACTATCCAGCAATGTAGGAGGTTTTGTCCAGCATGTTGTGGCTAGGAGGGTTCAGAAAACATTTGAGTTGTAATGGCTAGGTGTCAATACCTCGGTACATGTTGTATTACTTAGACTAGTTAGAGTTGTAGGAGTCGAACAATTTCGGTTAGTTGAATTACTATAGTGGACCTTTTGATTTCTAGAACGGTCCTCTCGGAGAGGGAACCGAAGAACCCATATGTTATGTATATAAAGTGTAATTCCTCGGATGAATAAAAGTAGAGAGGGAAGAGGAGAGATTAGAGGGGATTTACGCAATAAACCTCTGTGTGTGAACGATATTTTCCGGTTAAATGATTTCCAAAAGCATAGTTGCCATTCTGAATTATCGCGGAGCTGCTGTGCGAAGAATTGTTTTATTTATCAGTGAGGCGATTGGAGTGCTGATAATTCCATTCTGCATGCCTTACGAATTCCCGTAAATTTGTTTGGATAACCACGGCATGAACTCACCCACAGAAGGCGAGTGCCGTACGTAGAGAGCCGTCAGTGGACTCTTGTTCAAAATATAAAAAATCCCGACTTAATAAAGAGACAAGATTGTTTGCTTTCGTTTCGTCGGGATTGGACCTTGGAGTTAACATTCAAAAGGACCAGCGGAACCGAGACTTGCACTGGTGGTCAGAAGCCTGTGCTCAAAACCACGAGCGGAATCACAAAGCGGGTTGCCCATCGTCACTTGCACCGCTTTTGCGAGGTAGGGCGGTATTTTCCTGTCGCGAGCGATTCCATAGGGAATGCGACACGTGGCGAAGTGACCCACGGAAAACCAGCGCCCAACTTTGCGCCGTCGCACGTTAAAGCTCGACGTTGGAAGCCGAGCGAAATTGCTAAGAGTCGTTGATTTGGAGAAGGGCCATCGGACGGTGGTCGCACGTTGAACTTGCCGAGGAGGTTAACTAAGGTGTGCGGAGGATAGCCGAGGGTACGATACGAGTGTTTGATTGGTTATTGATATATATAGGTGGGGCGGAGTATAATGAAATTTGTTTTAATTAAAGATTGGCGGATAATTAGCGTAAGTGCGGGAGCGTGATTTGTTTGTAAGGCACGGGTGGGTGAAATATAGAGCCGAAAGTTTCATTACAAGTTATTTATTTACGTGGAGTATAAATACAAAGTGTTGAGAAGTTAAACATTGGTTATAAGGCTTGGAGATAATATAAAGTCGGGAATATAAATTAAAGTCCAACCATTGTGGATGGTATTTATTTATCGAAATTCTACGGATTTGATAAATAAACAGAAAACGAAAAGAAGAAGTCAATGAGAAACGAGTTTCGGAGGGGAAAAGACCGTAAACCCGGGGGAAAAATGCTGGACAGAGCGATTGTGGCTTTCACGAGCTCTCCTTAGGGGTCCAAATTTCGGTTTTGTTGCGTCACACGATGATCTCTTCTTCTCTGGCATTTACTTGTATTGAAGATCCACTATTCTAGGAATAAGGAGTTATTTTCTCCAAAAATAACCACTAGCGAAACAGTGACAATGCATCAAGGATATCTTTCTACATGCTTTCATAAGTACATATGTTCTACTTCTAAATCATGTCTTGGAAGTGGTTGTTTTGCTGGAAATTATTCACCGAGTTGGTTTCATACCAAAGGTCTTTTTCCACATTTTCAGCATCCGATACATGAAAAAGATAATGGTTTAAAACAAACATAAATATTTGAAATTTTGCCAAGGGTATGCGGAACACTTTGAATATGAATTTTGAAGTCGAAGTGCATGATGTCGTATAGGATCAAGTTTCATTTTGAATACCAAATGTTTCTACAAGAAACTTCTCAACATGCTACCCTGCGGTAAAGGATTCCGTGACAATATTGCATCAACTATTTTCATAATAAAAAGTGCACCTCGGCCATAAGACTAAACAACTACAAATGTTGTAGATCTAACGAAGACCACACGATCAAATGTATTCCACAAGGCCAATGTTTCTGTATGAAAAATGAAAAGGAGTTTGCGACCAAAAATACCTTAGGCAACTAATTCAATTAGATACACCAAACCATCGGCCAAAAAGGAAAAACCGAGCCTACTTGGCCCCAATATTTTCCAATTTCGAGTTCCTCCTAATTCAACCAATAACAAAAGGCCAAAACCATAGCATTGAGATACATTTCATTGCAACGTATCGACTAACCATAAAATTTGACTCGGCCATAACCCTTTCCTTTTCCCAGACCCTTTGGGTAACAAATATGTTTCCTTTTCACCTTTGAGTTTTCAAATTATACTGCCAAATCTAAGACATTTAAGAGGGGGAACTAATTTCTGCGTTAAAAAAAGAAAACCGGAGCACACATCTACAAAGGTACACTCCTTAGCCTACTGTCACGCCATCATTAACTATTTTCGGAGAACCATGCTTGCTCTCCCGAGACAACATTTTCCCCTTCGCCCCACGAGGGTGACTCCAACAAGATCGACGAGTTTGTTCACACCGCACACTGGAGAACAAATTGACAATGATTTTAGTAAGTGTGCAATTGAATGCCAGGACCATCTTGCCAAACAACCCTCCATGAAAGAAATTAAAATGAACACATTAAAATCGAATATTAGTGGACAAGGAAAGATCCACGCGTAGTGAAGTTTCACGTGCGGGTGACCCAGCTCCTTTAAACATAATCCTACGACTGCAATTTTTCATGCCCTTTGAGCCATCCTTGTTGAAGTACAACTCCTTTTCCACACTTAAGCTCTTGTAGTAACTACCTTCTCTCTGTCGCGTAATCTCGAAGTCCCTCTTACGTCTTGAGCGATTAAAGGAAATGGAGTGAAAAAAGCTGAAAAGAAGACAATTGTACGCACATAATTATCAAACATTGCACCCAACTTCTTCCCCTTTCCATTGTTACCCAATGAGGTGGATGCGGCAATTGTTGTCATGCGCTCAAAGCGAGAGGCCATCTTCTCTTATGCTTGAATATAGAATTACAAGATCTTCATATTAGTATGAACCTTAAAAAACATGACTCCCATTGCTAAAAACCACTTTTTAAGTTGTAACGAGGGCAAACTAAACAACTATCGCGACTTTTGGCAACACGGAGCATTAGAGAGAAACAACCAAAGAGAAATACAAACCACTGATCCTCGTTTAATGAGACCGGACTATATATTTGCATTAAGATAATATCAAAGAAATCACGACTATATTAAGGCCACCACGAAAACAATCTTTAACGAGTGTCTCTCGCGGCCTTTCGAGGTTGCCATGCTAGAGGTTGCATATTTTTAATCTAAATTCTCGAAGCCTCTCGTGCCCATCTATGAATGCATCCAATGGGATATCTACATCAAATTCTCCTTTATATCCCGAAAAACAAATTCCCTACTACGAGAGCACCGGTATTGATGGATCACACCATCCCACCCACTAGAAACGGTGAAAAAGGAAACCCGAGAAAACCTCGAAATATCTCAAGATGACCATATGGGTGGTTCTTATGAATCAGCCAACCATTGAGTACATGCTCAGCGATCCAAACCATGAGTATTATGTGACAATATTCAAGGAGGCCTTTGAGTCCAGTATTTTTGAAAGCTGTGTTAGAGAAACCCTAAACTCTGAAAATAGGTGAAATGTGGCACCACTCCAGGGATTGACATGTGCCAATTGGTACAAGTGGTAGACAATTGGCATGCTCAAACAACGAGGTGATGCGGGAATGACATGAGGGAGAAAATATCGAGAAAAGCCCCAAATGCGGAGAACTAAAGCTCATCACCAACACTGAGATTGACAACTTTACATGATGTAACCTATGAAATCGTAAATGGAGAAATCATAGTAACAATAAAAGTAACCTATGTAACAATAAATTCGTCGAGATTCATCACGGGAGTGAAGTAACTGGGAGAAATCATAGTGAACAACGAGGAAACATGCGAGAGTTGCTTACGATCGAAATAGATGAAAAAACACATACAAAAAACCTAGATAATAATCATGAACAAGCTTAATATTGAATTATGAGCTTGTAAAGGAACTTACAAAATGTGACATTACGAACACGGTCAGTACGCACAAGCAAAAATATCACTTTGGACATGACCTTGGTTGACAAGTTGTATTGCTCATGATCGCAGAGAGGATTTAGTACTGCACTACCTGAGTCGATCAAAATCCATCAAGCCTTATCTATACAATAAATACAAGTAATTGATGTAGTACTTTTTTACTCTAAGATGCATTCTTATGATAATGTTAGAACATATGTTGAAAATGTCACAAACATGCCTGAAAGACAGCTCCTCTTCGTTTCAAGAACAATTTATTGGAGTCGCATGAACTTGGAACAAGCCTCCCACGATGCGAAAGAGTAGCGACTAAGTCAAAGAGTGACTTTTTTGTTGCTACAGATTTGGATCGAGGAGGAGTTTGCTCCAAGATCATTCGGCTCCAATAAATTATTCTCTACTAGCGCGCGCCAACCACGTGAAGGTGGGAGCTCTCATGGCTTCCCGCCCCTCACATCACTCTCAATTCGATACCCAGAATCTATATTTCATTTTTGTACTTTCATGAGCATGATATTCAATAACTAATAAAAAAAACAATTCAACAAAAAGTACGCAAGGAAACCATTGCAATTAATGATTGACATAAAAATAGTATGATAAATGAGTTTTTTATATAACACAAAAAACGTTCCAAGTATGGTCATTGGTAACGTTTGTCTTATAATAATACAATATTTTACATTATCGAATTTTCTTTTTCTTCTTCCTATTTTTAAAGCTCCTAATTACATCATCAATATCATCATGCTCTGCTCCTGTTTCGTGCCTTTCGACCCGCACTGCTGACCTAGTTGCGTAGTCACGATGTATGGTCTCATCCAGTGACGGGGCATCGCCTACAAAAACAGATAATATTAAATTTTAATTGTCAGTTTTTAAATATCATTGAACTAGTTCGGTAATATTAATAAAAAAATTACAATGAGATTATTTACCTAGTGCACCAGTTGTCGCCGCTGACCTAGTTGCGTAGTCACGATGTCTGGTCTCATCCAGTGACGGGGCATCGCCTACAAAAACAGATAATATTAAATTTTAATTGTCGGTTTTTAAATATCATTGAAATAGTTCGGTAATATTAATAAAAAAAATTGCAATGAGATTATTTACCTGGTGCACCAGTTGTCGCCGCTGACCTAGTTGCGTAGTCACGATGTCTAGTCTCATCCAGTGACAGGGCATCGCCTACAAAAACAGATAATATTAAATTTTAATTGTCATTTTTTAAATATCATTGAACTAGTTTGGTAATATTAATAAAAAAAATTGCAATGAGATTATTTACCTGGTGCACCAGTTGTTGTCGTTGGGACTGTTGCCCTGTGTTCCTCTCTGGTGGTAAGATCCTCAAGGAAAACATTCTCTATCATTTAAAAAAAAAACGTTATAAGGACAACCATCAAGGTATAATTAGAAAAAATTATAAGTGGAAATTAATTACCGTCACGGCCCTCACTGATAGTAGCATTGTCGGCCTGGTCCCTACTACAATGATCAGGTTGCACGTGAGGATCATCTACATTTGGCTCTAAAACTGGGTTATTTGCGTCATCGGTAGTGTTTCTCCCCTGATTTAAACAAAGTTGTTAGACATTAAATTTATGGATGAAAACAAACATATTGAAAGGTTATTGTTTTACCTTATCAGGCATTCTGGATCTTGGGACCTGCCCCAAGCTTATGCGACGTTCAACTACGGCTTGATAGCCGAAATGGAAAGCGATATTTTTATCTTCCTCTGTTGTTTCTGTTCTGAAGTCATCACCCTACATTACATATGTCTTTGTATTTTTAATCATATTTGATAGGATTACAAAAACGTTGGAAGGCGATACAATTAATTATAAGATGTTTAGCTACTTAATTACAATTCTTGCGGCCAATTTCAAGTAGCCGCCCTGGCCTAGCTTGTGATGGCCCTTTTTTTTCAATCCTAGCTTTGGTTTCCTTTGAGGTGTCAGGCAACCTAGCATCAAAAGATTAAAGTCAGATATGACGTAGCACACTTTTATTTTAGACATAGAGAAAATTAAAGCTATTGAATTAAAGTTGTAATTTACCTTGGATAATCAAAGGATATTACCCCTTGTATAAGAGATTTTTCATATGGAACTTACCTTAAATCCTTTCTTTTCCTCTCATGTCAACACGGAACTCAATTTCATGGTAGACTCCCTCTCTAAGGAGCGCATATAAATGGTTCGTGGGATTTAATCAATTACAGAACATACAATGACTGATTTTTTGAGTACTAACATAGGTCCTTTATGGAGAAGGATTATATCGAATAGGTCTGTTACAATATATTACCCTTCATATGTTGATAAAATTTATATGTATTTATATGACTTATTTTATATCAACCTTTTCTTTATGCTTACATATTGTTGAAAATGCAGCAACAAAGTATCAATTTTGTTTTTTCCTTGATTAAAATTGAGGAAATTCGAAATTCCACATCAGTAGACAACTTGGAGGAGTTAACTAAGGTGACATGGCTCTTGTGACTCAATTAAGAACACTCAATTCGAGTTAATGAGTTAAATTTCAGTTTACTTGAGTTTATTCCTAAAAAATTGGAGTCTAGCTCAGTTAATTAGAGTTAGGGGCATGAAGTTTAGTTGTGTGCAATGGGATCCTAAATTTTAGGATTGTAGGTTGAGTTAATTTTAGTTGTGTGCAATGGGTTCCTAAATTTTAGGAGCCTAGGTTGAGTTAATTTCAGTTGTAGCAATTTAACTCTCTTAATTCTTTTATGGTTAGTTAAACTAGTTCTAACTGTTGGAGGAACTAGTGGAAGGTGAAGTTGTGGAAGTCGAACTTCAACCACACTCAATGATCATCTAGATAACTAATCAATCAACCTAAATTAGCTCATGCATGCATAGAATTCGAATTTACAAGTTGTGGTGGAGTTTATAACGTATTTCACACTTAATTATATACTAAATTGAGTGTATAGTTCATTGTATTGGTTAGAGGATCATACCAGAGGAATTGCGCAAGAAAATAGGGGAAATTCCTATTTAATAGGGGCCTATTTCCTCAAGGAACAACACAAGTAAATAGGAGCTTGAAGGCTTGGAAAATTGGCAAAGTATTGTCTAGGTTCAATCATACATGCAGAGGATAGAAGATACATGTGCAGGTTGTGCTCAAGCTTGAGTAAAAATATTCTATTCATCCAGATTCTTTGATTAAATCAATATAGATAGTAAGGGGTTTTGAGCAGTTGTTTTCCCCTAGATAAATCTGATTTCATCTATGATGTTTCCTTTTTCATGTTAATTTTTTGCGTTTTCGATCGTGAATTTACTTCTGCATATAAGTATAGTAGCTTCAAGTCTTCTTATTTAGTAAATTTCATGAGATATTTAGAATCTACACATTAATTTCTACATGGTATCAAAGTAAGATTCACATTAGAACTAGTCATTGAAGTCCTCATGTACAGTGATCGTTGAATAACTAATGAGCTGTTAGGAGGAAGAGTTTATGGAGCCCTAGTTCAAAGCAAATCGAGAATACCCTATGCGAAAACTTCTTAATGGAGCAAGAAGGCTGCTATGTAGAAATTTGAATAACTGATATATTTTTCACCGAGATTCTCCTGATCACACACTATTTTAGCTTCATGCATAATACATAATCTCTTCTACCATTGATCATTACATGCGGAAATAAAATCAATTGCATGCACACATTAAAACCACAAACAATCACACATATGAACACAGTATTTAATGGGAAAGCTTAAAGATGAAAACCCCAACTATCTGTATATTATATGTCAAGGAGATCATGTAACAATCGTTGTACAAAGCTCCTCACAAGCTCTCATGCACACCCTCAATTGCTACACACTATCAAGCTAGATCTAGCAAAAACACATGCTCCAATCTTTTGCCACTTGATAGCCAGCCTCTATTGCGTTATCAATGCTATGGGATGGATTCACTAAATAGATAAACCACCTGGCTTGTACTGCGCAATCCTCATGGGCTTCTCCACCTATCTGTGTGTTGTAAATAGCAACAGTATAGTCACAACTGATAGTTAACCTGCTCTTTCACCTATCTCTACACTGGTCTCCACTGAAACTGTCCAAGCACTGAAGTTAAATAATGCATTCTTTAGTTGATTAAGGAGTTTATAATTAGTGAATTAATTAATAATTAATTCACACCACTCTCACTAATTGTATCAATCAGTTAAATTGAATACAAATAGCTCAACTATGTTTAGATTAGTTAAACTGAATACAACTCCAGTAACTTCCTCGATCAACTCCACCAAACTCTGTCACATGAGTTCTAACTGAAGTATCCATGCAATAGCTCCACATAACCCTCGGGAATAGCGTAATTCCTTCTGTCAGCTCCTGTGCCACATCTGTGCACTTAACTGAAGTGCTCCAAGAGAATAAGATAATGTTTAGAGTCTAAATATTATTAAGAGCTAATAATATTCGACATATCTATTTTTAGACTGACAATCTAAAAATAGATTCCACCCAGTATGTCTAAAAATAGAAGTCCATCTATTTTTTCCGACTTGAAAAACCATCCACAAATAGCATCCTGCAACTCATAGAACATGATCCATATGTCTAAAAATATACATAGTCTAAAAATAGACTTTGCGCCAAAAATAGCCTGCGGGCCCACTTAGTGAAAGCGACTCCTTTCCACTAAGCTCATCATCTTGTTGCAATCTCAACACTCCCTCTCAACAAGATAAGGATTATCTGCAACCCCTATCCTGCCCCTGTGGTATTCTAATTTTCTCCTGGTGAGCGCCTTCGTCAAGATATCAACATCCTGATCCTCCGTGGAAATGTATGAAAGTAACAAGATCTTCCGCTTCACACAATCTATGATATGATGATACCAGATGTCAATGTGTTTATATCTATCATGAAATACTGGATTAATCGAGAGTTTGATGCAACTCTGATTATCACAATAAATCATAGTAGGATCCAAGTGTGAACCGAACAACCCGACCAGGATCTTCCTCATCCATATAGCCTCGCATGTAGCCAAACTCGCTGCCATATACTCGGCCTCTGCTGAACTGAGTGCCATGGATCTCTACTTCCTACTATACCAAGAAACTGTTGTCGACCCGATACTGAAAATCCCTCCAGATGTGCTCTTTCTGTCCGTTGGGCTCCCTGCCCAATCTGCATCCGTGAAGCCACACAACTTCACCTCATCCGACTGTCTATACCATAATCCATATCCCAACGTGCCTCTAAGATATGTGCCTCTGAGATATATCAATACATTCTTGCCTGCCTTCCAGTAGAGCTTGGTAGGCTTAACCATAACTTGTGAAAGCTGGTTCATAGCATAGCATATGTCGGGTCGTGTATTGACCAGATACATAAGCGACCCCACCAACTGTCGATAAACAGTGGCATCCACTACCTCCGCCGAAGTAGCATCCTTCTTCCTCTATCCACCAGGAAGAGGAGTATCAACAGGCTTGCAGCCATGCATGTTGAACTTCTCCAGTATCTCCCGGGCATACTTACCCTGAGAAACAAACACTCCACCACTGCGCTGCCAAATTTCCAATCCCAGGAAATAATGAAGGAGGCCCAAGTCCTTCATCTCAAACTCTTTTGCAAGATTATCGTTGCATGAGAGTATCAATTTTTCATCACCGGTCAGTATAAAATCATCTACATAAAGTACAATGATCAACAACTTACCCTCCACCACAATCTGGTATAGGCTAGGATCCGCCTCACTCTTGGAGAATCCAAGTCTGGTGAAATAACTGTCTATCCATGTGTACCAAGCACAAGGTGCTTGTTCCAACCCATTCAACGCTCTCTTGAGCCTGCACACATGCGACTCGCTGCTGAAGATCTCGAAACCTTTGGACTGCTCTGTGTACACCTCCTCCTCAATGACTCCGTTGAGGAATGCAGTCTTCACATCCATCTTATGAATGTGCCACCCCATCTACGTTGAGAGAGCAAGAATCATCCATATGGAAGAATACCTTGCGACAGGTGCAAAGGTCTCCTCATAATCGATCCCCTCAATCTGTGAAAAGCCTCGGGCAACAAATCTTTCCTTGTACTTCTCCACACTCCCGTCAGCTGCCTGCTTCACTTTGTAGATCCATCTCGAACCCACCACTGATTTCCCCTCCGGCCTTGGGACAATCTCCCATGCACTGTTTTTGACAATCGAATCATACTCTTCCACCATGGCATCTACCCATGCGGGGTCCTCCACAGCTTCCTTGAAAGAGGATGGCTCTGTCACGATACACTTGCTCATAAGAGCCATGTATCCAGTATACCGGTCAGGTGACTGTCTCTATCTGCGCTGTGATGTAGGTGCTCCTACAAACTTTTCTGCATCTTGAGCCAGTCACTCAGCTTCTGTAGTGCGCTTTCGCCCTCTGATGGTTGGCGCTACCTGAGTGGTCTCTTCCACTCCATGAACCTCATCTTGTGGCTGATCCACATCCTAAGACTCATCCTTAGGAACTAATAGCTCCTCATTTGCATGGAAGTGTGGCTCCCTCTCAAGCGAACACTTCATGGCTTTCTCCTCATGAAATTTGATATCCCGTCACACAACAGTCTTACAACTGTCTGGAAAATACACACGATAGTTGTGGGCTATATCATTGTACCCCAAAAATATCCCAACTTCTGCAGTCAGCTCCAGCTTCTTCCTGGCATCCTTCGTCACATGAATGTAAACATGTGAACCAAAAATCCTCAAATGGGAAATATCAAGCTTCTTACTAGAAAACGCCTCCTCGGGTGTACTCATGACAAGTATCCTGTAAGGACAATGGTTCTGAACATATACTGTAGTATTACATGCCTCTGCCCACAAGTGAATGGGTAGGCCCTGATCATGCAACATCGCCCATGCAGCACCCACGATCGTTCTGTTCTTCTGCTCAGCAACCCCGTTCTGTTGTGGGTTATGAGGTGCTATGAGCTCTCTTCGAATTCCTTCTGCGCTGCAAAAATCCTTGAATTCGCCAGAGATGAATTCACCACCATTATCACTCCTAAGAGCCATCACCTGCTTCCCCGATTCTTTCTCAACCAGTGCCTTGAACTCACAAAACTTTGAGTATGTCTAGCTCTTCTTCTGCATGAAGAAGATCCAACACTTACGAGAAAAATCATCAACAAATATCACATAATAGCTGTGCTTCACTGTCGAAGCTGCTGAGAAAGGTCCACACACGTCTGTGTGAATTCTCTCAAGGATCGTCGTGGCATGACTATCCTTCTCATGAAAGGTGGCTTTCAAAAATTTTCCCAAGGTACATCCCTTGCACTGATCTGACTGCGCAAGAGTACCCTTAGGAAGCCCAGTAGAAATCTGCTGCAGTATCTTCAAAGATCCATGGTGAAGGTGGCCCAATCTCTGGTGCCACAACTCGCCATCATCCCAGCTCACCACTCCTTCTGCCTTTCCTGCCATTCCTGCGCATCCATCTACCTACAATTGATAAAGGTTCTTAACTTGAACCCCTATCCTTCGGGTCTCACCAGTTGCCTTACTATGCAGGAAAGCCTTTCCTTTGCTAAAGAAAACATCATATCCCTTGTCTTCTAACATCGCCACAGAGATCAGATTCTTCTTCAATCCTGGAACATGCATCACTTACTTCAATACAAAGGGTTTACCAGACTCCCTCTCAAAGGAAATGGTACCGATACTGGTCGCACTGTATCTACCATCATCGCCCATCTCAATGTGCACTCCAAGATCTTTCATCCGTATCGATCTCGATCTCCTGTCATGTGAAAAGACGCACCACTGTCAAGAAACCACACTGAACCCATCATACTTGAGACCAAGCATGTGATCAGGGAAAAATCCAGCTCAAATTGTGAGTTTAAGGCCTCTCCAGCTGCAGTCGCAGCAGCTTGCTTATTTTTCTTCTTCTGTGGACAATTTGTGGCGTAATGTCCGTGTTGGTGACAGTGAAAGCACTTCACCTTGGACATGTCCTGCTTCTTTCCTTTCGCACCGAAATGAGAAGCGTTCTTGCTCTTCCCATTCTTTGCTTTGGTAGCCAAAGCGAAATTCTCTTCATCAGAGTTCTTTGATGAAAATCCGTCCCTAGTACTTCGCCTTATCTCCTCTTGCACAAGATCTGACCAAAGTCGCTCCCATCCTGACAATTTCTCCCGACTATTGACAGAGTCCTGATAGAAATGCCAACTCTTCGGAAGCCCAAGGAGAGCCAAGCTTACCAATTCCTCATCATCAACAGTCACCCCCACACTTCCCAGCTCATCCCTGCATTGGATGAACTTCGTGAGGTACTTGGGCATACTGTCGCCTTTCTCCATCTTTATGGTCCTGAGTTTATCCTTGAGCGCCAACTTCCTCTGGTCACTCTTGCTTTGGAATAAATATGTCAAAGATTTCCACATCAAGAATGGAGAAGCTTTCACATTAAGGCTGGATACTATGTGATCCTTCACACCTTTCAAGAAAATCCTTCGACACTTTGCTGTCTTCTTTTGCCATGCATCAAGTACGGCAGCATCACTAGAAGTAGGCTTTGGAATTTCTGCATCTATGAACTCCTTCAACCCATTGTCATCCAGCACTGCCTCCATCCCGTCCTTCCATGCAATATAATTTGAGCTTCCCTCAAGGGCATACTCCAATCGCAATCCGTTGAAAGACATCTCAACTTCGACACCAAGAAAACACTACTACAAATTCGAATTCCACCAACACAAAACTCAACCGCTTCAATGTTTTGCAATTGCTCCAATGATCAATATCCCTCTGATACCATGTAGAAATTTGAATAACTGATATATTTTTCATCAAGATTCTCCTGATCACACACTATTTTAGCTAAGTGCATAATACAGAATCTCTTCTACCATTGATCATTACATGCGGAAATAAAATCGATTGCATGCACACATTAAAACCACAAACAATCACACATATGAACACAATATTTAATGGGAAAGCTTAAATCTGAAAACCCCAACTATCTGTATATTATATGTCAAGGAGATCATGTAACAATCATTGTACAAAGCTCCTCACAAGCTCTCATGCACACCCTCAATTGCTACACACTATCAAGCTAGATCTAGCAAAAACACATGCTCCAATCTTTTGCCACTTGATAGCCAGCCTCTATTGCATTTTCAATGCTATGGGATGGCTTCATTAAATAGATAAACCACCTGGCTTGTACTGCGCAATCCTCATGGGCTTCTCCACCTATCTGTGTGCTGCAAATAGCAACTGTATAGTCACAACTGATAGTTAACCTGCTCTTTCACCTATTTCTGCACTGGTCTCCACTGAAACTGTCCATGCACTGAAGTTAACTGATGCATTCTTTAGTTGATTAATGAGTTTATAATTAGTGAATTAATTAATAATTAATTCAAACCACTCTCACTAATTGTATCAATCAATTAAAATGAATACAAATAGATCAACTATGTTTAGATTAGTTAAACTGAATACAACTCCAATAACTTCCTCAATCAACTCCACCAAACTCTGTTACATGAGTTATAACTGAAGTATCCATGAAATAGCTCCACATAACCCTCAGGAATAGCATAATTCCTTCTGTCAGCTCCTGTGCCACATTTTTGCACTTAACTGAAGTGCTCCAAGAGAATAAGATAATGTTTAGATTCTAAATATTATTAAGAGCTAATAATATTCGACATATCTATTTTTAGATTGCCATATCTATTTTTAGACTGGCAATCTAAAAATAGATTCCGCCCAATATGTCTAAAAATAGAAGTCCATCTATTTTTTCCGACTTGAACAACCATCCACAAATAGCATCCTGCAACTCATAGAACATGATCCATATGTCTAAAAATAGACTTTGCGCCAAAAATAGCCTGCGGGCCCACTTAGTGAAGGCAACTCCTTTCCACTAAGCTCATCATCTTGTTGCAATCTCAACATGCTAGTGAGAAGATCAATGAGCCAATTTTTAGTGACACAAAGAGGAGTTGTGATAATAGATATTGGAATATTAAGGGGCAGAGAGATTTCTCATAGGGAGATCGAGACTTAGAGGGAGTCTAGTTTCAGAGGGAGCAACCATATGGAAGCTAGTACTTCAGGTTTTGGGGAGATCAAACTCATTATTGCAATAGTTTCAACAGAAGTGCAGAAGTAGCAATAGAGTAGTAGTAGTAGCAGTACAAGTAGATCAGATTTCTCCATGCATGCAACCATACCTTCAGGAGTGATGTGGGGCGATGTAGATCATTAGTCCAAGAGTTGTGAAAATTTGGACAAGGTCCATTAATTTTTTCTCCTAATGGATCATTACCTTGCTACAAGGGCCCACAATATTCAGTAGTAGGAGGATCAGTATCAGTAGGATACTGAGGAGTGTAGAGCAGTGTTGACAACAAAGTAGGAGGCTCAATAGCAATAAGCAACAACACAATTTTCCCAGTAGATTTTTGTAGATTGATTCAATGTTTTTTTTTATTCTTCTCAGTTACAGATGTTACAGTAGCAACAAAAATAGTGATAGGTGTTGCATGAAATACATGTAACAACCCTGGTGAAAACTCCATGTAATAAAATTTAATAAAGGTAAAATAATAACCATGGTTTACTCGACACTTATTCCAAGCTGAATGTTGGGAAAAACATCCTAGTGGGTGTTCATTTTGGTTTATTATGGCTAAGGAAATTGGCAAAGGAAAAGTCTGAGGCATTTGGAAAGGTAAAATGTCATTTTTGGCACATTTATTTAAGAATATAATGGAAAATAGGAGAAAAGGAAGGTGAAAGGTCACAAGTTTCATGTGAGGAGGAAAATGAAGGAAAATAATGGAAAATGAAGAAAATAGAGGTCTTATTGATAAAAAGGATTTTGAGGATTAGTTAGCAATATTTTGGCTCAAACCTTTTATCAATTCAATTTTGAAGCTCTATCATTATTCTCTCTCTCTTACACACTCTTGGACACTTAGAGTTTTCTTGGAGCACTTTGGCATTGGATCAAGAAAGGAAACGAAGGAAACAAGAAGGAAGAGTCAAGTAAGGAAGAGCAGGATCAAGCATCTACAACAAGATTCTTTAAAGGTACTGATTTTCATGTGTGATTTCCTTGTTGGATTTGGCACACATTTTATTTCATGTGGTTATTTTCTATCATGGAATGGGTTTTTCCAAGTGTGACAATGTTTTCATCATAGCCTTTCCATTTATGGATAGCCTTGATGAGATGGGTTCTCATGCTTTGGTTGAGATGGGTCGTCGGATGGATTTGAAGCTAAGTGAGGTGGGTATCTGAAATGAAAAACACATGGCCTAGTGATCCTTGAACCAGACTGTGGATCGCAGTAAAGCCACTAGCCTAGTGACCCCTGAACCAGACTGTGGGTTGCGGTAAATCCAAGATTGTGTCCCTTGGTGGGCCTAGGAATCCTTGCTGGTGAATGACAGGATATACGGTAAATACAAGAGGTGAATTTATCTCCATTGGTCCTAGTAGTCTCGCGATGGGATGTAAAGTAAAGGCTAGAGAGTGGATCTCAGTGTAGGGCCTAGTGATCCCTCGATCAAACTATGGATTACGGTAAAGCCTAAGAGAATATGAGGTAGTAAAATTCCTCACTATGTAGGTGGAAAACTCTATAGCATCCATGCTTGTTTGGTTATGAGTCCCACATTCATGCTTGGAATATGGAACGAGGGTGATTGGATGAAGAGATATTTGTCTCAACCATTCAATGGTCGAGTGAAACATGGTAGTCCCATCCTCGGTTGGTTTTTACATTCATTAATGACAAATTAATTTCCTTGGAATTTGATATGCAAGTGTACTGGTTTATATGTGGGTCCTATGGCTTATGTATCCATGATATTTCTATTGTTATTATACTGGTTATGATCATGTATTATGATAGTGATGATGTATGGCTCTCCTCATGTTTTTTTTTGTAAATGAATAAAAAATGTATCTATGAACTAATATATGATACCACAATTAATGATGTTAGGAAACAATGCTTCTTAGCAATTCTACGATAAGTATGAGATCCTTATGTTCAGATCTGTTGTTTACATCTGTAGATTACACATTTGTGATATTTTTGACGAAATTCTTGTCATGGCTAGTAGGGTTCCAGTCTAGGTCTTATCATGATTTTTGCAAGTACATTTCTATTTCACTGTTTTATTTCATTTATGAACTTTTCATTGAGTTCTGGGTAGTTCCTCGAATTTGGGTCTGAAAAAAGTGTCTTAAATCCCGCGGACATAGGCACAGTTTTGGGAAATTTAGTCCTTGGACACATGCATGCAAGCTTGTGCGTGCATCCAGAGCCTCCCAGATGCATGCATGCAGGCTTATGGGAGCGTTCAGGGGTTAAGTGGGTTAAAAAATTAGTGGGACCTAGGCGTTAGTCACCTGAGTGGTTGGGATGGTTCCTAGGAGTCTCGTTGCTAATGTAGAATGTCTGTATGATGTGTTTATGTTGATTCCACTTCCTTAAGGTCACATAGGAGGTTGAATATGATCATAGTAGCCTCTCTTCACGTCTACCCCGATTGGATGATTAATTGGGTATATATGGGAGGATGGTGTTACAGTACATTCCACAGGTGCATGATAAGGGTGGTTGATAATCCCTTTCTTGCTAAGAGGGAGTGTTGAAAATGCAACAAGAAAATCTCAATTTTGATTTTTTCTTAATTAAAATTGAGGAAATTCAAAATTATACATTAACAAACAACTTAGAGGAGTCAATTGAGATGCCATGGCTATTTTCACTCAGTTAAGAACACTCAATTCAAGTTAATGAATTAAAGTTCATTTTACTTGAGTTGATTCCTAAAAGATAAGAGTCTAGATTAGTTAATTTGAGTTAGGGGTATAAATTTCAGTTGTGTGTAGTGGGTTCTTAAATTTCAAGAGCCTAGGTTGAGTTAATTTCAGTTGTAACAATTTAATTTAGTTAAACTAGTTCTAACTATTGGAGGAACTAGTGGAAGTTCAAGTTGTGGAAGTGGAAATTCAACCACACTCAATTATCATCCAGATAAATAATCAATCAAATTAAATTAGCTCATGCATGGAGATATTTCAAATTTCCCAGTTGTAGTGGAGTTTCCAAGGCAGTGTAAAATTAATTATATAGTAGATTGAGTGTATTGGTCAGAGGATCAACCGAGAGGAATTGCGCAAGAAAATAGGGGAAATTCATATTTAATATGGGCCTATTTCCTGAAGGAACATCGCAAGGAAATACAAGCTTAGAGGCTTGGAAATATAGCTAAGTATTGGCCAGGTTTAGTCATATAGGCAGAGGATAGAAGATACATGTGCAAGTTGTGCTCAACCTTGGGCAAGCATATTGTATTTATCCATATTATTTGATTAATGCAATACAAATAGTAAGGGGTTTTGAGTAGTTTATTTCTGCTAGATAATTCTTTATGCATATGTGATGTTTCCTTTTTCATGTTAATGTTTTATGTTCTCGATCATGAATTTACTTCCACAGATCAATAGAGTAGCTTCGAGTGTTGTGATTTAGTAAATTTCATGACTAGTTTCGAATATACACATTAATTTCTACACATATTTTGTAATTTTAATGATGACTCTCAACCAATTTTGTGACTAGATCTACATATACTAGAATACATGCCGGACATGTGATGCCAACCATAAGGTCGCAATTAACAAAACATCAACTCATGCAAGGTTAGCGGAATTAACCCCACATGTTCTCCCCTTAACTTGACAAATTCACCAATTTAAATCAAATGCATGTGAAAGTTTTATCCATAAGTTCTCTCAGGTTTTAACACAATAATTTAGACTTTACTTTATAGCATTACTACACCTTCAAATTACCCTATTTCGTACATGACTTAACAATATGCCAATACATTGGAACTATGGGTTATGGCCCACATAACTCATTTACACCCGTGGCGGGTTATAACATACTTACTTATATGATCAACAATGCTTCCACTTTATAACAGACCACACATAAAACCCAATCATTACCTATACGTAGAAAAATCTTCTTTAGGGTCCACAATACCTTCATCGCAACTTCTTGATCGTAAGATTAACATTATACCAATAATGCTAAGCCATAAGATCAGCGATGAGCGCTAATGCGCAATTACGACACGTGGCTCCTCCCACTGCATCGCATCCTTTGGTCCTTACTGCTTCACATCACAATCAAAACACTTCACCATGCAAACTCTTAACACTAACCTTTAAAATCGTTGATGCGTGATGTTGTGCATTTCCGACACATGGCATATCCCCTCACCGCATCACAAGTTATCCTCTTTACCTTGCGAAGTCCTTAACGTAGCTTCTAAAATCTCCTATGTGCGATGTTGCACCACGCTGACACACATCGTCATCTGCAACTCTCCAAAATTTCCTTTCAGTGTAATATTTTTCGTTTAATCACTCGCCTTCATTTTTTCCCACACTTGATCTCTACTGTTGATTCTTAAAACTTTGATTCTGCGCTTTAATCCTGTTCATTCATTCACCTCTTTGGAAATATTTAAATGTTCTCTGCCTTTGTTGATTCCTTTGCTTTATGCCACTTTGCTGCGTTGATATTTCCACTACTCCTCTTTTTCTAGTTCGGAATACTTCTAGTCTATCTCTCATGATCTTATCTTTGTTTGTAGATAACTATTACACCGTCTCGAAATTGAATACATATTACTCCCTGTCTTATTTCTCCGAATCAGAATTACTCGACCTGTACACACATTTATCTGCACAAATTTACTTCCATAAGCTTTATTCTCAGCTAATTAATTCTTAGACTGGAATCTGCCTAGATTCTACCCAGCCATAAGTCCTTTATACTCAGAAAGACTTATACAATCAACTAGAATTAATACACTAATATTTAATTCTTTCTATTATGGATCACTCAGCACATAACAGAAATGACACACAGTCAAATGGGAATTCGATTTCTGATTAAAAAAATAAATGTACAAATACAAGTAAATAGGTTTACAATCTAGCTTTGGCCTTATACGCCTTTTACATGGCCCTTTTCTCTTCCTCCCTCTCTATTCCCACAGGCTTACAATTAAGGGTCTATATCTCTCTCTTTTCTCACTCTACCTACCTAACTCTTTGTGCCTTTGAGGCTTTAAAACTATATACGAAAGGTTATGTAACCAATGTTGGTTCAGATCCATAGGTTACTCAACAAAATCCCAAAAATCCTCTACGTCCTCAATTAGTTCCTAAAATCTCTTCTTTATCCCTTGAAGATCTCAACACTCAACTAAATCCTAAGGATCCTCCATAAATCATGAACTAATTTCTAATCTAAGATTTGCAATATCTCAATTCACACCAATCACTCATTAATCACTCAAAAAGCATTCATGTTCTCCTACATCCGAGAACATTTACAAATATGCGTCTCAATATTTAATTAAATCTTATTCTAAATGTCTCACCTAAACCACTCAAAATATTGAAGCTTATCTTAATTAAATACGTAGGAAAACCACTCTTTTGAAAACCACAATGCCCCCTAGATTCTACTAAATGTACAAATTTTGGAACCATGATGCTCCTGGATCAGACTCCCAAGGTAGAAAACATTCATGATCTCCAAATCATGTGCTTCCAATATTTGTCCTCCTGGATCCCATACTTTATTCTTCAGTGATTTTTTTTTCTTCTTTCAATTTTTGTCCATGTATTTTGTTGTATTTCCTTGCTTCTCCTGGTTTCCACACCTTCGTTTGTAACACTCCATTTAATTTTCCTTCAATGTTTGTTATAGTCGAGCCTTTCATCCAATTGATTATTTGTCTTCTCTGTCTGCAGCTCCTTTCCTTATGCTCATTTATCATAAGCTTCATCAAATTCTCTATTTCTCTGTCCAAATTACTTTGATTTTTTTGTCCTTTCCTTTGTGTAAGAGCTTCAAAACTCTTGTTGTATTCAACTTCTTTTATTGCTCCAAATACTATTGTTCTGGGAATTATTGTAAATATTACTTTGGATATTGCTCCAGACATTTCTGCCTCCCAAACATCCTGAATATCTTTTATATCTCCCTATGCAACATCCCTCTTCTTCTCACTACCTACAAATTTACTTTCAAAAAGTAAACTACTCTTTGACTCCCTGACTGTAATAATATTTTCTTCTAGCTTCTGATTACAATTCCATTCTCCTTCATCTTTATTGTCTTTGAAGACAAAAATTTGTTCATCCTTATACTGCCTTTGAACTTCACTCTTACCTTCAAAAGATAATATGTCCTCCATCTCCTTTATTACAACTTTTTTTGTATCTTATTCATCACCTGCAAATACATCATAAACTTGAAAAATAAAATCACCTCAGTCTCCTTAGATGTTATATACATCTCTTCTTCTTTGGTTGTAATTTCCTCTTCACTTTTAGGCTCTCTCAACAATTATTCTAGCACTCTAATCTCTTATTTATACTTAAAAAGTATAAATTCATCTTTGGCCTTTCTCATAACAGTCTCCAACAAATATTCTTCTTTTTGGCTACCCATGAAAGTCAAACATCTCACAAGATCTTCATCTTGTCCTTCCTTCACATCTTCACTTTCTTCATCAAAGAAAATACCTTGCTCAGGTTTACAAAAGTAAACTTCCTTTTCTTTCTTTTGGCTCCTAATATAAGCCAAACTTCCTCTGCTTATAGCTCTATCAGTATGTTTAAAAGCAATATCTTCCTTCAACTATGTCTGAGTTTCCTCATGAGACCTGACTGTCTCATTCTTCTTCTTTAAAACCAAATTCAAATTCTGTCTCCCCTCTTCTTCTTTTACAATTCCCAAAGATTGTCTATCATCCTGTATTACACTTGCAACCATAAAAAAATTATTAATTTCAAAATCATTAGGCCCAATTGCCTCAACTGATGTTTCGACCATCATTGCTCCATATTCAAGTTCAAAAGGAACTTTTTATTCTCCAAAAACTTTGTCTTGTTGTAGCTCAATTCCCTCAGGTTTCTCTACCCTCGATTGAACATTCATTATCTGCTCAAGCTTCCTCAGCTCCTCTATTAGCTGCATATCCACCTGTTGTTTTCTGTTCTTTTGTAGCTTATGCCACTTCAATTTCTTTCTCACAGTCCAACCATACCTCTGGTCTACCTTATTTCGCTGCAACATATCCATCAACAATCCAATTTGGAAATTTATCTCATCTTTCTGTCTGTCAATTTATTCTTGACTTATATTCCTTTCTATGTCATTTTATTTGGCATATTTCTTCTCTCTTCTTCTGTCGTGGCTCCTCTCTCAACCTCTGCTATGACTATTAGTAGTCATTCTTCTGCCTTTTGTGAACTACCTCTGTTCACTTGTAAACTGCACTAAGCCTCTCCTTCTCAGCAAGTCTCCATACCTATTGCAAGTTCCTCACCAAGCCTTCTCTCCTAGGTCTTTTGGTAACAATGGTTCTCTATCTCTGGAACCATTATTTGAGCAACTCCTTTTCTCCTTAGCTTCTACAATTATTCTTTCTTCCGAGAACACTCTAGTCCTCTTTTTTCCAACCTTCAACTAGAACATTCAAGTTCTTTGCCACATTTCTTCAGAGTATCCACTTTACTCTGCCTTCAAGAACACAAATGGTTCTTCTTTTCTTCACAGCTATCCTTGATGTCCTTGCTGAGATATTACTCCTTTGTCTGCAACCTGCAAAACTCAAACCAAATTTAAATAAAACAATACCTTCATGATTTCACAAGCAGTCTCCTTCCAATCTTCACATTCGAATGAATCTTCGTTCTTCTCAAGAAAACAACCATCTCTTTGTCAGATTTTATTGTCTGAATTTTCTCTGCACCTTTTCAGATTTACAATATGAATTCTTCTCCTCCGATCCACAATCACACTGAATCTCACTCTATTCTACTATCAATGTCTTCTGCATAATTTAATTTTTCCATCTTCATCAAAACTCTGTTTGTTTTGATTTTCCTCCAAAAGCGATTTTACCCACTATGATACCAAATTGATGCCAACCATAAGTTCGCAATTAAAAAAACATCAACTCATGCAAGGATAGCAGAATTAACCCCACATGTTCTCCCCTTAACTTGACAAATTCATCAATTTAAATCAAATGCATGCTGAAGTTTTATCCATAAGTTCTCTCGGGTTTTAACATAATAATTTAGACTTTACTTTATAGCATTACCGCGCCTTCACATTACCTTATTTCGCACATGGCTTCACATTATTCCAACACCTTGGACCTGTGGGTTATGCCCCATATAACTCATTTACACTCGCGACAGGTTATAACAAACATACTTATACGATAAAAAACGCTTCCACTTTATAACATACCACACATAAAACCCAATCATTACCTATACGCAAAACACTCTATTGTAGGGTCCATAATACCTTCATCGCAACCGGTTGATCGCAAGTTTAAAACTATACCAATAACACTAAGACATAATATCGGCGATGAGTGCTAATGCGCAATTATGACACGTGGCTCCTCCCATCGCATCGCATCCTTTAGTCCTTACTGCTTCCCATCATAATCAAAACACTTCACCATGAAGACTCTTAACACTAACCTTTAAAATCGTAGATGTGCGACATTGCGCAATACCGACACGTGGCATCTCCCCTCACTGCATCGCAACTGTCAAACTTTACCGCATCGCAAGTTATCCTCTTTACCTTGCAAAGTCTTTAACGTAACTTCTAAAATCTCCGATGTGAGATGTTGGGCCACACTGACATGTGTCCTCGTCCATAACTCTCCAAAATTACCTTTTAGTGTAATCTTTTTCGTTTAATCGATCGCCTTCATTTCTACCTACGATTGATCTCTATCGTTTATTCTTAAAAATTTGATCTCGCGCATTAATCCTGTTCATCTATTCACCTCCCTGGAAATCTTTAAATGTTCTCTACCTTCGTCGATTCCTCTGCTTTATGCCACTCTGTTGTGCTAATCTTTCCAGTACTCCTCGTTTGCTCGTTCGGAATACTTCAAGTCTATATCTCCTGAGCTTATCTTTGTTTGTCATTTAGATAACTATTACACCGTCTCGAACTTTAATAGAGAGTACTCTCTATCTTACTTCTCCAAATCATAATTACTCGACCTGTACACACATTTATCTGCACAAATTTACTTCCATAAGATTTATTCTTGGCTAATTAATTCTCAGATTGGAATCTACTAGATGCTACCAAACCATAAGTCCTTTATCACTCAGAAAGACTTATATAATCAGCTATAATTAATACACTGATATCGAATTATTTCTATTATGGATCAATTAGCACATAATAGAAATGACACACAGTCAAATGGGAATTTGATTTCTCATTAAACAAATAGAAGTAAATCTATTTAAAATTTAGCTTTGGCCTGATACGCCTTTTACATGGACCTTTTTCTTCCTCCCTCTCTATGCCCATAGGCTTACGATTAAGGGTCTATATCTCTCTCTTTTCTCACTCTACCTACCTACCTCTTTGTGCCTTTGAGGCTTTACAATTATATACAAAAGTTTTTGTAACCAATTTTGGTTCAGATCCATAGGTTACTCAAAAAAAACCAAAAATCCTCTAAGTCCTCAATTAGTTCCTAAAATATCTTCTTTATCCCTTGAAGATCTATACACTCAACTAAATCCTAGGGATCCTCCATAAATCATGAACTAATTTATAATATAAGATTTGTACAATATCTCAATCCACACCAATCACTCATTAATCATTCATCAATCACTCATCAATCACTTATGTTCTCCTACATTCGAGAACATTTACAAATATGCCTCTCAATATTTAATTAAATCCTATTCTAAATGTCTCACCTAAATCACTCAAAATATTGAAAATTATCTTAATTAAATACTTAGGAAAACCATTCTTTTGAAAAACACTATACCCCATAGATTCTACTAAATGTACAAATTTTTGGAACAATGATGCTCCTGCATCAACGTGTATAAACAAAATGTAAATTTCAACCCTGTCATAATAAAATTATTCTTTTTGGGGGAGGATTTTTTTTTTAATATTTTATAGTTTTTTAACACCTCACAACAAACAAATTTACTGCCAAATAGCTTTAAACAATAGATTAATTGTTTTTCTGCAATGAGAATGCTTGGTCCTTTATAGTTTTTATGCTTCCTATATATACATGGATGTACACCCACATTAAATACTCATTTCTATTTTCTCCTTTTATGCATAAGAGTCTGCAAATTTCTTTCATAATATCTTCTTTTCTTCTCTTCCAACCCCTTATATAATTGACATCACTTTTCCCAATTGTTTTCTTAATATTCCTTGTTCTTTCCAATGGTTAGCCTTGAAAACAAAATCTTATGGATTTGAAATAATAGTTACTTGTGAGTAATTTCCAGACAAAACAATAATTAACAACAAAAAGTGGACCATTTATCTTCTTATGTATGTTTCTCCGACTGGATATAACACCACCTAATGATCTCTAGCTCAATGTCTCCATCCGCGTTTTTCTCTACAAATCATTTATTTCTAATGTTGTCCATTACTAATTGAAAATTTATATCTTTTTCATCAACCTGCAAAATTATCATGTCATCACCATCATTTTAGGGAGGTATACTAAACACATTCAAGTCATGATGCTTTATCCTATGCGAAACTTCCGAGGGGTTTGATTCTGAGAAACTCCAGCTTGAGATGCACTGTCATGTGTTCTGGGTCTGCTCCAAAGTGTCTGAATGAACTTTTCCAAATTTTTGGGTACTTTTACGCCATTAAAAAATCCAAAACACAACTCAATGGAATGTGTTTCCCGGACCATTTCTTGTTTCGATATCATAGTTACAAACGCGACAATGTTGGTACTAAAAATACATGAATCAATCTATCATATTCACGTGCTTTGTGTTGGTCTTGCAGTTAAATAACATATATATATATTCATTCTAATGTTAAAATTCACGTGCTTTCTGCCAGTATTCCAATTAGCCACCATCTTAAATAGTTGTAAGTGAAATTTATCTATAAACATAATTTTTCAATTTGGATTTTAATAAAAAAATTCCTCTACGTTCAATCTATACATGTGAGGTGTTGAGCTTATAATGAGTATATTTGTAATGACTTGAAGTTATCTTTTCTAAATATTCCATCAAGGATCATTCATTAGAGAAATCTCTCGAAGAGCATGGATCAGAGAAGAAGAATAAAATCACCAAATGCTAAACCAAAGAAAAGTCTAGAATAAAGAATAAAATAGAATTTGTGGCCTTCCTTACCTCAATAGAAAATGGTAGGGGTAAACTAAGGATTAAGGTTGGGTATTGTAATTATGAAAGTGATAGAGAACATAAGTATGCCTCTTTTTCATTTGTAGTGAGACCTAGGTGGCAATTTTCAATTTTTCATAGAATTTGAAAGAGAATGATAATGTGATTCACATTCCTTCTATAAAATGCATGGATGAATTTTCTATGAAGGTAAAGCCTTGGGATTTATGTATAGTTACTTCCCAAGCCATATTAAGGGAGATTTGTTTCTTGTTACATCATTTCAAGGGTGGAATTGGAACATGATTTGGATGGATTTGGTCCCATGGAGGGCCAACGTATTTATCAAATGCCACAACAAAATATGTTGGAAAATTTGGAGGGCTATTTATTGGTGTGTATGTAATTCGTATGACTACTCCAAGAATGCAATTAACTAATTAGGCTTAGACCCCTAAATTACAATGCCATTGACTAATTATGCTCATACCCTTAAATTACAAGATGGAAAAAAAATTTGGCCTACACATGAAAATACATGCTTTTCCAATTGGTGCTAATTATGTTGGTATGTTTATAAACCACTTACAAATGTTGTGACACTATGTGAATAACATAATAAAATATTGTGGCATGTAATTATTATGGTTTTCGACAAGAATGTTTGTTACGAAGAGGTGGAATAAATCATCAAATATTTGATGTACTTTGGTGGACAAGAATTTGTTAGTACTAGAATCAAAGAGTTTCCAACTATCTATTATTGGTGTAAGAGTGTGAATCTTTGTCAAAGTATGGTAGAACTAAGCTTGGGTTCCAACAATGCCTTACTGTTAAAATGTTATTTCTAGATTGATTATAGTGGTAAAGGTTATCCATAAACACCTCCCTAGAGTTTCTCTTGCATAGAGAGGTTTGCCTATAATTGGTGGTAGATGGCCCAAGTCCCCTAAAAAAATTATTGAGTGATGATTGAATAACCAATGGCTTCTCTCTAGAGATATCTCACACAAATGACTATTAATATGCTTGAAAAAATTATAAGTTCTTATGAAGCTCAACTCATCAATTATAATATCATGAGTATGTTTCATCTTCTCTTGGAACACTATAAGGGATTGACCAAGTAAAGGTTTTGTGTCCTTAAAAAAATTCCTAATCCCCAACATGTATATAGTGGTTAGATGTATGCTAAACATTGCAACCCTAGATGGGAAAATAAGTAGTATTGGGCTATGGTTAGTCGTTGGTATTGGAAAATGTGTAACTAGGTTCGGTCTTCATAAATATGAAATGTAATTTTGATTCTTGTATTTTGTAAAATGAAAGAAAAATTATTATTGTTATTTTTGGAGCATGGGTTTCATGCTCAAGGTATTTTATTTTAGAGGTCAAGCACCCATTGAATGCTTCTAGGGTTTGTCCTAGGTCAATAAGTCAAAAGAGTCATTGTCATAAGTTGAAGACCCCATCGGGCACATTGTAAGTTGTAAAGAAAATTATTTGTGTCATTAAAAGTGTCAAAATACCCTTCAAGACCAAGTCGATCTCGCAACTAGGAAGTCAACCTATTTTGAGGAGCCACGTCCACCTTGAGAAGCCTATATAAAGGAGGGTACTTGAAATCCTTGAAAAAAAATCATAGCTCACTCATTCAAGTGAAGAAGAAGAGAGAGAAGGCTAGTGAATAAGTAAGAGAACGAAGAATAATTTTTCTAGACTAATTTTCTCTCACATGTGTGAAGAAGTGAAGCAAGGATTTGCTTCTTCAAGGTCAAAATTATCTATCTACTGGAAGAAGGGTCTATAGGTCACGTTATAGCCCTAGAAAAGGAATAAAGGAAACCAGAGTTGTTGGGAGGCCTTGTAAGGCTAATTTCACTCACATGTGTGGATTCAATAGCCGTTGCAGGGAGGCCAAAAATTTCAAACCTATAGCAGAGGCTGAAATTCTGAAGTTGAGGGTCGAAGTTGTGTTTTCAGAAGATATTTGAATGGGTTTGACTTGGACAAGGAAATAATATCATTAGGAAACGTTGGACTTGGTATTTTATGGTATTGGTCTTGGTCCATAGGTCTTAGAATTCATTAATTGAAGAATCTATAAGAAGAGAAGAGATTTTATGAGTTTTCCTCTCAAGTGGAGAGGTTTTAGCCCTAGCTTGAAACCTACATTAAATTTTCTTGTGTATTATTGTTATTCTTGTTTTGGTATCTATTTTATGACATATGAACATAATAATAAGTGAAAGAGGCTAATAAGTAAGAAAAAATAAAAATACATCAGAAGAAGTTATCATAGAAAGAGATATCATCACTACTTTTGCCTATAGATTTCTCAACATGGTTTTAGAGCTAAAGTTGGCTAAGGGCATAACGAAGATATCTACTACATTGAGGAAGTTCCTAAAGAAGTGTATAAATATGGCAAGTCAACTAAATAAGGGCATTAGAGAAGCATGGGATCTCCTATGGAAGTGACCAAGATATCTACAAAGGATGAAGGATTATTCTCAACACTCACTGACACATTTCAAGATTAGAATTTTTGGGTAATCGACAGTTGGCCATCAATATATATGACGGGCCCACACAAGAAATTGAATACATTATCAAAATGTAAATCCTCTTACTCCGTAGAACTTGGTGACAATAAAATTTACCCTGTAAGAGGAATTGGATCAAATTCACTTGAGCTGGAGAATGGAGGAAACATTCATCTCAACAATATCTTATTTATTCCATGTTTGCACAAGAATTTACTTTCCATTTCATGTCTATAAGAAAGGGTGATAGAGTTGATTTCATTGATGGAAAGGTTGTAGTACGGGGTAAAAACTCAAGCATAAAATATGCAAGAATGATTGGTATCTATGAAGGAATTTTTTACAGATTTTTAACTCCCCTCGCTCAAGCTTTGGTTCACAATAAAGTTAGCCCATGTGAAATTTGGCATAAAATATTTGGTCATCTTCACTACAAAATCCTACCAACCCTAAATTAAATAGTGAATGGAATCCTCGAACTGAAAGAAGATCATGAAGGATTATGCAAGGGATGTGCATAGGGTAAGAACACCAAGAGACCATTTAGAAGCAATGCTTCAAGTTCAAAATAAATCTTGGATCTTATTCATTCTGATGTATGTGGTCCTATGAATCCAAAATCACTTGGAGGTCATCTATATTATGTCACCTTCATATATGACCATTCAAGGAAAACTTGGGGTTATAACTTAATGAAATCCAAGGAAGAAGTATTCACAAAATTTCAATAATTCAAAATTGAAGTAGAGAGCCTTACAAAAAGTAGAATTACGATATTAAGGTCTGATAATGGAGGAGAATACATATCCAAGGAAATTATGGCTTTCTGTAAGGAGTCTAAGATTAAGAGGGGACTGATAGTCCTATATAATCCTAAGAAAATTGTAGTTGGAAAATGAAAGAATCAGTACATTTAAGAAAGTGTAAAAGCTATGCTACATGATCAATATTTGTTGAAATTTATATGGGGTGAAGAAATGACAAAAAATATATAAATACAAAACCGTGGTCCCCATAGGTCACTAGATAACATGACTCCTAAAGAAGTATTCACTAGGAAGAAACCAAGTGTGGATCATCTTTGAATTTTTGGTTTTCCTGTCTATATTCATATACCGAAGGGCAAGAGAAAGAAGTTGGATCCATTAAGCATGAAGGGAACATTTGTTGGCTACAATAATTCTTCTAAGGCCTATAATATCTACATAAAAGAAGAACATTGAATAAAATTCATTTGAGATGTGATATTTGACGAAAGTATTGCATTAAATAAATCAAAGGATCTCCCTATGGACTTTGATGATGAATAAATTCCAGTATTTGAAGAAGTTACTAGGGAGGAAGAATAATCAAATCATGAAGATGAAGGTCTGAGTGAACCTATACAACCTGTGGTAATTCTTAAGACTAGAAAGAAACCTGATTGGTTGAAATATACTCTATTAGATGCAGAAGGACATGGAGGGGCTAAAGGAACATTTAGGTAAAGAAAGAAGCCCAAAATATATTATGGGTATGCAACATATATCACAAAACTAATAAAAGCATATCCATACACATTTGAAGAAGATGCCAATCATCAAGAATGGAAATATGACATGAATGAATGATATCAATCAATAATGAAGATGGGGTATGGGAGATCGTACCTAGGCCTGAAGACAAGTCTGTGGTAACTTAAAAATTCCTTAACGAGATAAAGCATGCGACAAATGGAAGCATGGACAAGTATAAGGCAAGATTTTTCTCTAGGGGCTTCTCTGAACAAGGAATTGATTATGAAGAGGCATTTGCTCCAACATCAAGGTATAGAACTATACGGTCATTGGTATCTTTGGCAGCATTGATGGGATGGAAAACATATCAAATGGATGTCAATATTTCATTCTTGAATGACACAATTGATGAGGAAGTCTATATACAACAACCCTTAAGATTTGAAGTCAAATATAGAGAGGCATATGTTTGGATATTGAAGAAGGCATTATATGGGATTAAGCAGGCACTAAGGGCATGGTATGCAAGGATGGATGCGAATCTACAAATATTGGGCTTCATAAAGAGTTCTATTGATTTAAATCTATACATAAAGGTTGTAAAAGGTGAACCTGTGATTATTATTCGTATGTAGATGATATTCTCTTCACGAGTGTAGAAGGTCGAATCCAAGAATTCAAGACGCAACTAGTAGTAGAATTTGATATGTAGGATCTTGGGTTGTTGCACTATTATTTGGGACTAGAATTCTAGCAGGGACTGAATGAGATCTATCTAGGTCAAGGGAGGTATGTGATCGAGATGTTGAAGAGGTTTGACATGAAGGATTTCAAACCAATGACAACCTCGATGATCACAAACTTGAAAAGACTAAGGAGTTCAGAATCAAGCCCAATGGATTTAACTAGCTATAGATAATTGATTGGCTCACTAATTTACTTGGTGAATACATGACTAGACATATGTTTTAAAGTGAATTTTCTAAGTTAATTCTAGGTGGAGCCAAAATATGATCATTGGATAGTAGCTAAGCACATATTGAGATATCTACAAGGAACAATCCACTACTACCTGAAATATGAAAGGATGAATGATGCCCACTCAATTAAATATATAGATTTTGATTGGGGAGGAAGTGAGCAAAATGGAAGGACATTACAAGAGGATGTTTTATTTGGGATCCTCCATGGTCTCATGGATGAGCAGAAAACAAGAATTGATTAGTTTGAGTAATGTTGAGGTTGAATATATTGCAGCCTATGAAGTAAGCATAGAAGATGTTTGGTTGAGGAATTTTTTCTCCAATTTATTTGAAGGACCAATGGTCCCTACAATGACACATTGTGATAAACAAGTTGTATAATATTTTCTAAAGATCGAGTGTTTCATGGAAATAAAAATCACATAAACAACAAGTATCACTACATTGAGAAGCTAGTACAATATGGTGTGTTGCAACTAAAATATGTCTCCACCGATGAGCAGACAACTTACATATTGACAAAATATCTTCCTAATAAGAAGCTTTTATATTTGATAAACAAGCTTTGTTTGGTTGATATATCCTCCCTAGTTGAGAGGGAGAGATAGGAACATCATTCTTGTCTTCACTTAGGAAGAAAAAATGGAGGATTTGGTAAACATCTGGAATCTGATACTCTTTGAGGATGAGGCAGGGAATCCAAGACAAGAGTAGTCGAGGACCAATATTCTTTGAGGACTAGATATCCATGATAATATTAGTCCATGGAAGGACATAGTTTGTGAACACCCGACGAGGGTATGTGCCTTGAGAGACAATGATGATGGTGTCTATAAATCATTGGTCTCACCAACATTGTGCTTTGATTTTTTGGAGAGATAGATCTATTAGTCAAGGCCTTGCTATGTGAAAATGTTGGTTGTTATGATGCTAAATATATGGGCTACTAATCTGAATCTTCTTATGATACCTCTTCAGATTGAGAATTTTCATGTACCATTTATGAATACCTCCCTAGTTAAGAGAGAGTGTTGAAAAATGTGTAACTAGGTTCGATCTTCATAAATATGAAATCTACTTTTGATTCTTGTATTTTGTAAATTGAAAGAAAAATTGTTATTGTTATTTTTTTATCATGGGTTTCATGCTTAAGGTCTTTTATTTTAGAGGTCAAGCACCCATTAAGTTCTTCTAGGGTTTGTACTTTGTCAAGAAGTCAAAAGAGTCATTGTAATAAGTTGAAGACCCCATCGGGCACATTGTAACTTGTAAAGAAAAATATTTTTGTCATTAAAAGTGTCAACATTCTCTTCAATACCAAGTCAGCCTAGCAGCTGGGAAGTCAACCTATTTTGTGGAGATGCATCCACCTTGAGAAGCCTATATAAAGGAGGGAACTCAACCTCCTTTAAATCATTCATCACTCACTAATTCAAGTGAAGAAGAAGAGTAAGAAGGCTAGCGAAGAAGGAATAGGACAAAGAATATTTTTTCTGGGCCAATTTTCATTCACACATGCAAAGAAGTGAAGCTAGGGTTTGTTGCTGCAAGGTTAAAATTTTCTATCTACTAGAGGAGGATGAAATATGCTAGAAGAAGGGTCTATGAGGTCACCTTCTAGCCCTAGATAAGGAAGCAAGGCAAGCGAAGCTGCTGGGAGGCCTTGGAAGGCTAATTTCTCTCACATGCGTGGATACATTAGCAATTGCAGTGGGACAAAAATTTCAGACTTGTAGTAGAGGCCGAAATTCTGAAGTTGGGGGTCGAAGTTGTGTTGCCAGAAGAGATTTGAGTGGTTTTTACTTAGACAAGGAAATCACATCATCATCTTGGTATAGATGTCTTGGAATTTTTCAATTGAAGAATCTATAAGAAGGGAAGAGATTTTGTGGATTTTCCTCTCAAGTGGAAAGGTTTTGGCCATGGATTGCACCTTACATTTTGTGTTCTTATCACGGGGGCTTAAGTGCTGTAGCAGTACCATAGTACGTGAGTTCATATTGGGGGATATATAATGATGAAAAAATGACATAATGTATTGGGGAATATCTAGGGGGTAAAGAGTTTTTATATTGGGAGGTATAAAAAATGGAGCTCAAAGTTGATGAAAAAAAATAAAGGGTATAAAAAATGTTAATGAAAAAAATGGAGAAGTACAATATATAATGAAAGTATGGGATTTTTAAATTGGGAAGGTGTATTTGGTTTATATTGGTAATGGGTTAAATAATGTGATTTTGAAACACATTTTCCAATATGTACTCAAATTAAGGGTATTGTTTAATATGCTATGATCACATGTGATATGTTAGAGGTTCATTGAGTGAAGCCCCCATGGTTCTTGTGTACAATTTTTCTTCTTTTTTTGGTAGTTTTTGATGATATACGAACATAATAATAAGTGAAAAAAGCTAATAAGTAAGAAAAAGTAAAATTTAGACATCACAAACAATTATCATAGAAAGAGAAATCATCACTAGTTTTGCCCTATAGATTTCTCAATAGTTAGTTGAGAAGAGAGTACTTCTTTGATGTAGCTTATAAGATAGGATTCCCCTCTGCATATAGTACCTTGGATGATCATATTCAATGAATCATTTGGTTATCTTGCTTGTGAGTGTTGTAGGATTGTATAAAATGCACATTCAATTGATTTCTAGATCATATATTTCGAGAAAGACATAGGGAATTGAGTTATTTTATTACCAATCCTTCAATTGTGGTTAATGAAGTTTGATGTAGTGTCCAATGCATATTTTGATACTTCCAACTAATCCCATGTGCGGTTAGTGTTGATTCCTTATAGGTCCAACATAATCAAGAGAGTTGACTTGGATATTCCTTATAGGTATCAATCTTGATAAATCTTTCCATGCATACATCTCCATGTTTGGTTGTATGTTAATA
This sequence comes from Pinus albicaulis, assembly GCA_034641835.2. NCBI lineage: Eukaryota > Viridiplantae > Streptophyta > Pinopsida > Pinales > Pinaceae > Pinus > Pinus albicaulis. The sequence goes on along the minus strand of CM076579.1, from coordinate 1,315,131,017 downwards.
TGGGTATTCTCATGTTCAAGTTTTTTTCATTAAAAGTGGGCATAGGGATGTGATCATGTCATGCATAGTAGTTTGATCCTAGTGTATTGCATTGCACTTAGATTTTGGCCATGAGTCCATTGTTGAATTTGAAATTATGTTCCAATGAAATGTCCTTACTTTGATTAGTAGATGTTCATTTCAAAAACACTTGATAATTTCATGGTGATTGTACACACACCGTGTAATCTTCTTTAATCCTTAGTAAAATCTCATGGATATTTGTCCAAAAAAAGGTTTTGTATTTCCAGGATATGGGCCACTTTAAGGTATGTGATATTAAGAAGAGACATCTCTTTGATAATTAATTTCAAGTATCTTTTAATTATGTATTATAGTGTTTTGTGGAGCTATGTATTATAATGAAACTTGTATTGTATTGTGTCAAAGGCCCCTACCCACCTTCAATAGATAATGTTACATCAACAAATAAATTAATATTTCAACTTTATAAAATGGAAACAAATATTATTTCGAGTAGGGGATGAAGAGGGTAATTAATTAGATATCTTAAATTCTAAAAAAACACCTCATCCCAATGATTGTTGTGTTAGTTAAATAGACTATTAGAGTCTTCACACAACCACATCACTTAAATGTTTTATTAATAAATATTTTGTAGCTTAACATATTGAGAACAATTTCTTTAATTTAATTAAATAAATCAATTATGAAATATCAAACATTGTATATATTTGAATAAAAATCACTACCTAAATAAAAATCACTACCCTTTCATGATTGCACATTTTTAATATAACAATAGAAATTTTAATATTGTGTGATTACATCCACATTTTAGATATTGTTTGTACTCCCAACAAACCTAACATTGACATTAAAATATGGAAAAAACAATATTAAACAAAGTATTATAGAATAATTATTTTCTAGAGACCTTTAAGTTATAATCACATGAGACAAAACTTTGTCCACCAATTTCTAACCAACGAGTGTGATTCCAGTTTCTTGCCAATGTGTGGTGTAGTTCATCTTCAGGATGAATCACACTGTTGATTCCAAACACTACAAACTTTTGTCTCATATGATTATAACCAAAAAATCTTAAACTTTTGCTTATCTTTTATTTTGACAACATAAAAATATTAAAAAAAAATATTCCATTAATTTTTTTTGAAATACTAAAAATTTACTTTAAAATTCTTTAAAATATCAATTATATTTAATATATCTTACAGAATAATAAACTCATAACAAAATTAAGTAATATATTTATTTCTAAATTTTTTTTTCCAAAAAATATTTTATAAATCAAATTAAATTAATTAATTTTAATAATTAAATATTATAAACTAAATTTAATAACTAAGGAATTAAATACTTATGCCAGAAGTATAAAACCCATCCACCAAAATTTATAATTAAACAAATTCTCTTCTAATCTGCCATATCCTCTTGAAAATTGGTACCCTGGAACCTTTTTTCAGATTGGATCTCAATCTTCAATATTCACAATAACAGTGTGCAACGACGAAATTTTCAGAGTGAATCTCAATCTTCACAATTACAGTGTGCCTCGCTTCCTCGTGTACTCACATTTGTACTAAGCATCTCATCTACACACCTCTTCTTTATTCTTGTCTTCTTCTCACTTTATATTATAAGTGAGAAAATGTGTACTCACATTTGTACTAAGCATCTCTTCTTTATTCTTGTCTTCTTCTCACTTTATATTATAAGTGAGAAAATTCAGTTTACATTATAAGGAAGAAAATTTAGTTTACATTAAAACATATGAGGTTCATAATTCAGCTATATAGTATCCATTAGCATAATATAAATCACTTTAAAAGAAAACCAAACATATGATCATAAACAGAACGAGTGTGGAGGTCATCTGATGACAGTCTATCTATGAAAACTACCAAAATAGATAAAAGAGAATGTCCAAAAAGAACAAAACCAAAAATAAACATATGACAAAACAGTCCAGCAGCTATGGAAGAGCAATTCTGTCATACCCTTGTGAAAAAAATAAAATAGAACATATATCTCAGCAGGCCTCTTTTGGATAGGAGATGGGCCAGCGAATTTGACTCAGTGAGCATCCTTCCTGCTCACCTTATTACTTCATTAACTTCAAAATATTATTGTATTGCCAGTTAATTGAGCTGTGATTCACAATAACTTTTATTATTATTATTTGATTTTGCAATTTTCTAAAACATTAGAGAATGGAATCAATAATAATGATAATAACTTTTTTTTTGCAATTCTCTAACACATTAGAGAATGAGATCAGTGCAATAGTCATAAAACTAATTTGTTTAAACCATCACAAATGCTAAGTAATTTATGTAATTAAATAATACTTGTTAACAAATAAATAATTTTTTTTAAGAAGAAAAACACTGGATTATATAATGTTCCAGTTCGATTATAAAACTTACAAATACTTGCTAGAGTAATACTTACAAATACTTGCTAGAGTAATACTTTACCAGATAGTCATATCTTTCTGATCTAAATGTATTACATGTCAAATGCCAACAGTTTTGATAGCATCCTTTGTTCCCTTCTAACCAAGTGAAGATTTCCTTATACTTTGATAGCGTCCTTTGTTCCCTTCTAACCAAGTGATAGCCTCCATGGTTGATTTCTTTATACTTTCAATGCGTTCCAGCCAAGTGATAAGATGACCCGGATACAGCATGTTACTTCTATTTAGGTGGCCAATGAGCACCTTAGAATTTCCAAAAACCCTTATTCTTCAATGCAGAGCTAAGATGCGAACCATAGTAATCTCCACAACGCTAAAATTTTTACTCTCATATTTGTTCCGAAACTTCCATGCCAATATATCTTGTAATGACAATGTGGTGAGAACATCAACCATGCCCTACGTCTACATCTAGACAATTGTGAAACCCCTTCAAAAAAAATCCAGCAAAAATAGACAATCTCAACTGATCTCATCCTCTTAAAAAAATCCTTCAAAAGTTTTGGTACAGCTCTGAGACTCCCAGTTCTGTAGAATGATAATGGTTGTCCCATAGGACAACATCTTATCTCATTGAAAATCCCTTTGTTTCTATCACACTAAATTGTCATACAAACCCAAAGATACTCTATGATACTTTAAAATATTACATTTAACCTCTAGTCTGAGAATCCTCCATTTTCAAGACTGAAAACCATTAAAAAATCATTCTAGTTAGTGCCAGAATAAAAATCATTTTAATTAATGCTAAAATGTTCAAGGCTGCATCTCTGCAAGCCTAACAAAGCAGAACACTCCATTAAATTTCCAATCTGCGATTTATATCAAACTTAAAAAAACATGTGGGCATCAGACCGGCGAGCGAAATCTGTCAGTGAAGATAATTACTATCATCAGATATTTTCTTAGGTCATCACAGCCACACAGCAAAACAAAAGCCTAACTATATTGTTCACAGAAGTTGTTTTCATGTTATTCTTAAAGATAAAATTTAGTTGCATTCAGAAAGTATATATTAAAAACCTTTATGATATATATATATATATATATATCAAAGTTTATTTCATATTCTTCAAATAAATGGAAAATAACATTTTTTGAAAAATGTTTTTCTTTTTATTAAGATGTCATCTAGATATCTTGTTGTGACAGAGTTATTCCCTATCCAAAATAATAACCAAAAAAAATATGGATTGTAGATTCAGAAAATATTCTAAATTGTTTTATCATATAAATTTCAAAATATTTTAGGAATTTAGAATAAAAATACATTCAGCAACTAAATTATCCATAACAGCTGTATTTGAATCTTTTTTAAAACTGGTGAAACTAAAAACAACATTTTAGAGAAAAATGTTATTCTCTCCAGCTAGATACCACCCATTTAAAGTCAACTAAAAATAACTTTCTTAAGATAAATTTTATTCTCTCCACAGAGATGCCACCTAGATATCTTTTGGTGTGAGAGTTTTTCCCTAACCAAAACATATATTAAAATAAAAATTTATTTTTTCTATTGCAGATTTTGGAAATATTTTAACATCTCCTATCCTACATATTTTAAAATATTCTAAAAATATATAATTAATATAAATAAATTAAAAATAACAACTAAATTTGAATAAAACATTTCATTAAATATATAAAAAAAAAACAAACCACTGCACAAAAAAACAGAAACAGAAAGCAAAATCGGTCTTCATGACAACTGAGATCATGAGACATTTTTGATGAGTCAATAGTGATATAAAGTTTCAGCCATCCTGTTCATAAATCCATTTAACACCCAAATCAAGTGACTTATCAGTCACAGCCAGATTTGGAGCATTAGGCCTAGCACATGAATTTGAGATTTTCCTTTGTCATACCAAAACACAATACCGTATGCCTAGGCCAATCATTCAAAGTCTTCCATTCTTACTTGGGCACCACGGTGTTGAGATTTTCTGTTGTGAATAAAATAGGCAAAATCTCATTAGGTGACAAAAATTAGGAATTAGTTCCTAGATTAGCTCCAGTTTGTTTGGGAGGGAGTTAATGCATCCTAAATTTGAGTTGATGGCTGTTAGATTCTCCTGCTATATAATAGGTATTCATGCGTTTGTTTTGGAGAGAGTGTGTGAGAATTGTAATCTCCTGTTTGAATTAATAAAGACTGCCAATGCCCTGTTGTGTGGACGTAGCCCAGGAGGTTTGGGTGAACCACGTTAAAGCTGTGTGTCTTTCCTGTGCATGATTAATTTGTTGTTGTTGTGCTTTATAAATTGCTTTGCTCCAACAATTGGTATCAGAGCATGTTGGAGAGCTGACGTTGCTGGTAAAGCTGCATATTGCTGTGCGTGGAGGATTGCTGCCTGGTTGGGGACGAAGATGTCACTTTGGCCGCAGGAGCTGGTTCGGTGGTTCTGTTGAACTGTGTATCAGTGATCGTGGCGCAGCTGGAGCACGCGAGGTGGAGCATAATGGAGTGTTGGAGCTACGTGCGTGCTGTTTCTGTGTGCCTGCAGCGTTGAATGAAGTCGCAGGCTGGTTAAGGGAGCGTTGAATGGCGGAGGTGTCACAGTCTTCCAGCGTTGAAGGGGACTGTTGTCTTCCACGCTTGATCTTCTGGCAATTGATAGCAACATCACAAATCCTGACCAACAGACTTGGCGCCGTTGCCAGGGAGCGTTGATGACCAGAGCCGTGAGTTGGTGATAAATCCGCGTGGGAAGTATTACAGCGTTTTCAACCAAACTAAAACGTTTTTTGTTTGAAGTTTGAAAAATCGATTTTAATTGGCTTTTGGGAGTGGTGTTTTTAAAAAAAAACATGAAATCGATTATATTAAAAAAAGGGTGGCATTTAAAAAAATCGATTTATACAAATGTTTTTTTGAAAAAAAATCGATATGTAAAAGTCGATTTGTATGGTGGTAAACAAAAATTCGATTTGAGTGGTGAGGTTTTATAATATCGATTTGAGTGGTGAAGAACATTTAGAATTTAAAAAAGGTTTATTTTTTATGCCATTATACTATAAGGTGAAGGGTGGCCATTATAAAGTGATTTGTAATTTGTTTATTAATACCATTTGGATATGGTATGAAAGGGCCTTTATTAAAAAAAGTTAAAGGTGCATTTTTTATTTTTTTTAAAATCGATTTGTAATTTGAATTACCATTGCATATGGTATGAAAGGTGAAAGTTTTTTTTTTTAAAAAACATCGATTTATATAAATCGATTTGAGGGCTTTGTATGAAGTGAAAGGCAAAGGTCAAGGATAATTTTTTTTTTTTAAGGCATTTTTTAATTAAAAGGGGCATTCTTTATTTTGAAAATTGGTTCTGGAGATTACTGTGTTTTTTTGCTGAAACAAGATGGCGAAAACTCAAAATGCCCGGTTTGAAATTGAGAAGTTCAATGGCAAAAATAACTTCGAGATCTGGAAGGTAAAGATGCATGATCTCCTGGTACAACAAGGCGTGGCGAAAGCGCTGTTGGGGAGGAGCAAAAGGCCTTCTTCCATGACGGAGGATGAATGGGTTGAGTTGGATGACAGAGCTCTGAGCGCAATTCGGTTATGCCTGGAAGATGACGTTCTGTTCAACATTGTGTCAGAGAAGACCGCCGCAGGCTTGTGGATAAAGCTCGAGAAGCTCTACATGACGAAGTCCTTGACAAATCGGATTCTCCTGAAGCGGCAGCTGTACAGTTTGCGGATGAAGGAAGGTACCTCAGTTACTGACCATCTGAATGTTTTCAATACTCTATTGTGTACATTGCCTGAATCGTGGGATCACTTTGTTACTTCCATAAGCTTCAGTAATGCAACTGTCCTTGAGTTTGACGATGTGGTTGGAGCCATGTTGTCTGAGGAGACGAGGAAGAAGTCGAATGCTGACACCTCTACATCAGAGGCAATGATGGCTAGAGGTCGTTCTAGAGAAAGACGCTCAGGTAAGCACAGCGATTTGCGTTCAAAGTCGAAAGGGAAGAAGAGCAAAGTGAAGTGCTGGTTTTGTGGCAAATCGGGGCACTTGAAGAAAGACTGCTGGAAGAGACAGCAAACAGAGAAGAAAGGAGACTCTTCGACAGAGAAGAAGGAGGCAAATGCGATAGATACAGGTTCGGCATCTGGTTCAGGTATGAGCGACGAAGTGTTGTCTGTTAATATGTCAAATCATGATCAACATTGGTTGTTAGATTCCGGTGCATCAAACCACATGTGTATTCATAGAGAATGGTTTAAAACATATAGATCAGTTAATGATAGAGTCGTGTACATGGGTAATGATGTCACTTCTAATATTGTGGGGATTGGGAGCATACAACTGCAAATGTTTGATGGCACAACTAAATTGTTAACAGATGTGAGACATGTTCCAGACTTAAGAAAAAATCTAATTTCACTGGGAGCACTTGACACAAATGGATATAAAACTGTAATTCAAGGTGGAGTTATGAAAATCTATAAAGGTATCTTACTAGTAATGAGGGCTAAGAAAGTAGGAAATCTATTTCAGTTAGAAGGAGGTACAGGGTCAGATTTTGTGTCTACTATGTCTGAACATGACAGTAGTTCCATTCACTTATGGAATCAAAGATTGGGGCATATGAGTGAAAGAGGGTTGAAAATTTTGGCTGATCGCAAGTTACTTCCAAATCTGAAGTCTGGAAAGTTAGATTTCTGTAAGCATTGTCTGTTTGGAAAACAAAGTAAACAAAATTTTAAAACAGGCAAACATACTAGTAAAGGGATACTTGATTATATTCATTCAGATGTTTGGGGTCCAGCCCCTACAGCGTCATATGGTGGCTCGTCATATTTTGTGTCGTTCATTGATGACTTTTCTAGGAAGGTGTGGGTCTACATGTGACAATTAAATTATGTCTATGATGAGGCCAAACCCTTGCAGAATCATCGATAATTACTACTGCAAATTCCATTCCCAAAACACCGTCTAGATCTTTACTTTTAGGTAGCCTATCATCTCCATCTAGGTCGGCCTCATCACCCTTTGAAATAACACGTCCTGCAACTAAAGTTCCTGTGGGATCAAGTACTTTGGCCATATCTGTGGCATAAACTCTGTTGTCCATTGTATAAACATGTAGTTTGTACAACTTGCTTGCCTGAAACATAAACCATCAGAGAATGAATTAGATGAAAATAAGAACAGATCCATCTATTGGCATACAAGGAAGTTGTCAATTCCACATTGTAAATCAAATGTTCCCTGTAAGAAACTACAGTTTGCAAAGATAATAATATTTCAATCCAAATTTTACTAACCCTGTCCAAAAAATTCCAGATGCCAGGCCACAATTTAGTCCACAATGCAGTCCACAATGCACATTCCCATATGAGGAAAGCAAAAAAGCTGATGCTGAGGTTTCTTTTGATCTTGTTCCTCCTTCTTACTTAGAATTTTCTCGTGCACATGATCTATTTCAGTAAACTGTTGGACAAACAACATCGTGAATTAGCAACATTTATATAATCATATTATCATCAGTTCATTTACTTCACATCCCTCTTTGCCTAGGAATCACCAGAAGTAGAACAAGATGATTTTTATTTTTATGACACCTAAGTTGAATTTAGAAGTGTGTGATCAAGGTCCAAAACAAGGCAAAGTTTCTTGGCACTAAACATCTTATTTTGTTCATCAATTCTCTGTGCTCGTTCCTGTTGGATTGCAATTCATTGTTCTTCACTTAGCCCTTCCAACTTCAAAGCCCTTTATTGAATTATTAATAACAGTTTCCATTGACCATGCATCCTGAGTAAGCTGTGCCCTTGGATGAGAAGAATATAATATATCAACTTATTTTCATGGTCCCAATGATTTCGGAGGGAATGGATTCTCTCCTGAAAACAAATATGCATTTTTCCTGATAGAATGTCACGTACTCTACCGAGTTGTCACCATCTTGTGATATTAGATCTTCGGAGCTGAATTAAGTGAAATTACAAGTTGCAATTGGAAAAGAGGATTGATTTGCAACATGTGCTGGATTATGACTGTTTTATCATAGTTGATACAATCTTTTAAATGAGGGCATTCTCCAGGCAGCTTGGTAGCAGTTTGTGTTGTCTTGAACATCCAGTGTCTGTTAGTGATTATTCTCCAGGCAGCTTGGTAGCAGTTTGTGTTGTCTTGAACATCCAGTGTCTGTTAGTGATTATTATGCCAGTAGAGACTTTTCTTTTAAACCAGGATATAATGGACATTGTTTAGCACTAGGATATTATGTTTTACAGTTTACTACTGCGATAACTGCTGACTTTATCTTCTTAAGATGAAAATACCCTCTTGTCTTTGTTGTTAATGTCATTACATCTCAAATTGTGAAGCTATTAGCTGCAATTGGGGGTCATACGTTAAGGTTGTTAGTCAAGACGTTGGTTAGTGGATACGCAAGATTGCCACATATGGATTTCAGAGGTGTAATCATAATGAAAAACTAACTGTACCACATGTTTGTGTTTGTTTTGTGAATCTATGCATTTGCTTGATGTCTAGATAAAGAATATTACAGTCGTATATTTTTTTCATACATTTGAACTTCAGGGCAGCCATTATTTTTGTTCGAGGAAAGGATAAAGCAATGGCTGAGATACAAGTAAATATTTTAAAGGCCTGCATCATATTTAATGTCACTTTCCTTGTTTAATATATTTGTGTATTCCTCTATTGTTCTGTATTTTTCTTTTGCTCTTATGAAATATATATATATATATATAGAAATGTAAAGTAGGATTGGTAGCAAATGCCATGCAATAGTGCATTGGTTCATTATGTAAAAGTTGGTTTTTTTGTGACAGGTTACTCAAACCCTGGAAAAGAAAAATCAACGGCTGGAGAATCTGGAAACACGTTTGAAAGAATTATAGAAGGTGGAAAAATTTTCTGAGTTGCTTGCACTCCATTTTTTCTAACTATTTAAAAATGCTTAACTTATTGTTACCTGTAATCCTGTCCTTAATATGTCACTTTGGGTTGTACTTTCTTCAGGAAAATCATGGGCTGTTGAAAGATGTAGCAAAATTGAAGCAATGGATGGAAGATCAGAAGCTCAAGTGTGAGAAGACTGGAATCAAAGAAGTCTGAGGAAGGAGGTACTGTATAACCTTTTTTAACATTATTTTGGACTAAGATTTGATTTTTTTTAATATATTTTATTTTAATGCTAGGAATTGGCAGTTGGGCTAGGCTTGTACTCGCATGATACGGGGTTGATTCTGACCACTACCACTATAACCTCTAGTTGTAACTGCCCTGCCCCGTAGGAAGACACACAGGTCTGACAGTAGTGTTATTTAAACAAAGAATCTCATCACTCACATAACTTTACATAACACAGGCTTGCCAAGTGAGCTACCCAGGGGGCTGGACAAAGATTCGATTATGGCAACTGTAAGCTTTAATTTTATATGGCACAGAGGGAACTTAAGAAACTTAGATGTTTGGAGAAAGTAAGATGATATTTTCTCGGTCATGCAATGCATTTTAGTGGTAGAAGTTAAAATAAGTTGCTAACGTTGAATGGCTTTTAGGGTGGTGTCTACCTTTGCTGCAATAATCCTCACTAATAATCTCATATAACTCACCAATGCCAAGAAATGATTCACATCACCACAAGGATTCATATGATTTTGTGTGATTGTGGTAATTTCATTTGGAAATCTCTGTGAGAGGGGCATAACCATGCTTGAATCCTTTGGAAGTGCTATGTCTTGTTTAATATCTTCTTCTGGAGATTTAGAAGATTCAGTGAATTCCTGCTCCAAGTCAACGGGGATTTCAATTTTAGTTCCTTAATCTCTGTATGAAAATTCCCTTGCCGAGTGTTACAACAGTGGCAACATTCTCTAAAATTATTATTTGTTGTTGGAAGAATGAAGCAAAATGACTGAGATCCACATTCTCTTGTTCGCTTCTTTACATTTATTGACTCTGGAAAAGACTCTTAAGAGACAGCTACCATTGTTGATTGAAGAGTCCAAAATAATAGATATATGTGTGACAAGATTGAGGGACTTGTCTAGAAGTCAATTAGATATATGTGTGACAAGATTGAGGGACTTGTCTAGAAGTCAATTAGCATCAATATTGCAAATGGAAGACTTAAGCTTTCTAGGTTCTGCCTGTTCTTGAGCTGTAAGTTGATTTTCTTTCGTGGTTGCATTTACCATGTTTATTCCACCTTCTACATTCATGTGTTTTTGTTGAAGAACATCTTCTCTATCTAGATTGGTTGATGGGTTCAATGTATATGAATTGGGAACAATTTGACTTGATTAAGTTATAATGGCATAGTTTGGGAAACTAATTGCATGAGTTGACCAAGGGTTGGGAATAGTGTTTGACATTATTAACTTGGAATGTTGGAACTACTGCCAAAGATTCTGTGAGTTTCCAACATTGGACTTTACAAAAGGTAAAATGCATACCTTGTCGTTCCCAGGGGCAAGGGCTACAACATGAGTCACTTCGTCATCAATTTGTGTTGTGCATACTGCACCAAATTGTTCAGCCATCTGCCACAAAGGGTGAAGATGCGGCTGCGCTTCTCCAACTGCAAAAACCCTACTGAAAACCACTTTACAATCCTATAAAATATTTTGTTGTTCAGCTGCAAGAAATTCCCGGACATCCACTTCATGCAACTGTTTGTTTGAGAAAAAATTATGGTGAATTTTCTCAATCACCTGTGTTTGAATTGTAGGGTATATGTGTTAGAAATGCGACCATACGATGAACTTGGGAAATATCTCTAAATTAAGTCACAAAAAAATGTTTGTTATAGATTAATTTTAGCATCTCACCGCTAAAGAAGATGCCAGTGTTCCATCTTCTGGCCTCTCATCAACGTCTGCCTCTAACAGTGACGTTCCCAACAATCCAAATTGGCGCCTACTACAGGGAAAATACATGTATCTATACATGGCAGTCTCAAAGTTCTTAGGAACAGTCACATATATATTTAACTACCGATTTTTGAAGGCAGAAAATAACAGTTTTAAGGTCTTGATTGGACACTGGAAAAGAATTGAAATGAACTTACCTTTCCACCACAATTAAATTATGTCTATGATGAGGCCAAACCCTTGCAGAATCATCGATAATTACTACTGCAGATTCCATTCCCAAAACACCGTCTAGATCTTTACTTTTAGGTAGCCTATCATCTCCATATAGGTTGGCCTCATCACCCTTTGAAATAACACGTCCTACAAATAAAGTTCCTGTGGGATCAAGTACTTTGGCCATCTCTGTGGCATAAACTCTATTGCCCACTGTATAAACATGTAGTTCATACAACTTGCTTGCCTGCAACATAAACCATCACAGAATGAATTAGATGAAAATAAGAACAGATCCATCTATTGGCATACAAGGAAGTTTTCAATTCCACATTGTAAATCAAATGTTCCCAGTAAGAAACTACAGCTTGCAAAGATAATAATATTTCAATCCAAATTTTACTAACCCTATCCCAAAAATTCAAGATGCCAGGCCATAATTTAGTCCACATTCCCATATGAGGAAAGCGAAAAAGCTGACGCTGATGTTTCCCTCGGTCTTGCTCCTCCTTCTTCCTTAGCATTTCCTCGTGCACATGATCTATTTCAGTAAACTGTTGGACAAACAACATCGTGAATTAGCAACATTTATATAATCATATTATCATTAGTTCATTTACTTCAAATCCCTCTTTGCCTAGAAATCACTAGAAGTAGAACAAGATGGTTTTTATTTTTATGACACCTTAGCTGCATTTAGAAGTGTGTGATCAAGGTCCAAAAGAAGGCAAAGTTTCTTGGCGCTAAACATCTTATTTTGTTCATCAATTTTCCGGGCTCGTTCTTGTTGGATTGCAATTCGTTGTTCTTCACTTAGCTCTTCCAAGAGATGATTCACATCAATCTTGCAAATGTTCGACTGTTTAGTCAATATCTCAATCTTCTAGTTACTTCAGCAATTACTAACCTTTAGCTGCTTCTGTAGAATACGTCCTTCAGTTACCTTGGAAGTTGTATCATTCACTTCTTCCTTTAGATAGGTCTACAATCAAAACTGTTCTTGTATTTGCTATCTTTCAAACGCTATCACCTTGAGACTTATACGTAGACAATCTTGTCCTTAGATCTGATTTGTTATACCTTCAAACCTAAGTTGCACTGAAATGGAAACGGGAACGAATACGGATACGGGGTTTGAAATGGATACGGCAAATTTTCAAAAAATATGGATACGATACGGCAGGAAACGCCACGTCATATATATAATATATATTTAAAATATATATATATATCAAATTTACATTGCCATTCATGATTCATATTTGAAGTTTGAGAATCTAGATTATATCTAAATAGTAAAAATGCATAATGTCATAATGATTAATCATCTATCATCAATGATCATCATGATATCATCTAGATTCTATCATCTATCATCTATTCATCAATTATCATATATCTGGACAAGCCATCAAGATCAGTGATGTTTGCTTCTCGAAATCTAAAGATGAATAGTAATGGTCTAATATTGGTATAGATTATATTAATAACTGTGAGAACCTAACTTGTGACTGTAACTGTGAGAACTGTGAAATTTGAATACATTACTAACTACCCAGAATACCTCTGTCCATGATTTTAATATTTTATTGAAAATCTGAACTTGAATAAATTATCAGTGACCATTTGAAGTCAGTTCTTTCACGAAATTTCACTGTGTATGTGTGCCATAGAGATATTTCACCTACAACAAAGTGTTATAACTTCACCATTGGAAGGTTTGAAACTTTGAAGTACTTCCAAGTTCCTAGCATTTATTGATGATCTCTCAAGGAATGCTGAAAATTAAGACTAGAGGTTTAAACTTCAATCTTTAGTGGAGGCCGAGAGCTTACTGTTTAAGCCTTAAGGAGATCGTATTGCAACAACAGTGATTTTGTTTCAACTTTCAGGGCCAAATTATTTGTTCCTTTAGAAGCCAAGAGCACGTCCACATTTGCTAGAGCATTCTCAGCATTAGCGATAGATATTGCTTCAGAAAATCCAGTTTATAATCTAGAATCAAATCATTCTATTTGGGAAGCCAAGATATATGGTCGCAATGTATACTATTTCTGTGTAGTGTGTATAATGTCTTGGGTACCTTGAGGCTTATACAATTATCAAAATACAAAAAAGGCATGTTTTAATGTTAACTAGATAAATTCACAGTATGCCTTAACTCCACAATGAAGTGCCAATGTTGAGTTACAGCATGCAATCTGGGCATTTTCCATTTTTAGCTCGACCTTTCTTTGTACCTTCTATGGAGGTTTTTTGTTTGTGTGTTTCTGAAATGGATCAGGAAATGAAATCTAGGAGGGAATAGCAGTTTAGAAATAACTGTATTTTAAAGACCAGCCTAGGCGTTTCCGGTATCAGGCTGTCACCGTTTAATACTGACTCATAATTTCAGAGTTACCAGCAGTATGGTAAAAACTGATGGTGCCCATACAGTTATTTCTGAAGGGCCAGCCTAGGCACAGTTGTAAGACAGTTTCCGAGGGCACAGGGTTGTCACCGTTTTCTGTCGTCAGTGTATCGGGCCTCGGCTCTCAATGATGATTATTACTCGAGTAGAAATTAAAATCCGATTCAGTGCCTATACATTAGTGAAATATATAGTATTAAATTTAAATTTTAAACTTTATCGTTTATAAAAAGAAGTTAGAACCTGCACGAAGGCACTTGCGGCTGGCAGCTGCTCGGACGGCGGAACGACGGGTCACAGAACTCTGTTGCAGCTTGCTGTCTTACTCGGACGTCCGACGACGGAACTGGAACTCTGTTGCTCTTTGAAGTTTGCAAATTGCGGGTTGTTGCTCTTTGCGCGGAGGATTAATCTCTCACAGTCACGTCTCACAGTCGCGTCTCAATTAATCTCTCACAGCACTGCGTCTCAATATCACTCAGGAGTTGCTCTTTGCAAGTTTGCGGTGGAAGATATCTCTCACAGTCGCGTCTCAATATCACTCGGAACCCTTTGTGGCAGAAGATAAGAGTTAAAAACGAACTTCCCTTTCCAAATTATAGATTCAACGATAATGTTTCCGGCGAAAAAGATCGATTAGGGTAAAAACGTTTCTAAAAATCGTGATACGGTTCAAATTTTTTCAAATACGTTTCAGATTTTGAGAAATACGTTTCAGATTTTCAAATACGTTTCCAAATTTTTAACAAATACGTATCCAACTTCAAAAACGGGATGGAAACGGCAATTTTCGGGAAAAACCGTATCCAAAATTTCGGAAACGGATAAGATACGGATCCAAGGTGTTTCCGAGGTGTTTCGTACAAGTTTCAGTTTCCGAAACGGGGATCCGAGTTTCCGAGGGCCAGCCTAGGTGTTTCCAGCAACTTAGCTTCAAACTAGTTCTTTCTTTTAGTTGGTTCTTGCACTGTCAACTTCATAGGAAAGAATTCAGATTCTTTCAAACACAATGTAAGCAGCTATTCTGAGATCCTCGAACGTACTATTTCACTGTGTATACATATTATTGTTCTGACCTGATTTTGTGCTTCGATTGTAAATACTTCACTGTACATGTCTCTAACTTCTGTTGACCATTTCTGTGAGACCCTATGTGATACCATCAAACTGAAATGGCATACTTCTCATCAAGTTGTGATGGCACCAAACCAGTGAGACCTTTCTCACTGTGGTAGCACAAAACAGTGATAGATTTTTTATTGTGGTATTTCCAAATTGTAGTGTCATACTTATCATGTGATTGATTATACCGAGACTGTAGTTGACCTATGATTATAACACTGAATATCTTCACTATAATACGGATTATACTGATATATTTTTGTCACACCGAGCCTTAACTGTAAATACACCTTTATAACTCATTCTCCTCACTGTTGTGGTATCGAAATAATATTATAAGAGTAGTACTGAATTGAGGAAAAGGTAATTTCAACAATGTGATGTCATTGAGATTGAGATGTTACCGAGATCCTTCTTTTCATAGTGACATAGATTGACCTTTCTTTTGAACTTGCACCTAGCTTAATTATTGGACTGTCTTACTATGATTTGAGCCCTTTAGTCAATATCTCAATCTTCAAGTTACTTCAAAAATTACTAACCTTTAGCTGCTTTTGTAGAATACGTCCTTCAGTTACCTTGGAAGTTGTAACATTCAGTTCTTCCTTTAGATAAGTCTGCAATCAAAATTGTTCTTGTATTTTCTATCTTTCAAACGTTGTCACCTTTATCAAACAGTGAAAAATTGGAGCTGCACAGTTGGGGAATTGTTCTAGACTTAGTTTCATTTCCCTGTTTCCAAATATTTTAGATGGAGTTATCCCAATAGAGATTGGCAAACAATCCATGCTAGATGTTTTAAGGAACTCCTTCACTCATGAGATTCACAAGGAGCTGGGAAATTGCCATGAGCATTATGTACTTGTGTTCACAAATCCGCTGGACTACACCCTTGGAAAAAACTATATTGATTCTGAGCCTACTAGTGGTTTATCAAACAGTGAAAAATTGGAGCTCAACTATTTTCAAGGAGATATTCCTGCCGATCTTATCACACTTCCTCGTGTGAAGATTATTTGGGCTCTACAGAAAACTCAAAATGAAACCTTCCCTGAGGGTTGGGGTGAATGTTTAATTTTTGTCAAAATCTTTTGACTAGTCGAATTCTTATAGTTTTAAGTAGATGCAGGAACTTGTATTTCTAGCTTGAGAGGTAATCAACTTAGAGGTATGATTTCTGAATTTCCAGTTTCTTTTATGCATTTATTTAATGTTAGTGGAAACAAATTATCTAGCAACATTCAACTTGCTCGAATAATAGCTTCACCAAACCACCACTTCTTTCAATAAATGAGTTTTTTGATAGTTCGCAAGCTCAGGTCACCTTTGCTGCTCTTTATTCATCTCTCTTTATGTGTGGTATTGGGGAAGCAATCCAAATACTTCCATTCTATCTAATCTCTTTATGGGTGGTCTTTGGGGAAGCAATCCAGTCACTTCCATTCTATCTAAGGGTCTAACGGTGCTTCATGATTTCAAACAGTAATAACTTCACTGGTTTTCTTTCTCCACCACTAATAGATGAAGGGATAATGAAAGAACAACCATTTTATGGATTATTATTAAATGACAACCAATTTTTAGGGAATATTTATAGCTCCCTTTTTGCTTCATAACAGAGATTTCAGAGCTTTGCCTTGAATTCCAGGGCAATCAAATATCAGGGGAAATTCCTGCAGAGGTACTAGGGAATTGTAAACCATTGAAGTGCTTAGAGACCTCACATAATCAAATTAAAGGATCAATATCATTCACCCTTGGGAATATAACATCATGAACGCCCTCTACCATATGCTATGAGTGCTCTAGCATATATTCCACCATTCACATAGCTTCTAACAATTGACATGTGGGAGCTCATACATTTTCTCATTATATAAATCTCAGCGACTTTTTAGCTCTGGATTCCTCAAAAGTTAGAAATTGTTAACCCACTAGTTGAGTAATAATGTAAAATTAAAGTGTTACCTAGTTCAGTAACAATGCAAACTATTGACTATTTTAGAATTTGGCAGTTACATCAATATGTTGTTAATGCTTACATTTTTTTAAGTGATAGCCCTTGAAGAATGGCGGACGAAAAAGCTTGAAGAAGCTAAGAAACGTGAAGCAATGAAAGACAATGTGAATTCCTCCATAGAAGCCAAAGGTACTGGTATGCATTTTTTCTATTCAACTTATTTGTGACTTCAAATGATGGCTTGTCCGCTAGTTGTGATGGCATAGAATTTTTTTTGTGACATCAGGTTCTTTTCCACCCTGCTCCTTTTGGTCCACAGCTCCCAAATTTGGGCGTGTGTTTATACATTATGTATTGGGGTTCCCATGAACAGAGATGGTGGCAAAAGTATTGGAGACTCATTGGGGCCCTGTGTTGGAGGAAGCTGGATTCTCATTACCTCCCAAAGCTTCAAGCAAGGATAGTGGAAAGATGCTGGAGGATGGAACTGAGATCAGTAATGAATATATGGGCAATCTTAGTTTGGTGTTTGCACTTTTGATTTCTTGGGATTTTGACTACTAGGTTAGCATCACCAAATTATTTTGTCCTCTTCACTGCATTATGTCTTGAGAGCGTATTTTACAAAGTATTCATATAGCAGTCTTATCTATTTTTAAGTTTATGACTTGAGAATTATGGTTTCCTGACAATTTCTCTAGGTTCCTTTTTTCAGCATATTTAAGGTTATTGTTATGTTGCTAAATTTAACAATTTGATTACTTACATGCGGGAGAATGGAATTTAGCATTTTGCAGTGAAGAGATGTTAAAATTCAAAGTATTTTTTTTTAACATCTGTTTTCTTTTCCACCTTTTCCCAGGTGTGTTATTTTTGAATGAGTTATATTGTTTCTTTGTTCAATTTGTCCAAGGCCAGCAAGGGTTTGGAGAATCCTAGCTTAAAATGGTGCAATTAAAGCCTGATGCATAGTTTGATATTATTTTTGCAGAAGATGGAATCATACCTGGCAGGCCACTTCCTTCTGAATGCCATGCAGAACCACATACAGAGTATGACGGAGCGACAGTTAAATGGGGTCTGATGCACCATAAAGAAAGTAGTGCAGATTGTTGTCAGGCTTGCTTAGACCAATCAAAAGGTGAAAAGAAGTGTAACATTTGGGTTTATTTTCCATTTGAACTTGGTTTCTATTCTCCAGATATATATCAGCACAAGCATCAAGAATGCTGGCTAAAGCAGGTAGAATTCTCATGCTTCCTCCAAAACTCTAGCTACAAATTTTAAAATTGCAATATGTTAAAACATATTAACATGATTGTCTATTTTGTTTAAAATTACACAAATTCACAACATATATATGTAAAGGGAGAAAAACAGAAAAGGAAAAAGAAGAACCTATGTTTTCATTTAAAACAAAAATCCAATACATATTCATATTAAGCTTAGATCCAAACAGAAAAGGTCAAAACATCTAGCCTCATTGGAAAATTTTCCACATAAAAAGACACCAAATACTGCCTGAAACATGGATGCTGAGTGAGCTATTATCAAATGGCTATCATATAAACCACAAAATTGAAATTTTGTGTTTTTTCTTATTCAAGTTCGAGTTTATTTCAAGACTGCTACAGTCTATGGTCATGTGCGATTATGAATTATATGTTGAGAATTTAAGGGATATAGATTAATACAAATTCTCTTCTTGATAACTACTTGTGAGCTTGCTGAGTTAATCCTTCATCAAGTCAATTATCAAAGTGCTTATACAAATGTAGAGACAAAATTGATCTTTCTTGTAAAAGAGTATTTTGCAATATAGTTAGGAAGGTAAATCTTTGATTTACCTTCCTTACTTGAGGTTTCTGACTTTTACAATTCTTTCTTCAGAGATAACTTAATCATATCCTTTAGTCAATGTCTCAATCTTTCAGTTACTTCAGCAATTACTAACCTTAATATGCTTCTGTAGAATACTTCCTTCAGTTACCTTGGAAGTTGTATCATTCAGTTCTTCCTTTAGATAGGCCTGCAATCAAAACTGTTCTTGTATTTACTATCTTTCAAACGCTGTCACCTTCAGACTTATACGTAGACAATATTGTCCTTAGATCTGATTTGTTATACCTTCAAACTAGTTCTTTCTTTTAGTTGGTTCTTGCACTGTCAACTTCATAGGAAAGAATTCATATTCTTTCAAACTCAATGTAAGCTGCTATTCCGAGATCCTTGAATGTACTATTTCATTGTGTATACATATTACTGTTTTGACCTTATTTTGTGCTTCGATTGTAAATACTTCACTGTACATGTCTCTGACTTCTGTTGACCATTTCTGTGAGACCCTATGTCATGATACCATCAAACTGAAATGGCATACTTCTCATCAAGCTGTGATGGCACCGAACCAGTGAGACCTTTCTCACTGTGGTAGCACGAAACAGTGATAGATTTTTTACTATGGTATTTCCAAATTGTAGTGTCATACTTATCATGTGATTGATTATACCGAGACTGTAGTTGACCTGTGATTATAACACTCAATATCTTCACTGTAATACGGATTATACTGATATATTTTTGTCACACCGAGCCTTAACTGTAAATACACCTTTATAACTCATTCTCCTCACTGCTGTGGTATCGAAATAATCTTATAAGAGTAGTACTGAATTGAGGCAGAGGTAATTTCAACACTGTGATGTCATTGAGATTGACCCTTCTTGTGAACTTGCACCTAGTTTAATTATTGGACTGTCTTACTATGATTTGAGCCCTTTTGACATAGGTCCTTTTAGAATGTTTCGAGTCCTTTCAAACTGCCTTTGATCATAACCATAACACTGATACCATGTTGAGAATTTAAGGGCTATAGATTAATACAAATTCTCTTCTTGATAACTACTTGTGAGCTTGCTGAGTTAATCCTTCATCAAGTCAATTATCAAAGTGCTTATACAAATGTAGAGACAAAATTGATCTTTCTTGTAACTGAGTATTTTGCAATAAGTTAGGTCTGATTTACCTTCCTTACTTGAGGTTTTTGACTTTTACAATTCTTTCCTCAGAGATAACTTAATCATATCCTTTAGTCAATATCTCAATCTTTCAGTTACTTCAGCAATTACTAACCTTTAACTGCTTCTGTAGAATACGTCCTTGTAAGGTGTATCATTCAGTTCTTCCTTTAGATAAGTCTGCAATAAAAAATGTTCTTGTATTTTCTATCTTTCAAACATTGTCACCTTCAGACTTATATGTAGACAATCTTGTCCTTAGATCTTATTTGTTATACCTTCAAACTAATACGTAATTCCTGTTCTTTCTTCCACCTTTTGTTAACTTCAAACTTGACTGTAATTGTTACTTAAATATCCGCAGTACCTCAGAGACAGATCCGCAAATCTGTGCTTTCTTTTAATGTGTTCTACCCCAGACGTTAACTTAATCTTTGCTCCCTTCTTTACGCTGTATTGCCTCAGTAGAATCCGCAAAACTTTCTTCTTTTGCACGTTGTATAACCTCAGTATCATCCGTAGATATGTTCTCTTAACCGCAACATATGTAGGGTATATATAGTAGTTCTAGCCAAGTAATTAAGCCGACCTTATAGCCATTAAGTAGGCCGACTATAACATTTGTTTGTAGGCCGACTTCATAGGCATATCTTCAACGTTTGTAAGCCATTCTTCCGCAACGTCCTGGAGGGTATTCTTCACGCCTTTTACATGACTCTTAATTACACTTATGTACCTAATAGACATCAAGAAGAAGTCTATAGACCTATACTAAGAATCTTGCTCATGAAACCCATGAAGCAAGTAAACCAAAAATTCATTTTATTATTATTGACTTCATTTTTACATAAGTACATAATTACATAGTCATTATAAGGAAGACCTACCTAGTTACACTTTTCAACATTATAACTATATATAATTTTGATGTTTCTAGGTTGGAGATTGTACTATTTTCATTGGAAGATGCTATTGTTGATGCGCACAAGGCTCTTGAGTTACTTGGTAGGATTCTCGCAAAATTGGTTGTTGAAGGGATATTTTTTATTCAAGATATAGCAAGGGAAATCAAGGATGGAGGTACATAGCCAGGAAGCTTATTAGAAATGAGAGGATTTTGAGGTATTTCTCAATAAGAAAATTTCAAGGTAGTCTGCTCACAATTTTAATGCCTAATCAATTTTGTGGTTTATTTGTGATCTCTCATGTTGACAAGTGAAGGGTTGGTTAGTTTTTAGCTCGTGCACACATTTGTCGGTTCCTAAAGCTCGAGCACTTCATAAGAAAAATAGGCAAAGTCAAACAACACAAATGGTCCACTAGCTCTCTTTTCATTTGCTAATATTATAATGAAGTTTTATTAGAGGCACTGTTTGTTTGTTTATTTTGGTTAGAAAAGGGTTTGCGCTTGGTTTTATGTGATTTTCAATTTAACGTATGTAGCATGTTGAGAAATGGGAAAGAATAACATGACATTTATTTTGCAGAAATTGATGCTGAAGGAAAATTGCTTTGACATTGTTGATGTTAAGGTATATGTTGTATAAACTATTTATAATCTAATTTATGTTATATTTTAGTGTTCATTGTCTTTCATTTCTTACAGTGCATTGTATTTTCTTTTGTTTTCAGAAAATGAAATCAGTGTTGATGGTAAGAAGCATGAATTGAAAAAAGAGAAGAGCAATACCGTTGGAGCGACAAATGCAAAAAGAGAGAGGAGAACTGGTCTGGTGATACCTTTAGAACCAATATCTCGCATAAGACACACATATAAATACTGATGATCAAGTCTTCAGAGTTGGTGAATTCACCTGTAATGCCTTGACAACACAACGATAATGTTTTGAAGTGATGAAACATCATTTCATGTGTAAATTATAGTCCAACTAATATAAAGTTGGAAACTCATATTGTAATGTTTTAACATTTCATATAATATAATTTATGTGGTTGAAATTATTTATAGTTGCACTTGATGTTGTTTAGTATTGTAATTAAAATA
Organism: Pinus albicaulis; assembly: GCA_034641835.2. Lineage (NCBI taxonomy): Eukaryota > Viridiplantae > Streptophyta > Pinopsida > Pinales > Pinaceae > Pinus > Pinus albicaulis. Next base: position 1,315,108,930 of record CM076579.1, on the reverse strand, counting down.
TGCGACTTTGTGTTTTCATATTCGATGAACATGCACATTGTATGATATTTTTAAAATCATACAAATTAATTTATGTTGATTAATAATGAACACAAATAAAATGAATATGCGACTAAATTAGTCATTTATAATGATTATTAATGAAATGAATATAAACTACTAAATTAGCCGTTTATATAATGAATAAATGACTACTTCAAATGATAAATTTGTGACTACAAATGATGACTAAATTTTGTATATATACGACTATTAGTAACTAATTTACAGTATTTTATAACACGACTAAAATTTAGTCACATTTCTTCGGTCATTAATTGGTTTCAACAATGACTAAAATTTGCATATATATGACTATTAGTAGCTAATTTACAGTATCTTATAACACGACCAACATGTTGGTCATAGTTCTTTGGTCATTAATTGGTTTTCTCGGGTGATCATATAGTAATATATTTTGTTGTATATTTGGTCATTAATTGTGACATTTAATGACCAAATCAAGGACCAAATCAATGAATAAATGAATGACTAAATCAGTGACCAAATGAATGACTAAATGAATGACCAAATCAGTGACAATGAAAGACCAAATGAATGACTAAATTAGTGACCAAATCAGTGACTAAATCAATGACCAAATCAATGACCAAATATACAACTAGATAACAAAATTGAGATAACCAATTAATGACTAAGCTAAAAACGACCAAAAGTTGGTCGCGTTATAAGATACTGTAAATTAGCTACTATTGGTCACCGACCGAAAAATAGTAGTTTATATGCAAATTTTAGTCGTTTTTTTAGTAACAAATTAGCCAATTTGTACTAGTGGTAGGAGTCTCAACAAACTTAACAGGAACAACGGTCTTGGCTCTTCTCGCTCTCTTCGACATTTCTGTGTTTGCTATTACTTCCCTTTGTCTGTGAATGAAAGGGCTTGGTGTTCCTTGGCTCTGCAAAACAATAAAATTTCAGTCGTGACAAACAAGCAACTTGAACGGAACGTTTATGAACAAATGATTCGTTATTTATTGGTTTCGTATAGCGCGTAAATGTTCTTTTTGGGTCACACTCACGTATTAAAAACCAAATCATCAACCAATATTCATTCGATTTGCTAATAAATACCTATGTACAAATGGAGATTTGGCGCTTGTGAAATATTATAATATTCACCTATTCTGAACTTTTCGAATGTAATAAATGTCATTTATCAATCGCATCGAAAGTTTTCAAATGGCACATAAATATCACAATACAAATTCCTCGATTTGTCGATTGCGATTGTAAACGTTTGCCGATTTCCGATGGTGGGGTCCACCATATAAAAGTTTTTTATTTAAACGGAAAAATGTTTGTTTTCCCTTTTGAAAAGTGTTTTTATAATAAGCGCGCATCACATCGAAGAATTTGAAATTGATCGCAAAGAGCTTATTAGAGAATGTTCTGATCATGCGATTGCGATTAATCGCATCGCATCGGAGATATATAAATAGATAACTTTAAACTCTTTGCGATTGAAGTTTTGCGATCGAAATAATCGCATCGGAGGATTTGGGTTTCTATGTCAAATTTCCTCTAAGGGTTTTCTCCGATTTCCGATTGCGATTACTATTTATTGGACTTTTACATTTCGACTTGTTTTTATGATAAAGTCTTTTGTATTTGATCGGATCGGAAGTTTTGAATGTTGTATTTTGTTTGTAAACAAACAAAGATGAGTTTTTTCAAAACAATGAATCTTTATTTCTAATTCTTTTATTTCTATAAAAAGAAAAAGGGACCCTATTTCTAAATGAATTTTATTCTAAAATTAAGAAAAAGGGAGGGTTGTTGTATAGTACAACATATCCATAAACCACAACCACTTTAAGGCAAACTGTGTACATGTGTCATTTCTCTCATACATGTGTCATTTCTCCCGTAAATTCTTAGGCAAATTTTTTAAAGCATGTGTCATGTTGGCTTTCTCCCATTAACTTTAAAGCATGTGTCATTTCTCAAGGCTTTCTCCCATTAATTCAAGGCAAACTTTAAGGCCTAAAAAGTGAAGCTAAAGTAGCTAGAATTCCATAGGATAGGATCCCCCGAACTCAAGGCTTCCTCCCTTTAATTCAAAGAAAATTTTAAGGCCTAAAAACTGAACCTAAAGTAGTTGAACTTCCATAGGATATGATCCCCCAAACTCAAGTCTTTCCCCCATTAATTCAAGGCAAACTTTGAGGCCTAAAAACTGAACTTAAAGTGGCTGAACTTCCATAGGATTAGTTTGTTTGTTGAGTCTTAACTTCTACAAGTTCTAAAGGAGTCTATAAAGGGCAAGGTAGCCTTTGGATCTCATCCTTTCTTAAGGCATGCAAAAGGTCATGTAGCCTCCAAATCTCATTCTTTCTTAAGGCATGTCATTTCATGTAAAGGGCCAAGTAGCCTCTCATAGGATTTTAGTCTATCTGTTAAGTGTTAATTTCTACAAGTTCTAAAGGCAGAGTCTATAAAGGGCTAGGTAGCCTCTGGAACTCATCTTTTCTCAAAGGTGACATATCAAGTAAATGCCCCTACAATCAATCTATGAAACAAAAATAGAAGTTATTCATTTTAATATCCATAAACCACTACCACTTTAAGGAAAACCTTGTACATGTGTCATTTCTCCCTTCTCCCATAAAATTTTAGGAAAAATTTAAGGCATGTGTCATTTCTATTTTATTTCTCCCTAAGGAGATTTGTCATTTTTCCCACAAACTCATAAAGGTGCACGACTTTTGACATAAATTCATCAACCACTACTACTAGTTGTTTTAGTAAGTGCATAAAATAATTTTGCAAACCATGTAAATGTCATTTCTCCCACAAACTAAAGGATTTCTCTCATTAATTCAAGGCAAACTTTAAGGCCTAAAAATTGAACCTAAAGTGGCTGAACTCTCATAGGATTTTGAACTTCCATAGGATTTTAATTTGTCTGTTGAGTGTTAACTTCTACAAGTTCTAAAGGCATAGTCTGTAAAGGGCCAGGTAGCCTATGGATCTCATCTTTTCTCAAAGGTGACATATCCCGTAAATGCCCCTACAGTCAATCTCTGGAAGAGAAATAGAAGTTATTTATTTTAATATCCATAAACCACTACCACTCTAAGGCAAACCTTGTACATGTGTCATTTCTCCCTTCTCCCATACAATTTTAGGCAAACTTAAAGGCATGTATCATTTCTATTTCATTTCTCCCACAAAATCATAATGGTGTGACTTTTGACATAGCTTCAACAACCACCACAACTAGTTGTTTTAGTAAGTGCATAAAATAATTTTTCAAACCATGTAAATTTTATTTCTTCCAAAAAATAAAGGATTTATCCCATTAATTCAAGGCAAACTTTAAGGCCTTAAAACTGAATCTAAAGTGGTTGAACTCTCATAGGATAGGATCCCCCAAACTCAAGGCTTTCCCCCATTAATTCAAGGCAAAATTTAAGGCCTAAAAAATGAACCTAAAGTGGCAAAAATTCCATAGGATTTTAGTTTGTTGGTTGAGTCTTAACTTTTACAAGTTCTAAAGGAGTCTATAAAGGGCTAGGTAGCCTCTGGATCTCATCCTTTCTTAAGGCATGTAAAGGGCCAGGTAGCCTCTAGATCTCATCCTTTCTTAAGGCATGTCATTTCTAGATGTGATTTCTACCATAAATTTTAAGGAAAACTTTCATGCAAACCATGCATGAACCATGTATATGTGTCATAAATCTCCCTTAAACTCTATGCAATGCAATCTTTAACGCATCTCATTTCTAGATGTGAATTATACCATAAAATTTAAGTCAAAATTTAAGATAAACCATGCACATGTCATTTATCTCATGCACATATGTAATTTCTCCCATGCATTTGCAATAAATGTTAATTTAATATATTTTTATTGAATTTTTTTTTTTCAAGGATAAAAAAACTCACTAAATATGGTTGAAAAATGGACATCATGCATAGATGTTTATTGCTATCCCAATCTAGAGAAAGTAATGATTACATATGTTCTTTCCAATATTGCGACTAGCAATGTCGTCTAAAGGAAAATGAATATACCGGGAACAACACCAAACAATGAGGCATATTATATTGCATTGATAAAAGGCTTGGGAACAACTAGGGAATATGGATCAAATGGAATTGTAGTTTTCACCAATTCTGAACTTGTGTTCAACCAGATGAAAGGCGTGTACCAAGTTAAGAAGGAGAGGCTAAAAGAACTACATGGAATAGCAAACAATATTGTTAGCCAATTTCAATTTTTTAGTATATAGCATTGTACAAATGTGAATAATATGTCTGCTGATCTATTGCGTAGGGCAATGCCAATTCAGGATTCATCTATCAAAGATGAATTAATAGATGAATTAGAATAATATAGGGTAATGCCAATGCAAGATTCATCTCTCAAAGATGATATAGTTTTGAGATGTTCTTCTTCAAAAATTTAAGATTCATCTCTCAAAGATGAATTAGTGTTGAGATGCTCTGCAAAATTTATTGATGGACATTGTAACATATATTGGATATGTGTGTGTTTTGTACTTATAAATGCGTCTTTTTTAATGACCATGTGTTTTTTTCAATTATATACCAAGTGCGCTCCCACCACACCATGTAAAGCGCAACTTGGCGAAATTCACATTTGCAACAAGTGGTGAACTTCACATTTTATAAAATTAAAATGTGAGGACTTCAACAATTTTTTGTTTAAATGGAGTTTCATGTTTTTTTTTCTAATGACCATGTGTTCTTTTCAATTTTATACCAAGTGTGCTCCCACCATGTAAAGCGCAATTTGGTGAACTTAACATTTTTATAAATTTTTTTGCTTAAATTGAGTTTCACACATCAATTAGTGCTATGAACGTTGTGTTTTACATAATTTGTGTACACTGAATTACATTAATTTTTTGAAATTTATTTTGAATTTATTTTAAATAGTAATTTAAAAAAAAAATTGCAAATTTCCACTGTAGATATGTATATCATGGAGGATAAACGATGAAGATCAACAGAATCTTATATCTCTACAAAAGAGGGGGATTAGGGATCAAGGGATGTTCATGGTATTTAAATATAATCTTAAATATCCATACATATACATACATGTGTGTACATATGGAATTGATTTTTTTATCAATTTTGTCAGTTAAATTAGTTGCTAATAAGTTTCATTTTTTATTTTTTAGGAGCTAAGAGGATAAGGGTGTCTACTCCATCAATGGAGCATGCCCATGGTTCACACAGTCGTGGTATGGTTCACACAATTTAATCAATTAATATCTACATGTATTTATATGTATAAATTTATTTTTGAATTGATTATAAATTCATATTTTTTTATGAAGCTTCTTTCTCGTCTCGTGAGGTTGGTGGTGGTTCACATTCCCTTAGATGACCATCAATAAGTGCTAGCGGATTTCATAAAGGTGGTGATGTGTATTCCTCCAGAGGCCAATCAACAGATGGTCGTGTTGTTTCTCAACCAATCAGTGGTCGTATTGGTTCTCAGCAGGACTGTTCTAGTTCTCAATAGTCTCAGGGTGGGCAAGATGCTAGCCAACCACATGAAGGTGGCCATCAATTTGAATAGTATTTTGATTCAATTTGTACAGATTTGTTTACATGTGCTTTTTTAATATACAAAATTTTATATATTGATGTAGAGGCTGAAAATGCTACTCCAAATGTTGCTCAAAAAAGACATAGGGCAGAACGCATCATTCAAGAAGAAGGTTGTCCACCAACCATGATTTATCCGTCCGAAATTTCCGATATACCTTGGGAAACAAACATGCAACAATACACCTTAGAAAGGTGTCAACATCTTCATGCAAAATTGAAGAGAGATCCCGTGGCTTTGACTCTACCTGCTGAGAGTCGACAAAGCTTGGAAATAGTTGGACACTCTTTAGGCGAACTAGTAGATGTGTACTAAAAGCATGGTCCAACCAGTAACACTTTTGTAGAAGTGATGAGAAAAATAAAGGAAACAGTGATGGGTCCTGATAAATAGGAGGTTTTTAAACAAAGAGTTACAACAGAAATGGCCAAGTCTATGTTTAATTTCAAAGAAGGGCCGAAAATAAAGATGTTGAAGGTGCAATATTTCAAGAACCCTCATATAGCTCACAATTTGTAAGATATGCACCTTGCGTCCTATGGACGACTCCCATGGAACGACGAGGTTCCACTTTATTTTGAAATTTTCTTTTATGTAGAATTGTTTTTGCAAATGAAATCCAATTACAATGACCTTCCCCCTGAATTTTTTGGTCTTGGGAAAGGTCGATTGTGTGACTGTAGGGGCGCTAAGCATGATGTTGAGTTTCCTCGCCTTGAGCCACCATTGGTTAGTCAACCTCTTCGTGTCGAAACTTTGCAGTCAGAGATGGATGCCACTTCTCAAATTAGTCGAAAAGTAAGGGATGCCATCATTGACAATGTTCACAGTGGATTGGGTGGAGTCAATGTTTGTATGAATCGACAAAGAGCACGTGAGAATGCACGCGTTAATTTTGTGTATTATACAGATGAAAATATTGACAACATGAGTTTTGAATGTCTCAAAACATATGCAAATAATTGCCGCAATGGTTGGCAAGACCTAATTGTTCATGAGGAAGAGGGCATGGGAACGGTATGTGTTAATGTTTAGGGTTCAATTATTTTAACACATATACAATTTGTAATAAATACATATATACATACATTTATTTGTATACATTAATCTAACAAAAATGTATCATTATATGTTAAAACCATTTGCAGTTGTCACGCTTGAAATGAAGAAAATGTTAATATCATGGTCGGATCCTTCGATTCAAACCATCAAGATGGGTCTCACCATCAATCATACAATCAAGATGGTTCTCACCATCAAGATATGTTGGCAAATGTTAGTGTTTTTTAAGTGAACATGATGATGTACAACTATTTTTTATCTATTATTATATATATCGAAACATGATGAGATATTTTTAAAATAAATAATTGTGCACACATGTACATGTGTGTGTGTGTGTGTGTGTGTGTGTGTATATATATATATATATATATATATATAATAAAAAATTTTAACAGATTTTGATTCCGTCTGATGTTTTTGGGATGGCGGTACCTTCTTCTTCCTTGGGAGATGTGCCAAATCCACCATCACTATGAACAATTTTTCACTTTTAAAATTTATGTTTTTAAGTTATATATTCCACCTCAAAAAATTCCATTAAAAAATAAGATATATCTAGATATTGAGTTATTTTAAATTTTTCGAATTTTAGTTTTTTGGAGATTTTCTTTCTGAGCCACTCTTAGGAGATGTGCCAAATCCACCAGCACAAGTATTCAATTTTTCACTTAAATATATATATATGTTTTTAAGTTATAAGTTATAAATTGAAGTTTAAAAGTTTTATGATAAATTGAGATCTAGAGATTTTGATTTATTTTAAATTTTTTGAATTTTAGTTTTTTGGAGATTTTCTTTTGGAGCCTCTCTTAGGAGATATGTCAAATCCACCAGCAGAAGTACTCATTTTTTCACTTAAATATATGTTTTTAAGTTATAATTTATAAATTGAAGTTTAAAAGTTTTATTATAAATTGAGATCTTGATCTTGAGTTATTTTATAGTTTTAAATTTTTTGAATTTTAGGCTCCTATAGAGGATTTATTTTCTCCACAGACTCTAGTGATGGAGATAGGAACATCCACACCATTTCAACCATTTGAACAAGTTCTTTAACTTTTTTTTTAATATTATTGAAAATAAGTTTATATATGAATTTTCATTTGAAATTTTTTAATATATATATATATAACTGTACATGTATATTGTATAGTTGACTGTTGGAGATATTCCTATGGGGGAATTTTTAGTAGACGAGCAAAAAATGGAGAGGAAACCTCATGAGGTATTGCATGATTGTTTTTTACATTTTTTTTTTACATGAAGTTCTATATATTCTCACTCAATTTTAAAACATTAAATTTTAATGTTTTTACACGTTGTGTACAGGTTCCCCATGCTTCGCAGGATAGCTTGAGGATCGTGACTTTGCTGGGAAAGACACTACATCCAAATGTATTTGATGGATGATGCATATGGACATGTGCAACATTATATTTTCAATAGATTTAGTCTTAAATTTACTTTTTTATATATAGCCCTATCTAGATGCAATCATATATAACTTGATACTTGATACTTGATACTTGTGAGATCTACAAATTTTGGACATATTTTATGTGAAATACATTTGGTACATGTGAATGTGATATATAATGTTTTTAAAACTTAAGTTTTGGATGGTTGAACTACATTTGGCATGTGAAGTAATGTTACATTGTTATATAATTTGTTTTGTTTTTAAAACTCAAGTTTTGGATGGTTGAACTACATTTGGCATGTGATGTGAAGCAATGTTGTGTTATAATTTTTTTTGTTTTTAAAACCTATGTTTTGAATGGTTGAACTACATTTGGCATGTGAAGTAATGCTACTTGATACTTGATACTTGTGATCTATAATGTTTTGTTTTTAAAACTCAAGTTTTGGATGGTTGAACTACATTTGGCATGTGAAGTAATGTTGTGTTATAATTTGGTTTGTTTTTAAAACTTAAGTTTTGGATGGTTGTACTACATTTGGCATGTGAAGTAATGTTATGATATATAATGTTTTGTTTTTAAAACTTAAGTTTTGGATGGTTGAACTACATTTGGCATGTGATATAATGTTTTATTTTTATTGGATAGTTGAACTACAATTGGCATGTGAAGTAATGTTGTGATATAATGTTTTTGTTTTTAAAACTCCAGTTTTGGATGGTTGAACTAAATTTGGCATGTGATTATGATATAATGTTTTGTTCTTAAAATTCAAGTTGTCATTTTCCAAACAAAAAAAAATCACATGAATATATGTACATGTAGAAATGATTTAAGTACACATGTTTGAATATATATGTTAAAACGATTGAAGTGAAATATATATATATATATATATATATATATATATATATATATATATATATATATAAACAATCATAAGATTCTAAGTCTTATTAGATGTGTCAAACAATCATAAAATTTAAAAAATGCATTCTATAATGTATATATATCTAGTACGTGCAACATTTTTCATCAATGCAAATAAAATTTAGCTACTTTCAGTTAATTTCATTCTAGAACATATATATTCAACATGTGAAACATTTTTCATCAATGCACATAGTTAAACTTCTTGAATAGTTAATTGCATTCTAGAACATATATATCCAAAATACGTGCAACATTTTTCATCAATGCACATAGAAAAGCTTCTTTCAGTTAATTGCCTACAACATGTATATATCCAGTATGTGCAACATTTTTCATCAATGCACATAGAAAAACTACTTTCAGTCAATTGCATTATAGAACATATATATATCCAATACTTATAGAACATATATATCCAGTACTTGCAACATTTTTCATCAATGCACATATAAAATCTACTTTCAGTGAATTGCATTCTAGAACATATATATATATATATATATATATATATATGCAACATTTTTCATCAATGCATGTATAGAAAAGCTACTTTCGATTCTAGTGTGCATGTACCAAAACAATGTACATGTGCAAACACTTGCACAGATAACATAACAAGGCAGTTCAATTTTTAGTTGAGTTCTGGAAGTTCTAAAACATGAATCCAAAGAGAAGAAATTTTTGGGCAGTTTAATCAAAAAAATTCCAATGGAATTCCATCTTCAATGATCCGTCCATGATCAGATTTTGAGATTTTCCATTTCTTAATTTTCTTTTTTTTCTTTCATTGAACCTCTATTAACTTTATGCATGTTTCAGACACCAAGTGACTATATTGACAACTTATGACATCAGGTTCATAGTCTTCAAAGTAAAAAAAATCCCCACTTTGATTAGTTTGTCTGAAAAAATAACCTTTCAGTATAATAGATCCTCTGTCATATGGAAACCCATGATCATTATAGTTTTTTAATAATTTCATCTTTCGTTCAATGCAATGCATCAAATAATACTTCACATTTTCATCGTTGTCAGTAGGTGCAATTACAACAAAAACATCTCCTGCACAATAAAGCAAACTTATGTATTTAAATTTAGATCATAATTAACATGGAAAATTAACTTTAAAATAATTTTAGTATCTATTTCTAGATCTCTATCATTTGAAAGCAATTCAAATGTTACCTTCTCTAACAAGATCAAAAACTCGATCACCGTCAGATGATATTGTAGTCTCCTCTGATTGCATTTCTTCAAACATTGCAACGGAAATTTTCCCCTTTGTATTTTGCTATGTTTGTTTCCAATCTCTTACATACATTTTGTTTTCACAAACATCATTGGATTCTATGTTGTTTATGCAAACATGACAAAAAAAATAATATTTTCTTTTATCCAATGCAAAAAAAATTGTGGACAACTTTGATTTAATTCAATGACATTTTCGAGTCCCTTTTATTGTTTCAACGTCATTTCAAATTGATCTATCTACATCTTCGATCCCAATATGCCAAAAAAACCTATATATGGAAAATTCAAAGAAGAATGTAAATATGATATCAAAACACCATCAAAGAAAATCACTGTGATAAATGTACATTGTTTAAAATTGTATATCCAATAAAAATTAAATTGAATGTACCTTCGAACTTCCCTTGATCAGTTATTTTCATGGCTTAGAGCAGCGATGCACCATTGAACAACTTCTTTAGCATTCACAAGTTTATTTGCAGAGGGGTTCATTTGATATCTTCAACGTTCTCTTTTTATCCATGCCACTACACCATCATGTTCTCCTTTTCCATGACCAGTCTCAAAGAAATTCCAACAATGTTTAATGCATATTTTCTTATGAAGACAACACAACCAAAAGAATGATCATGAATATTTGAATTAACCTATGCATCCATCTGACCATATCCAATTTTCATTGAATTTTATTCCACGACTTTTCAAGGAGTCATAAATCTTTCCAAAACAGTATTGTACAAAATATGTATCATGTGTACGATCGTCATTGATATAAAAGTGATATTCTTTAATAACATGTCGATTTTCACTGGTGATTTCTATATGATCGACGTTTTGTTCAACATGTTTATATAGAATATGGACGAGCATGGAGACATGGTTAGAATGATAGTATTCACTCTAAATTTCTTTTTGTGGAACAAATGTGTAGTTTTCTGCAAAAACAATTACTGACAAAATGGTTCCTGGGGGAAAAACTTCACGGGATTTTTTGAATTGCAAGTCTTGCCATCGAGGTCTATGTGAATGCTTGGTGTATTTATAAATTTCTGCCTCAAACTTTCTCAAAAAATCTATCACAAAAATTTCTTCGTCTTGTAATTCAATTCTTTTAGCACTATTTGAACCTTGAATCGATGTATGGATATATTCATATCTCTTCCATTTCACTTTCATGTTGGACAATGATTGATCATTTATATCAGTACAATATTTGTTTTTAAATTTAGTCAAATTTCCACAATAATCACATTTTTTACCACCGAACATTTCTTTTCATAAAATAATTCATCGCTTTCTTTTCACATAGAATTTGAGATATGAAATCACAGATAGTGGAAGGAGGAGGTTGTAGAAATTTGAATAATTGATATATTATTCAATGAGATTATCTTGATCACACACTATTTTAACTTCATGCACAATACAGAATCTCTTCTACCATTGATCATTAATTGTGGAAATAAAAACAATCGCATGCGCACATTAAAATGATAAACAACCACACATATGAACATAGTATTTTATGGGAATGCTTAAAGCTAAAAACCCCCAACTATCTGTATATTATATGTCATAGGAATCATGTAACAATAATTATACAAATCTCCTCACAAAGCTCTCAGTACAATCTCCAATTGCTACACACTAATCAAGCCCGATCTAGCAAATCACATGCTCCAATCTCTGCCACCTGATAGCCTGCCTCTAATGCGCAATCACTACTGAAGAATGGCTCTGAATGAACTCGAATTGGTTCAGCCTTGCTCACGCAATTGTCATTGGAATCTCCAATCACTGGTTGTTGCAAATCATGCAATAGTATAGTCACAACTGATAGTCACACTGCTCTTTCACCTACCTCTTCACTGGTCTCCACTAAAACTGTCCATGCATTGTAGTTAACTGATGTATTCTTTAGTTGATTAATGAGTTAATAATTAGTGAATTAATTAATAATTAATTCACACCACTCTCACTAGTGTATCAATCAGTTAGACTAGATACAACTAGCTCAACTATGTTTAGATTAGTTAAACTTAACACAACTCCATTAACTTCCTCAATCAACTCCACCAAACTCTCTCACATGAGTTCTAACTGAAGTATCCATGCAATAGCTCCACTTAACCCTCAGGAATAGCGTAATTCCTTCTGTCAGCTCCTGTGCCACATCCGTGCACTTAACTGAAGTGCTCCAAGAGAATAAGATAATGTTTATAGTCCAAATATTATTAAGAGCTAATAATATTCGACATATCTATTTTTAGACTGGCAATCTAAAAATAGATTCCACCCAATATGTATAAAACTAGAAGTCCATCTATTTTTCCAACTTGACCAACCATCCACAAATAGCATCCTACAACTCATAGAATATGATCGACATGTCTAAAAATAGACTTGCCCCAAAAATAGCCTGCGGGCCCACATAGTGAAGGTGACTTCTTTCCACTAAGCTCATCATCTTGTTGTAATCTCAACACTCCCTCTCAACAAGATAAGGATTATCTGCCACCCCTATCCTGCCCCTGTGGTATTCGAATTTTCTCCTGGTGAGTGCCTTCTCAAGATATCAACATCTTGATCCTCTGTGGGAATGTATGAAAGTAACATGATCTTTCGCTGCACACAATCTCTAATATGATGATACCGGATGTCAATGTGTTTAGATCTATCATGAAATACTGGATTAACCAAGAGTTTGATGCAACTCTGATTATCACAATATATCACAGTAGGATCTAAGTGTGAATCGAACAACCCGACCAGGATCTTCCTCATCCATATAGCCTCGCATGCAGCCAAACTCGCTGCCATATACTCGGCCTCTGCTGAACTGAGTGCCACGGATCTCTGCTTCCTGCTGTACCAAGAAACTGCTGTCGACCCGATACTGAAAATCCCTCCAGATGTGCTCTTTTTGTCCGTTGGGCTCCCTGCCCAATCTGCATCCGTGAAGCCACATAGCTTCACCTCATCCGACTGTCTGTACCATAATCCATATCCCGATGTGCCTCTGAGATATCTCAATACATGCTTGCTTGCCTTCCAGAAGAGCTTGGTTGGCTTAACCATAGCTTGTGAAAGCTGGTTCACAGCATAGCATATGTCGGGTCGTGTATTGACCAGATACATAAGCGACCCCACCAACTGTCGATAAACAGTGGCATCCACTACCTCCGTCGAAGTAGCATCCTCCTTCCTCCATCCACCAAGAAGAGGAGTATCAACAGGCTTGCAGCCATGCATGTTGAACTTCTCCAGTATCTCCCGGGCATACTTGCCTTGAGAAACAAACAGTCCATCACTGCACTACCAAATTTCCAATCCCAGGAAATAATGAAGGAGGCCCAAGTCCTTCATCTCAAAATCCTTTGCAAGATCAGCCTTGCATGAGTGTATCAACAGTTCATCACCTGTCAAAATCAAATCATCTACATAAAGTACAATGATCAACAACTTACCCTCCACCACAATCTGGTATAGGTTAGGATCCGCCTCACTCTTGGAGAATCCAAGTTCGGTGAAATAACTGTCTATCCGTGTGTACCAAGCACGAGGTGCTTGTTTCAACCCATATAGCGCTCTCTTGAGCCTGCACACATGCGACTCGCTGCTGAAGATCTCGAAACCTTCGGGCTGCTCTATGTACACCTCCTCCTCAATGACTCCGTTGAGGAACGCAGTCTTCACATCCATCTGATGAATGTGCCACCCCATCTGCGCTGAGAGAGAAAGAATCGTCCGTATGGAAGAATACCTTGTGACAGGTGCAAAGGTTTCCTCATAATTGATCCCCTCAATCTATGAGAAGCCTCAGGAAACAAATCTTGCCTTATACTTCTCCACACTCTCGTTAGCTGCTTGCTTCACTTTGTATATCCATCTCGAACCCACCACTAATTTCCCTTCTGGCCTTGGGACAATCTCCCATGCACTGTTTCTGACAATCGAATCATACTCTTCCACCATGGCATCTACCCATGCGAGATCCTCCACAGCTTCCTGGAAAGAGGATGGCTTTGTCATGATACACTTTCTCATAAGAGCCATGTATCCATTATACCGATCAGGTGACTGTATCTGTCTGCGCTGTGATGTAGTTCTCCTACAATCCTCTCTGCATCTTGAGCCAGTCGCTCAGCTTCTATAGTGCGCTTCCACCCTCTGATGGTTGGCGCTGCATGAGTGGTCTCTTCCACTCCATGAACCTCCTCTTGTGGCTGATCCACATCCAGAGACTCATCCTTAGGAACTAATATCTCCTCATCTGCATGCAAGTGTGGCTCCCTCTCAAGCAAACACTTCATGGCTTTCTCCTCATGAAATTTGATATCCCGTCGCACAACAGTCTTGCAACTGTCTGGAAAATACACACGATAGTTGTGGGGTGTATCAGTGTACCTCGCAAATATCCCAACCTCTGCAGTCAGCTCCAGCTTCTTCCTGGCATCAAAGTCACATGAATGTAAACAAGTGAACCAAAAATCCTCAAATGGGAAATATCAGGCCTCTTACTAGAAAACGCCTCCTCGAGTGTACTCATGCCAAGTATCTTGTGAGGACAACGTTTCTGCACATATACTGCAGTATTGCATGCCTCAAACCACAAGTGTATGGGAAGGCCCTGATAATGCAACATTGCCCGTGCAGCACCCACGATTGTTTTTTTCTTCCGCTCAGCAACCCCATTCTACTGTGGGTTATGAGGTGCTATGAGCTCTCTTCGAATTCCTTCTACACTCCAAAAGTCCTTCAATTCGCCAGAGATGAATTCACCACCATTGTCACTCCTAAGAGGCTTCACCTGCTTCCCCAATTCTTTCTCAACCAATGCCTTGAACTCACAGAACTTTGAGTATGTATCGCTCTTCTTTTGCATGAAGAAGATCCAGCACTTCCAAGAAAAATCATCAACAAATATCACATAGTACCTGTGCTTTGCTGTCGAAGCTACTGAGAAAGTTCCACACACGTCTGTGTGAATTCTCTCAAGGATCGTCGTGGTGCGACTATCCTTCTCATGAAAGGTGGATTTCACAAATTTTCCCAAGGTACATCCCTTGCACTGATTTGACTGTGCAAGAGTACCCTCAGGAATCCTAGTAGAAATCTTCTGCAGTATCTTCAAAGCTTCATGGTGAAGGTGGCCCAATCTCCTGTGCCATAGCTCGCCCTCATCCCAGCTCACCACTCCTTCTGCCTTGCTTGAAATTTCTGCGTAGCCATCTACTTGCAATTGATAAAGGTTCTTAACTCGAACCCCTATCCTCCGGGTTTCACCAGTTGCCTTACTGCGTAGGAAATCCTTTCCCTCGCTAAAGACAACATCATATCCCTTGTCTTCTAACATCGCAACAGAGATAAGATTCTTCTTCAATCCTGAAACATGCATCACTTCCTTCAATACAAAGGGTTTACCAAACTCCCTCTCAAAGGAAATGGTACCGATATCAGTCGCACTGTATCTACCATCATCGCCCATCTCGATGTGCACTCCAAGATCCTTCTCATCCAGATCAGTAAACAAATATTTATCTCCTGTCATGTGAAAAGATGCACCACTGTCAGGAAACCACACTAAACCCATCATACTTGAGACCAAGCATGCGATTAGCGAAAAATCCAGCTCAAACTGCGAGGCTAAGGCCTCTCTAGCTGTAGATCCAGCAGCCTACTTATTTTTCTTCTTCTGTAGACAATTAGTGGCGTAATGTCCGTGTTGGTGACAGTGAAAGAACTTCACCTTGGACATGTCCTGCTTCTTGCCTTTCGCACCGGATTGAGAAGCATTCTTCTTGCTCTTCCCCTTCCTTGCTTTGGCAACCAAAGCACAATTTTCTTCATCTCAGTTCTTTGATGAAGATTTGTCCCTGGTACTTCGCCTTATCTCCTCTTGCACAAGATCTGACCAAAGTCGCTCCCATCCTGGCAATTTATCTCGACCATTGACAGAGTCTTGATAGGAATGCCAACTCTTCGGAAGCCCAAGGAGAGCCAAGATCAACAATTCCTTGTCATCTACAGTTACCCCCACACTTCCCAGCTCATCCCTGCATTGGATGAACTTCGTGAGGTACTTGGGCATACTGTCGCCTTTCTCCATTTTTATGTTCCTAAGTTTATCCTTGAGCGCCAACTTCCTCTGGTCACTCTTGCTTTGGAATAAGTCTATCAACGCTTTCCACATCAAGAATGGAGAAGTCTTACCATGAAGGCTGGACACTATGTGATCCTTTACACCTTCCAATAGAATTCTTCAACACTTTGATGTCTTCTTTTGCCATGCATCAAGTGCGGTAGCATCGCTAGAAGCAGGTTTTGGAATTTCTGCATCTATGAACTCCTTCAACCCATTGTCATCCAGCACCACCTCCATCTCGTACTTCCATGCAATATAATTCGAGCTGCCCTCAAGGGCATACTCCAATCGCAATCCGTTGAAATACATCTCAACTTTGACACCAAGAAAACTCTGCTTCAAATTCGAATTCCACCAGCACAAAACTCAACCGCTTGAATGTTTTGCAATTGCTCCAATGATCAATATCGCTCTGATACCATGTATAAATTTGAATAACTGATATATTATTCATTGAGATTATCCTAATTACACACTATTTTAACTTCATGCACAATACAGAATCTCTTCTACCATTGATCATTAATTGCAGAAATAAAAACAATCGCATGCGCACATTAAAACCATAAACAATCACACATATGAACACAATATTTTATGGGAAATATTAAAGCTGAAAACCCCCAACTATCTGTATATTATATGTCATAGATTTCATGTAACAACCATTATACAAAGCTCCTCACAAAGCTCTCAGTACAATCTCCAATTTCTACACACTAATCAAGCCCAATCTAGCAAATCACATGCTCCAATATCTGCCACCTGATAGCCTGCCTCTACTACGCAATCACTACTGAAGAATGGATCTGAATGAACTCAAATTGGTTCAGCCTTGCTCATGCAATCCTCATTGGCATCTCCAATCACTGGTTGTTGCAAATCATGCAACAGTATAGTCACAACTAGTAGTCACACTGCTCTTTCACCTGCCTCTTCACTGGTATCCACTAAAACTGTCCATGCACTGTAGTTAATTGATGTATTATTTAGTTGATTAATGAGTTAATAATTAGTGAATTAATTAATAATTAATTCACACCACTCTCACTAGTGTATCAATCAGTTAGACTAGATACAACTAGCTCAACTATGTTTAACTTAGTTAAACTGAACACAACTCCATCAACTACCTTAATAACTCCACCAAACTCTGTCACATGAGTTCTAACTGAAGTATCCATGCAATAGCTCCACTTAACCCTCAGGAATAGCGTAATTCCTTCTGTCAGCTCCTGTGCCACATCTGTGCACTTAACTGAAATGCTCCAAGAGAATAAGATAATGTTTATAGTCCAAATATTATTAAGAGCTAATAATATTTGACATATCTATTTTTAGACTGGAAATCTAAAAATAGATTCCGCTCAATATGTCTAAAAATAGAAGTCCATCTATTTTTCCAACTTGACCAACCATCCACAAATAGCATCCTGCAACTCATAGAATATGATTGACATGTCTAAAAATAGACATAGTCTAAAAATAGACTTGCGCCAAAAATAGCCCATGGGCCCACTTAGTGAAGGAGACTTATTTCCACTAAGCTCATCATCTTGTTGCAATTTCAACAGAGGTGAATCTTTCCAAAATGTTCTACCAAAATTAAGGAATGTGTCATAATATAACAGAAATTCCACATGATAATGACAACAACAAGTGTCACGTAGAGTGATAGGTTTTACATACCATGGTTTTTGTTGAACAAAATCATTGATTGAGACATGAATTTCATGATTCTCTTCTTTGAAATTGTTAAAAAACTCTATCTGAGTGGTGTCTAGGAAATGTTTTTCATGTTCTTCATATTGATTTCGTGTTATTCTTCTTCACATCACATCCCTCGCATTTGGCGAAACACGTGAATTTTTCCTCCAATATTCATATATATATTTTTTAACATTTTCTCAAAGTCTCTCTTGGTATGGTTGCCTACAAATTGCTCTCCAACAAGCGAGTTCATCATTTACATCTATTTGCAACCAAAATTTCCGATGTTTGTGCAAAGTTTTTCATGATGTTCCTAATGCTTGTGCCATAGATTTTACCAAGCGATTCTCTTTAGTACTTGATGAAACCACTACCATATGTATTTCTCTACATACAAGTGAAACACTTTTCTGTCTAGATCTTCTAGTTGAATTTATAGCACTATTTATATTTTGTATCACATTTTCCTTCATTTTTTTAATCTTTTGTTGATTTTTAAATACCCAATAAAGTTGTAGCTTCTTTTAATTTCCTTAATGATAGGAGACCTTTCAACATTTAATGAATCACATTTCTTCTTTTATGAAGTATCATTTGATTAAAATGTGTTAATACTAATCGAATATGGCTTCACTTTATCTCCATATGTGTGAGTGTCAACATTTTCTAACATCTCATCATTGACATTGATTTCATCTGTACATATTCAAATGAATAGTACATAATAAGTTTACATATTCAATAAATAACTAAACTAATAAATATGTATAATTTCAATAATACGTACATGTGTTCAACATATAGATATATATATATATATATATATACCTTGTGATTCAATTTCTTCACTTGAATTTCTTTCAACATTTTCACCATCTTCAATTTTTGGTTCAATATCTCTTTCACTTTCTCTTTCAAAATTTTGCATCTCATCATCAATGTTTTGAGGAATATATCTCTCTGTTTACATTGCAAAATATTTTTCAAATTAGTTCATCAAATAAAAATTAAACTTGAACATGTTTTACACTAGGAAAAATTTAAATATCAAATTCATAATATTTACATTTACATAACTGCTTCAACTTCTAGTTGAGGTTGATTTTTCCTTTCAGTATTTGAGAGTGCTTCTCTCTTTCTTTTGTGAGATTCTCTCCCCTCTTCTCTACTTTCCTTAGGGTCTCTTTTTCGATCATATTTTCTCATGCAATTCCTTCGATTTCCCATGATAATAGAGTATGAAGTTCAAAAAATTTCCTTCAAAAATTTAGACAAAAACTCAATTAAAAAAAAAAACATCACAAAAGATTTAATTTAAAAATAAATAAATAAATATAAATAAAAATAAAAAAAATAACTCATTTTAAAAATTTTGCAAAAAATACATACTTCAATCCAAAACACTTACTTCAAAAAAATTCGAGAAAAAAATGTCTCACAAAAATGAAATGAAGCTCAAAATATTTCCTTCCAAGTCCTACAAAAAAATTTCATTTAAAAATTTAGACAAAAACTCATTTTAAAAAATCATTATAAAAGATTCACTTCAACCCAAAACATGTACTCTAAAAAAATGTCACTTCAAAAAATACCTCCAAAAAATGTCCATTGAAAATTAATTCCAACTTCCTAAAAAATGACACTTTAAAAAATACTTCAAAAAAACCTCTAAAAAAATATCACTTTAAAAAATACCTCCAAAAAATGTCCTTAGAATAAGTCCAAAAAATGTCTTTTGGAAATTAAGCCCAAAAACCTCTCAAAACAATATACATCCAAAAAAATGTCTTTTGAAAATTAAGCCCAAAACCTCTAAAAACAATGAAAGTTAAACCCAAAACTTCTAAAAACAAAATACTTAAAAGCCAAAAAATGTATTTTGGAAATTAAGCCCAAAAACCTTTAAAAACAAAATACATCAAAAAAATGTCCTTTGAAAATTAAGCTCAAAACTTCTAAAAAAAAATACTTAAAAACAAAACCAATGAAAATTAAGCCCAAAACTTCTAAAAACAAAATACTTTAAAAAAACAATGAAAATTAAGCCCAAAACCTCTAAAAATAAAATACCTTAAAATAAAAATGAAGCTCAAAAAACATCCAAAAAATGTATCACATACCTCCAAGAAATTTCCTTTGAATGTACCTCCAAGAAAAGTCCTTAAACCCAAAAAAATCCTCTGCAAAAGTGTCTTTTGAATGTATCTCCAAGAAAATTCCTTAAACCCAAAACAATCCTTTGCAAAAATTTCCTTTGAATGTACCTCCAAGAAAAGTCCTTAAACCCAAAACAATCCTTTGCAAAATCAGACCAAATAAAGAAATGTTCGAAATTATGTGAAAATAATGAATGCTTTTACGTCAATTTATATTGCCATGAAATGCTTTTTTTGGAGGGGCTTCGATGCAAAGTCAAGTAAATGTTCGGCCGATTTTTGAAAATAAATTTGGCCGAACTTTTATAATAAATTCGGCCGAACTTTTTTGTCGTTACAAACATAATAATAAGTGAAAGAAGCTAATAAGTAAGAAAAATTAAAATTTAGACATCACAAACAATTATCATAGAAAGAGAAATCATCACTAATTTTTCCCTATAAATTTCTCAATAGTTAGTTGAGAAGAGAGTACTTCTTTGATGTAGCTTATAAGATAGGATTCCCCTCTGCATATAGTACCTTGGATGATCATATTCAATGAATCCTTTGGTTATCTTTGTTGTGAGTGTTGTAGGATTGTATAAAATGCACATTCAATTGATTTGTAGATCATATATTTCTAGAAAGACATAGGGAATTGAGTTATTTTATTACCAATTCTTCAATTGTGGTTAATGAAGTTTGGTGTAGTGTCCCATGCATATTTTGATACTTATAACTAATCCCATGTGCGATTAGTGTTGATTCCTTATAGGTCCAACATAATCAAGAGAGTTGACTTGGATATTCCTTGTAGGTATCAATCTTGATAAAGCTTTCCATTCATACATCTCCATGTTTGGTTCTATTTTAATATGGGTATTCTCATGTTCAATTTTTTTTCATTACAAGTGGGTATAGGGATGTGATCATGTCATGCATAGTAGTTTGATCCTAGTGTATTACATTGCACTTAGATTTTGGCCATCGGTGCATTCTTGAATTTGAAATTGTGTTCCATTGAAATGTCCTTACTTTGATTAGTAGATGCTCATTTGAAAAACACTTGATAATTTTATGGTGTAATTTTCTTTAATCCTCACTAAAATCTCATGGATATTTGTCCAAAAAAAAGGTTTTGTATTTCGAGGATATGGGCCACTTTATGGTATGTGATATTAAGAAGAAACGTCTTTTTGATAATTAATTTTAAGTATCTTTTAATTATGTATTATAATGTTTTGTGGAGCTATGTATTATAATGAAACTTGTACTATACTTTGTCAAAGGTCCGTGCCCACCTTCAATAGGTAATGTTACATCAAGAAATAAATTAATATATCAACTTTATAAAATGGAAAAAATTATATTTCAAGGGATGAAGAGGGAAATTAATTAGATATCTTAAATTCTAAAAAAAACACCTAATCCCAATGATTGTTGTGTTGTAGTTAAATAGACTATTAGAGTCTCCACACAACCACATCACTTAAACGTTTTATTAATAAATATTGTGTAGCTTAACATATTGAGAACAATTTATTTAATTTAGTTAAATAATCAATTATGAAATATCAAACATGTATATATTGGAATAAAAATCACTACCCTTTCATGACTGTACATTTTTAATATAACAATATATATTTTAATATTTTTTGATTACATTCATATTTAAGTTATTGCTTTTACTCCCAACAAACCTAACATTGACATTAAAATATGAAAAAACAATATTAAAAAAATATTATTAGAATCATTATTTTCCAGAAATTTTTCAATTATAATCATGTGAGACAAAACTTTGTTCACGCATTTATAATAGCAATTGGTTGGAAACACAAACAAATTTTTTCTCATGTAATTATAACCACAAGATCTCTGGAAAATAACTATAGATGACAAAAACCAAAATTCATTGCAACTGGTTGGAAACACAAACAAATTTTGTCTCATGTAATTATAACCACAAGATCTCTGGAAACTAACTATAGATGACAAAAACAGAAATTCAAATAATAGAATAATTATATTAATAACTTTATAAATAAATAAATAAAAGAATAACATCTCGTTAAAATCAATAAACTTTTGCTTATCTTTTATTTTGACAACATAAAAATGTTAACAAACAAAATATACCATTAATTTATTTTTAAATACTAAAACTTTACTTGAAAATTCTTTAAAATATCAATTATATTTAATATATTTTACAAAATAATAAACTCATAACACAATTAAATAATATATTTATTTCTGAATCAAATTTTTATTTTAAAAAAAAAACTATAAATCAAATTAAATTAATTAATTTTAATAATTAAATATTTTAAACTAAATTTAATAATTAAGTAATTAAATACTTATGCCAGAAGTATAAAACCCATCCACCAAAATTTATAATTAAACAAATTCTCTTCTAATTTGCCATATCCTCTTGAAAATTGGTACCCTGGAACCTTTTTTCAGATTGAATCTCAATCTTCAATCTTCACAATAACAGTATGCAACGACGAAATTTTCAGAGTGAATCTCAGTCTTCACAATTACAGTGGGCCTCACTTCCTCGTGTACTCACACTTGTACTAAGCATCTCATCTGCACACCTCTTTTTTCGTCTTGTCTTATAAGTTTTCTTCTTCTCATTTTTTTTTCAGGAAACAAAAAACTGAACTGAATTTAGAAGAAAATTCAGTTTACATTAAAACATGTAATGTTCATCATTCAGTTATATAGTATCCATTAGCATAATATAGATCACTTTAAAAGAAAACAAAACATATGATCATAAACAGAAAGTGTGTGGAGGTCATCTGATGACAGTCCAGGCGATGAAAACTACCAAAATAGATAAAAAATAATGTCCAAAAAGAGCAAAACAAAAAATAAACATATGAGAAAACAGGGCAGCAGCTATGGAATAGCAATTCTGTCATCCCATGTGAAAAAAAAAAAAACCAAAACATATATCCCATGTGAAAAAAAAAAAAAACCAAAACATATATCCCAGCAAGCCTCTTTTAGATAGGAGATGGCCCAGCTAATTTGACTCAAGGAAAATGTGGTAAATGCTGAAGTTCTAGAATGAGCCAAGAAGGTCTTCAGTGAGCATCCTTCCTGCTCACCTTATTACTTCATTAATTTCAAAATATTATTGTATGGTTAGTTAATTGAATTGTGATTTTATAATAATTTTCACAGGATATAATAAGAAATAAAGAAAGGAATTATTTTTAACGTTTAAATAGATTGCTTTTTCATCTAGTTTTTGTATTTGGTCTTTTTTCTATGAAACTTTACAATAAAGACTTCTTGTTTCTAGACAGACTTTTAGCTAAATAAATTATCTCAAAAACTAACTACCAAAATACTTGCATAACTCACTTCACTTCAGCATTTAGAAAGCAAAACATCTCAAATAATTCTAAACACTTGTTAACCACTTCTTTTTTACCATCAATTTGAGGATGATATGCTATGTTCATTTTAATTCTTTACAACTCATTCCTCCCTCTTAATGTGGCTTTTAGGAAACAAAACATCTCAAAATAATTTCCAAACACTTGTAAAACACTTCTTTTTGACCATCAATTTGAAAATGATAAGCAGTGCTCATATTCTGCAGTGTACTTTGAAGTTGAAATAGCTCCTGCCAAAACTTCCCCCCGCTTATTTAAAAAGTTTGCTTGGCTGAGAAGGGGACTGACTAAAGCACTAGCGTATTCTGGAGAAACATAACCATGAAATGAATCAATTCAGGCAGAATCAATAATAATAATAATAACTTTTTGTATTTTTGCAATTCTCTAACACATTACCGAATGAAATCAGTGCAATAGTCATAAAATTATTATTTTTAAACCATCACAATGAACAAATGCTACGTAATTTATGTAATCAAGCAATACACATTAACAAATAAATAATTAGAGATGATGGTACAAATCCAAGGATACTCAACGTCTATGATACTTTAAAATATTACCTTTAACATAATCCTCCAATTTCAAAACTGAAAACCATTAAAAAAAAAAAGTCATTCTGGTTAATGCCAGAATAAAAATCATTTTAATTAATGCTAAAATGTTGAAGGCTGCATCTCTGAAGGCCTAACAAAACAGAACATTCCATTAAATATCCAATCTGCGATTTATACCAAACTTAGAAAAAGCTGTGGGCATCAGACCGGCGAAAGAAATCTGTCAGTCAGATAATCTCTATGATCAGACATTTTCTTTGGTCATCACAAACCCTATCCCTATCATCAGACATTAAAGATAATGGTACAAACCCAAGGATACTCAACTTCTATGATACTTTAAAATATTACATTTAACCTCTAATCTGAGAATCCTCCATTTTCAAGACTGAAAACCATTAAAAAATCATTCTGGTTAGTGCAAGAATAAAAATCATTTTAATTAATGCTAAATGTTCAAGGCTGCATCTCTGCAAGCCTAACAAAACAGAACACTCCATTAAATATCCAATCTGCGATTTATATCAAACTTAAAAAAACATGTGGGCATCAGACCGGCGAGCGAAATCTGCCAGTCAAGATAATTACTATCATCAGAAATTTTCTTAGGTCATCACAGCCACACAGCAAAACAAAAGCCTAACTATATTGTTCACAGAAGTTGTTTTCATGTTATTTTTAAAGATAAAATTCAGTTGCATTCAGAAAGTATTTACGATATATATAGATAAATGGATCAAAGTTTATTTCACATTCTTCAAATAAATGGATTTTTTTTTTTTTTAAATGTTATTCTTTCTATTAAATATCCAATCTGCGATTTATATCAAACTTAAAAAACATGTGAAGCATCAGACCGGCGAGTGAAATCTGTCAGTCAAGATAATTACGATCATCAGACATTTTCTTTGGTCATCACAGCCACACAGCATTTTCTTAGGTCATCACAGCCACACAGCAAAACAAAAGCCTAACTATATTGTTCACAGAAGTTGTTTTCTTGTTATTCTTAAAGATAAAATTTCGTTGCATTCAGAAAGTATATATTAAAAACCTTTATGATATATATATATAGATAAATGGATCAAAGTTTATTTCATATTCTTCAAATAAAATGGAAAATAACATTTTTTGAAAAATGTTTTTCTTTTTATCAAGATGTCATCTAGATATCTTGTTGTGACAGAGTTTTTCCTTATCCAAAATAATAACCAAAAAAAATATGGATTGTAGATTTGGAAAATATTCTAAAATTTTTTATCATATAGATTTCAAAATATTTTAGGAATTTAGAATAAAAATACATTCAGCAACTAAATTATCCATAACAGCTGTATTTGAATCTTTTTTAAAACTGGTGAAACTAAAAACAACATTTTAGAGAAAAATGTTATTCTCTCCAGCTAGATACCACCCATTTAAAGTCAACTAAAAATAACTTTCTTAAGATAAATCTTATTCTCTCCACAGAGATGCCACCTAGATATCTTTTGGTGTGAGAGTTTTTCCCTAACCAAAACATATATTAAAATAAAAAATTATTTTTTCTATTGCAGATTTTGGAAATATTTTAAAATCTCCTATCCTACATATTTTGAAATATTCTAAAAATATATAATTAATATAAGTAAATTAAAAATAACAACTAAATTTGAATAAAACATTTCATTAAATAAAAAAAAAAAAAAAAACAAACCACTGCACAAAAAAACAGAAGCAGAAAGCAAAATCGGTCTTCATGACAACTGAGATCATGAGACATTTTTGTTGAGTCATCATAGACAAAAAGTGATATAAAGTTTCAGCCATCCTATTCATAAATCCATTTAACACCCAAATCAAGTGACTTATAAGTCACAGCCAGATTTGGAGCCTAGCACATGAATTTGAGATTTTCCTTTGTCCATGGCAATAGTTATATGGTTTGTAGTTTCGTGGTGTCCAAGCAATTTGAAAGGTGTGGGTCCATGCAATTTTATTGGGTCCATCAATTTTATCTCCACGAGCAATTTAAAATAGGATAGTGTGGAGAAAGGGAACATTTGACTTTCGAATAATCAAATGCCTGTGAATCCTAATGCCCTCTGTGCGTATGCCTAGGCCAATCATTCAAAGTCTTCCATTCTTACTTGGGCACCACGGAAACGCTGATAATCAGAAAACTGAGCATAATTAGTCATGTAAGTAGTAGGTTAGTTAGCATTGGTTACTATGAATGATCTGTGTATGGTTTGAAAAGGCTGATAATCATGAAAACTAAGTATAATTAGTGAATGTTCAGTGTAATGTTGGAAATGCTGATGACCATGACAATTGAGTATAACTAGTGATGTAAGAAATAGGTTGGCCAGCATGATGATGCAATGAATTGTTTCATTTTAAGTTGGAACGGTGTATTAAGTGGAATATATGAATTATGTAATTTGAAATTTAAACATAAGTTTCTATCTTTATTTTAACTTTTAACAATTTATTGTTGAGTAAACTTCACCACCAAATGGTATTAATTAAAATATTAATATTATAATTAAAAAAATATTTAGTACAAATAAAATATAAATTTCATTTATATTATGTAAATAATATATAAAAGAAGTAAAGATGGTGTAATGTTGAAAATGTTAATAATCACAAAACTAAATATAATTGGGTATTTGAGGAATAGGTTGATATAATGAAGATTCTATGTCATTTTTAAGTTAGAATGAGTATTAAGTCAAATACAACCACACATTTAAATGTTTTAATTATTACTTATAAAATATAAATATAAATTTTTTTTGTGTTTTTTTTTTTGTGTTTGTTATTTTATTATCGAGATGGAACATTACAATTTGTTGGCTTGCCTATTGGGAAATCATCCTAGTACAGATTGAGAAGCTTATGCTTACATAAGCCTCACTTAGCCAAGTTAGCAGATAAAAGCAAAGTATTGCCAAAATTTACAAGGAGTTTCGAGAGGTGATAGGCACAAAAGCCTTGTTCTACAGAGCTATATAAACTAAAAAAGAGACCTCTCATATGCCATTATGCAAAAAAAAATCATCTATAAGCAATGAAAACTTAAAGAGTCACTACATTGTGACCTTGACAGATGATTAACCGTTGAGTATCTCCTTCGGCAAACTATGAGCCACATTGAGCCATGAACCTCAAGCTACATACACATGTTAACCAGAATGCTTGAACATATGAGCCTCGCTGAGAAGCTTCAATGACTCACTACAAGCACCAATAACCCTTGAGCCACGAACTGCAAATGCCCACTTGCCTAAGTCCTTGAGCCAACACCCATTGACTTGAGCCTTTTTCCCACCGTAGCATGCAGCTACTATGGTGTCCATAACCAACAAACAACAAAGAAGGCAATGATTGGGAGAAGCAAGTTACTAGAAGGACCACTGGTATGGAAGCAGGGAGTGATTAACACTCAGGTTCCACAAAGAGAAATCTTTGGAGGTTGTCGTCCATAGGCCTTTAAACCCAGTGATGCCTTCGACTCTTAATATAGGGCCGAGTTTGGAAATATAGGAGAATATCCACTAAAAACCCATAGTAGAGCAAGTTCGAGCTTGAAGCTTAGTTAGAGTAACCTTTGAACTGAGAGAAAGTAGAGAATTATGTAAGAGAAACGAACTATCAAAGTGATCCTTGTGGGTTAATTGAAACCCCAAAGTCACCATGCAAACACAGCAGGTTGATGAGTGCCCATTAAGAGATGAAAAGATACACAAAGTCTACATCTTTGGGAGAACCCATAAAGACTAAGAGTCGGACCAACCAAGGAATGCATGGAAACTATAAGACTATAGGTATGGCGACCAAGAGCAAGCATAACTAACAACAATGATAGGGATGCATTACTACTCACTAAGATTAGAGATGCGCCTAAAGAAGGCATCCACCAGACCATGACACCACCTCCTGCCATGATTGAGATGAGTGATAGCACACAAAACATTATTTTCTCATTTGAGTGTTTCATGTCGTCGATCCAGGGATTATGGGTTATGGGCCCACAATTACCCTGCAAAAATCATGCTAAATACAACCTCATAGTCTCTAGAATCCATTTATCAACAACCACATAGTCTTCTTTAACACATAATCTCCAAAGCTATTCATGGGCCACATATATCTTCAATGTTGAAATCAACACAAAACATGAACACATCTACATGCACACCTATATGTCAATGAGCCCACAGTTCATCATAATCAAGTGCCAATGAATTAACACAAACTTGATATGGAATGTGTTGGATGTAGCCATAAATTATAATCACACCATGAAATTCAAATAACAACATGAATTCTTGGTGGTATAAGCATTTATCCAAATCCCACAGTGAAGAGTCCAGATTTGACAACAAATATTCCAACGTAGTGATGACTAAAATAACCCAACCAACAAATTTAATGATGTATATTCAATACATGTTATCAATCATCTAATGAATCACGCAGATTAAACAATTGATGAATTCAATCACATAGAAACAATAATTAATATAATCACTCTTCTAATTCACATACAATAATGCCATGGCTCAGCGGGACTAATCTCCATTAAAATTCCACCCAGAACAACGCTACATATTACAATTTAAAGAAAAAATTACAAGAATGTGGATCATGAAAAATCCATGATATCCTCAACTTAATGCCCTAAATAACCTTGCAATCCAACAACCAAATCCCTAAGGTTTCTAATTATTTTCCTATTTTTGCCAATAAATAACAAATTGCCTCTTGGAGGTATTTTGAGTTTGATTGGGTGTGCTGATGCTCTTGCATCAGACTCCCGGGGTACAAAAATTTATGACCTCCTAGTCATAAGAATCTAGTCTTCTCGTAATTTCAAAACGTGTGAGTTGCAACAAAACCTCTGCAGTAGCAACTCTCCCCTTCTTTCTACATAATACCTCGCTAAGCTTCTCTCCTCTTAGCTTAGTCTTTTAGCATCTCAGGTCCACTTCATCTGGAACCATTTGAGCACTCCTTGCTCTAGGTTGCTACAAATATTCTTACCTTCCTTTGTTGCTACTTGCACAAAAAAAAAGACCATTCTCTTTCCAATCATCCACAAACCTCCTTCCCAAAATATTTAAGGCAAGATTCTTCTACTATAATACCACTTTGATAATATGCAAAACATGGTTTTCTCATTTGAGTTCTTCATGTCGTTGATCTAGGCATTCTGGGTTATGGGCCCATGATTACCCTAGGAAACGATATCTTCTCATCCTTCCATTCGTCCATGAACGATACCTTTGCAATTTATGGACCAGGTGATATATAATTTTTTATTAAAAATAACATTTTTCTACTCAAGAGCAGAGTTATTACTGTTTATTGAACAAAAATACTTTACGGCGGAAAAAAAGAAAATACTGAGCATAGTTAAAATGCTCAGTCAAAATGAGAACTTTATCATTTTGTGTTATGCAAGGAAAAAAAGTATAACTTTTGTTTTGACCTTTTTGGCCATTTTTATCCTTCTTCAAAGGGTCAAAATAGGAAGTCAGTCTCTAGGTTAATGGGTCTTTTCCGTTCCGTAGAAAGATTCGG
Source organism: Pinus albicaulis (assembly GCA_034641835.2). Classification (NCBI taxonomy): domain Eukaryota; kingdom Viridiplantae; phylum Streptophyta; class Pinopsida; order Pinales; family Pinaceae; genus Pinus; species Pinus albicaulis. The sequence continues at coordinate 1,315,079,067 of CM076579.1, read as the reverse complement.
GGTTATTCGTTTTCAGGATCAATAGTGTACGAACAGAGAGAGAGGGATTCGAACCCTCGGTACGGATGATCCGTACTACAGATTAGCAATCCACCGCTTTGGTCTGCTTAGCCATCTCTCCAAGATGGAAGAGTTCATGTATAACAAAATGAATGGTGGAGTAAATGTGTATACCATAGTATGTACGGATTGGATCGGCAATATAATGAATATTGCAATTATTCAGTTGGATAAAGAACAATCTAGTCAATCATATTGCTCATTTCGTTCAAAATAGTTATTTCTTTTCCTCTCTTTTTTCTAACCTGCTTGGCCTGGCCATCGGCCAGGCCAAGCAGGTTAGAAAAATCATTCATACGGTGCTTGACCTAATTTGAGAGCTAGAATACTTGCTGTAAAGGCAAGAAAAAAAGCTATAAAAAATTGAACCTCTATTATCATCTCTTCATTCCCTCCCCAATCAATTTGAATAAATGCATTAGATGGATTATTCCATTTATTCCTCTCCAGTATCAAATTTTATTATCTAGATATTGAAGGGTTCTCTATCTATTTTATGTATTATTGTAAAGATACTAGATTATTGTAAAGATATTAGTTGCTCAAGGCCATAATAGGTTCCTGATCGAACCTACACAAATGGGTAGGAGTCCGAAGAAGACAAAATAGTAGAAAAGTGATTGATACCGACAACATTTTATTCATACATCCAGTCGATGGAGGGTGAAAGAAAACTAAATAGATCTAGAAGTTATTGTGCAACTCACTGTTCTGACTCTGATAGTTGTATCTGGCCCTTTAGTAATAGATAGAGCTTTGGATGGATCAGAGATCCATGTCAAATATCCTTTAACTATTGAATTTTATAATGTAACGAATCAAACCCACCTGTATCACTAAACTATACACGCCATAATACCATTGACAGATATTTCGTCACTTCTTTCCTTCCACTTTTGAATCCAAATTCCGGAATTCCCTAGATCTTCCTCTTCCAGGAAGAAAAAGAGCCATAAACTGGAATGGATCCATATTCTTAGCTCTCAATCTTGGTTGATCTCTTATAGTAATCACATCTTGAGGTTTGCAAGGGTAACTTGGTATATCTACCATATGGTCATTGACCCAGATATGTCCATGATTCACTAATTGTCTAGCTCCAGGAATGGTGGGAGCCATACCCAATAGAAAAAGAATATTATTCAAATGCATTTCAAGTAATTGCAATAGGACCTGGCTCGTTGAGCCTTTGGCTCTTCTAGCAATACGAACATATTTCAGCAAATGTTCTCAAGTATAACTTGTCTCCATTAGCTTCGTATCAATTCAGCCCGTAGTTTCCAGTATAGCCATCCTTACCCTCCTCTCATATAAACTACAAGCTACTAATTTATCAAATTGATATCTATAAAGATAGATGGATCATCCACATCCAATTTTTTGTCCATCTACCATAGTAGACTCACTCATTAATATATGATGAGGGGCCCCTTTAACTCAGGAGTAGAGTAACGCCATGGTAAGGCGTAAGTCATCGGTTCAAGTCCGATAAAGGGCTCATGTTTCCCACAAAGAAAGAAGGCTTGGGTGTCCATTTCTATTACATAGATAGAAATATTTTCACCAAAATATGAAAATGACAATGAATCGGATCTAGTCCGATTTTTTTTATCTTCTTTTATGGGCGAATGACGGGAATTGAACCCACACATGGTGGATTCACAATCCACTGCCTTGGTCCACTTGGCTACGTCCGCCTCGGAAAAACAAGACAATTTATCTATCTACAGTCATTTCTCCCAGGAAGAAAAAACGAGCTAACATTTGTTCGTATGTGGGTCGGTGACTCTAATAGGGGATCAAAGCAAGATCAATGACTAACTCCCAACTCTTGAACAAATTTTTTGGTCATGGACCTCTATCAAATATGTGATAGAGATGAAGTATTTTGTATTTCTCCCGGAGAAATATCCCGATCCCATCTTCCCTTCGTTCTTTTGAATGTGAAAGAAGAATATTTCTTCTTTCGTATCGATCCTTTGTCCATTAACCCATGGGCGATAATTATTGTTTTTCCCTATTATACTTTGGTAACACAGTTTTGCAGATTGGTTTGGTAGATCCCATGTTATTCGACTTGTAACGAATGGGCCATAACCATTAACATGGTTCGGTGTAAATTGAATTTATAGAGATCTATCTTGAGATTTATTTTAAGTTTTATCTTGATACTAAGATCTTGTCCATCTGAACAAGTCTGGGCAGGGTATTTGATCGGAGGGTTGTTGTTTCAAATGATCAAGGTTGTGACTGTGTCGACAAGTTCGACCCTATCCACTTGTCACATATTCAGATTCGATGAATTTAGACCATTTTAACTTGTATCCTTCCTTCCTTCTCATATTAGAAAGGATAGGGCTTTCCAATCTGGAAAATTTTGTAATCCTACATGCACGGTTAGGAGACAATCAAGTTCTTTGTTATATTATTATGTAGGGCATGTTATGGGACAAATATACAAATTTCAAGGCTCATCTACCAATGGAGATAGTGAACATTTGATGAATTAAATATAATTCTATTTTTTGTCTTTCAGTTAACTCGTTTGAGATTTTCATACAGGTCAAGCAGAATCGGATTGGTAGGCGTCAATCGATCTGTGGAACTTATCAAATATTTTACGTATAAGTTCGTTATTAATGATAAAAAATCATTTTGGACATATCTATTGGCTAGCTGAGTAGAGATCTATTTGTAACGGGGCAAAAGGCAGCTTCTTTTGGGTCACAATCCACATAATTTCTGGACAAGGGGTGATAATTTTTTTTGTCCCAACCCAACAGACTTCTTTATTCTATTGTTTGTTCCAGAATGCATTCCATGAAATATGTGTATTCTATAAACTAGTGGGGTAGATTTAATCAAACGTTGGTCCAAATGTAGATCTAATATGCATAGCCAATAAATTGCATGTTTGTGGTATGTTACCAGAACAGAACTAGAGGCAAGGAAGAGTGTTTGTCCCAATATGAAAATATTGGGTCTAAAAAACAATGTGATGATCTTAGGTGAAGAAAGAGAACGAACCAAAGGTTTGCCTTTAGCTAGGATGGATCAAATCTAGAGAATTTACCTTTCTAGGTATTCGGAATATCTGCAGTACTTGCAACTTCTATGGTTCAAAAATAGGTTCACTGCACATAACCTATTGTAGAGAATCCTAGTTGATCAAGATATTCGCCCCGATATTTAGCAAAGGGATAGATACAGCCGGGATTTTTGATTGAATGGGAAAGGATTTTGTTAAACCCCAACGAAATGCGTTGTGTTTGGATGGAGCTAAAAGCCACATGTCCGATCGATACTTTGACTGCACGATGGATTGCTTGGAACATATGATATTCGAGAGAACTCTCGAATTTTTTGAAGAACTAGCAATAAAAATGAGAAAGAAAAAAGAGTTGATAGGTGTGATCATCTGGTATCGGATCAATCTCGATCGATCCAAAATACTAATTTGCCTACTCTGGTCCAACGTTCCCATCCATCAATCTCGATAAGGACATGAGATTGATATGATCTGAAAGACTTTTCAAGTCTAAGTCATAGGGACTATGAGGGGATATATATATAAGTAGTATCACTTGGTGGAATTTATAGGGCTACACGGGCTCGAACCGTAGACCTTCTCGGTAGAACAGATCAAAGTTCTTATTATCAAAATAAATTGAACTGTTCCAAGAACCCAACATGCATTTTATCGCATTGGGCTTTTTCATTAACTGATGGAATGACTGGTTAGTCTGACATTCTCCTCTTTCCCGGAAGATACTAATATGGTTCCGTGTGCTCCAAATTATTACCCTTCGGAAGCAATCCCAAAGTTATTAAAAAGGTTTCTTTGATGTAGGTCTGCCTTGCTTGACCATATATTGACTCAAATAGAGTCTCTTCTATCGTTCCAAAAGTAAAATATGAACTTCATACACCTAAAAGTTCATAGAGCGAAAATAATCTATTTTGAGGTCCTCGTATTATACTCATTATGCCTAGTATTGAACGGAGCTGGGATTGACCATATCAATTATATCCGTAATTCGAATCAGATCTAACTTCATCTTTGTCATGCTATTGTTCCCCAGAGAAACAAATGGATAGAGTAAGACTATTTCACATAGAATCTATTTCGTGGATCAGACGAATCGATAAACTCTCCCGAAAACCATTGGCGCACGTGTGAACGAGGTGCTCTACCTTGCTGAGCTATAGCCCTTCCTTTCCAGTCTTGGTGATACACTACTATACTAACCAGATGAATCACTTTATGTCAAGGTAGATATTTCATGATCCAATTCTATGATCCAATACGTTCCAATAAGTTCGATCTATGCCAGGGACACATACATTGTCTATACATTTAATTCGATTTAGAATCGTTTATAAATCCAACTCTACCTATGAGAATAAATGACCCACTTAACTCAGTGGTTAGAGTATCACTTTCATACAACGAGAGTCATTGGTTCAAATCCAATAGTAGGTAAACTTATTAGATACCATTGAAGACTCGATGGCATCTAATAAGTTTTACTCCACTTGTTTGGATCTAGGCGGAACATTGAATCCATTTTTTTCAGATCATTATAGGAAATGTTAATTAGAGTCGGAGGGGCTAGCATTGATAGCCTCTAATAGTGTTCTAGCTCTTTTCGGATTCTGTTTCTTCATCGAATCTCCTCCTCTTTTAATTCAAAAAATTGACTAACGTGCTTGGATGAAGATAAATGGTGTCTCGAATTGCTTTGAATTTTCATACTATGGGGATATCTTACAGAATCAATATTTTTGGACAACATTTGGATCAATTACCATACATAACATAAAATTTCTCCTCTAATTTTTTTCCTGTCGAGCTTCTCGATCCATCAAAATTCCTTGGGAAGTAGAAAGAATTACAATCCCCATTCCACCTATAACTTTTGGAATTTCTTGATAATTAGAATAAATTCTCAAACCAGGTTTGTTGGTATGCTTTGACGTGGTCTTATATGTCCTTTTCTTCCTTCTCCGATATTTTGAAGTCGATATCAAAAAATATTTTTGGCCTTCCTGATGCTCCCTAACATCTTCTATAAAACCTTCTTGTAAAAGGATCCTTCAAATGTTCTTGGTAATATTAGTAGATGTTACTCGAACCGTTCCTTTTTCTAACATGTCAACGTTTCTTATAGAAGTAATTAGATTGGAAATATTATCGTTTCCCATGAAGAACGAATTATTAGGAATTCCTGGTCTCGATATAAAAGGCATGTTCGATCTTATTTGAGGAATATGCCTAAGATGCAATGAATTGATCCATGTCATGTATTATTTGATGAAATTTACGTCAAAGATTCCTACAAGATCTATCAGTACTTATAAGACTTTGGGAGCCAATGAAACTATTTTAGTGAAATTCAATTGTCTTAATTCCTGAGAAACGGGACCAAAAACTCGAGTTCCTTTTGGATTTCCTTCCTAATCAATGACAACGGCTGCATTGTCATCAAATCGTATCATCATTCCATTGTCATGTTCAAATTCTTTACAGGTGCATATAACTACGGCTCTAACTACTTCCGATTTTTCCAAGGTCATGTTAGGTACTGCTTATTTAATTATAGCAATGATAACGTCATGTATATGAGCGCATTTACGATTACTTTCTCCTAGAACTTGAATACACATTATTTTTCGAGCTCCACTGTTATCTGCTATATTCAAATAAGTTTGAGATTGAATCATTTTTCCTCCAAAAGATGTAGAAATTATATAACTTATGTGTTATATATCCAAGATTATCCTGATAACACACTATTTTAACTTCATGCACAATACAGAATCTATTCCACTATTCATCATAACATGCAGTAATTAAATCAATTGCAATGCACACATGAAACCATAAAAATTCACACACATTAACACAGTTGTTTAATAGGAAAGCCTAAAGCTAAAAACCCCAACTATCTGTATATAATATATGTCATAGAGATCATGTAACAATCCTCATAAAAATATGATCATATCAAGATCTCAGTACTATACAATTGCTACACACTAATCAGGCCTGATCTTGCAAATCCATGCACCGATCTCTGCCACCTACTAGCCTACCTCTACTGTGCAATCCCTATTGAAGAATGGCTCTGAATGAACTCGAATCCACCAATCTTGCACTGCGCAATCCTCATTGGCATCTCCACTGAGTGTTGGATGCAATCAATGCATCACTATAGTCACAATTGATAGTCACACTTGCTCTTTCACCTATCTCTCCACTGGTCTCCACTGAAACTGCCCTGCATTGTAATTAACTGATGTATTCTTCAGTTGATTAATGAGTTATTATTTAGTGAATTAATTGACTAATTAATTCACATCACTCTCATTAGTGTATCAATTAGTTAGACTAGATACAACTAGCTCAACTGAGTCTAACTGAGTTAAACTGAACAAAAATCCATCAACTACTTCTATAACTCCACCAAACTCTGTCACATGAGTTCTAATTGAAGTCCTCATGCATTAGCTCCAGTAAACCCTCAGGAATAGTGTAATTCCTTTTTTCAGCTGTTGTGCCACATATGTGCACTTAACTGAAGTGCTCCAAGAGAATAAGATAATGTTTAGAGTCCAAATATTATTAAGAGCTAATAATATTTGACATATCTATTTTTAGATTGGCAATATAAAAATAGATTCCGCCCAATATGTCTAAAAATAGAAGTCCATCTATTTTTCCAACTTGACCAACCATCCACAAATAGCATCCTGCAACTCATAGAATATGATCGACATGTCTAAAAATAGACATAGTCTAAAAATAGACTTTGCACCAAAAATAGCCTGTGGGCCCACTTAGTGAAGGCGACTCTTTTAACTAAGCTCATCATCTTGTTGAATCTCAACACTCCCTCTCAACAAGATAGGGATTATCTGCCACCCTGGTCCTGTCTCTATGGTATTCAAATTTTCTCCTGGTGAGCGCCTTCGTCAGAATATCTGCATCCTGATCCTCCGTGGGAATGTAAGAAAGCAACATGATCTTCCCCTGCACACAATCTCTGATATGATGATACCAGATGTCAATATGTTTAGATATATCATGAAATACTGGATTAACTGAGAGTTTAATGAAACTCTGATTATCACAATATATCACAGTAGGATCTAAGTGTGAACTGAACAACTCGACTAGGATCTTCCTCATCCATATAGCCTCGCATGCAGCCAAACTTGCTGCCATGTACTCGGCCTCCGTTGAATTGAGTGCCATGAATCTCTGTTTCCTGTTGTACCAAGAAACTGTTGTAGACCTGATACTGAATATCCCTCCAGATGTGCTCTTTCTGTCCGTTGGGCTCCCTGCCCAATCTGCATCCATGAAGCCATGCAGCTTCAACTCATCCGAATGTATGTACCATAATCCATATCCCGATGTGCCCCTGAGATACCTTAGGACATGCTTTTCTGCCTTCCAAAAGAGCTTGGTAGGCTTAACCATAGCTTGTGAAAGTTGGTTAACATCATAGCATATTTCCGGTCGTGTATTGACCAAATACATGAGCGAACCAACCAACTGTCGATAAATAGTGGCATCCACTACCTCTGTTGGTGTAGCATCCTCTTTCCTCCAACCACAAGAGGAGTGTTGATCAGCTTGCAGCCATGCATGTGAAACTTCTCCAATATCTCCTGGGAATACTTGCCTTGAGACACAAACAATCCACCCTTCCACTGCCAAATTTTCAATCCCAGGAAATAATGAAGGAAGCCTAAGTCCTTCATCTCAAAATCCTTTGCAAGATCTGCCTTGCATGAGTGTATCAACAGTTCATCGCCTTTTAGTATTAGATAATCTACATAAAGTACAATGATCAACAACTTACCCTCCACCACAATTTGGTATAGGTTCGGATCCGCCTCACTCTTGGTGAAACCAAGTCCGGTGAAATAACTGTCTATCCATGTGTACCAAGCACGAGGTGCTTGTTTCAGCCCATACAACGCTCTTTTGAGCCTGCACACATGCGACTCACTGCTAAAGATTTCAAAACCTTCAGGCTGCTCAATGTACACCTCCTCCTCAATGACTCCGTTGAGGAACACAGTCTTCACATCCATCTGATGAATGTGCCAACCCATCTACGCTGAGAGAGCAAGGATGGTCTGTATGGAAGAATACCTTGTGACAGGTGCAAAGGTTTCTTCATAGTCAATCCCCTCGATCTGTGAGAAGCCCCGAGAAACAAATCTTTCCTTGTACTTATCGACACTCCCTTCAGCAGCTTGCTTCACTTTGTAGATCCATCTCGAACCTACCACTGATTTCCCTTCTAGCCTTGGGAAAATCTCCCATGCACTGTTTCTGACAATCGAATCATACTCTTCCACCATGGAATCTACACATGCGAGATCCTCCACAACTTCCTCGAAAGAGGATGGTTCTGTCATGATACACTTGCTCATCAGAGCCATGTATCCAGTAAATTGGTCAGGTGATTGTCTCTGTCTACGCTGTGATGTAGGGACTCCTACATTCTGCGCTGCATCAAGATTCAGTCGCTCAGCTTCTGTACTGCGCTTCCGCCCTATGATTTTTGGCGCTACATGAGTGGTTTCTTCCACTCCATGAACCTCATCTTGTGGCCGATCCACATCCTGAGGCTCATCTTTAGGAACAAGTAGCTCCTCATCTGCATGCAAGTGTAGCTCCCTCTCAAGCGACAACTTCATGGCTTTCTCCTCATGAAATTTGATATCCCGTCGCACAACAGTCATCCGACTGTCTTGCAAATACACACAATAATTGTGGGGTGTTTCTGTGTACCCCAAAAATATCCCAACCTCTACGGTCGGCTCTAGATTCTTCCTGGCATCCTTCGTCACATGAATGTAAACAGGTGAGCCAAAAATCTTCAAATGAAAAATATCAGGCTTCTAACCAGAAAATGCCTCTTTGGGTGTACTCATGCCAAGTACTCTATGAGGACAACGGTTTTGTACATAAACCGCATGGTTGCATGCTTCAGCCCACAAGTGTATGGGAAGGCCTAGATCATGCAACATTGCCCATGCAACACCCATGATCGTTCTATTCGTTCTCTCCGCGACCCCATTCAGTTGTGGGTTATGAGGCGCTATGAGTTCTCTTCGAATTCCTTCTGCGCTGCAAAAGTCTTTGAATTCACCAGAGATGTATTCACCACCATTATCTCTCCTAAGAGCTTTCACCTGTTTCCCCAACTCTTTCTCAACCAGCGCCTTGAACTCACAGAACTTTGAGTATGTCTCACTCTTCTTCTGCATGAAGAAGATCCAGCACTTACAAGAAAAGTCATCAACAAATATCACATAATACTTGTGCTTTGCTGTTGAAGCTACTGAGAAAGGTCCACACACGTCTGTGTGAATTCTCTCAAGGATCGTTGTGGCGTGACTATCCTTCTCATGAAAAGTGTTCTTCACAAATTTTCCTAAAGTACATCCCTTGAAATGATCTAACTGTGCAAATGTACCCTTGGGAAGCCCGGTAGAAATCTGCTGCAAAAGTTTCAAAGCGCCACGGTGAAGATGGCCCAATCTCCTGTGCCACAGTTCGCCCTCATCTCGGCTCACCACTGCTTCTGCTTTGCCTACCATTGCTACGCAGCCATTTACCTGCAATTGATAAAGGTTCTTAACTCGAACCCCTATCTTTCGGGTTTCACCAGTTTTTTTACTACGCAGGAAAGCCTTTCCCTTGCTAAAAACAACATCATATCCCTTGTCTTCCAACATTGCCACAGAGATCAGATTCTTCTTCAATCCTGGAACATGCATGAAATCCTTCAAGATGAAAGGTTTTCCAAAATCCCTCTCAAAGGAAATGGTCCTGATACCAGTCGCATTGTATCTACCATCATCGCCCATCTCGATGTGCACTCCAAGATCCTTCTCATCTAGATCACTAAACAAATTTTTGTCTCCGGTCATATGGAAAGACGCACCACTGTCAAGAAACCACACTGATCCCATCACACTTTTAACCAAGCATGCGATCAGCAAAACATCTAGCTCAAACTGCGAGGCTAAGGCCTCTCCAGCTACAGATCCAGCAGCCTGCTTATTTTTCTTCTTTTGTGGACAATCAGTGGCGTAATGTCCGTGTTGGTGATAGTGAAAGCACTTCACCTTGGACAAGTCCTGCTTCTTGCCTTTCACACCGGATTGAGAAGGATTTTTCTTCCCCTTCCCTTTCCTTGCTTTGGAAGCCAAAGCGCAATTTTCTTCATCTTCATTCTTCGATGAAGATCCATCCCTAGTACCCCGCCTTATCTCCTCCTGCACAATATCCGACCAAAGTTGCTCCCATCCTGGCAGTTTCTCCCGACCTTTGACAAAGTCCTCATAGCTATGAAAACTCTTCGGAAGCCCAAGGAGAGACAAGCTCACCAAGTCCTCTTCATCTACAGTAACCCCCACACTTCCCATCTCATCCTTGAAGTGGAAAAACTTTGTGAGGTATTTTGGTATACTGTCGCCTTTCTCCATTTTTATTTTTCTGAGCTTGTCTTTAAGCGCCAACTTCCTCTGGTCGCTTCTGCTTTGGAACAAGTCTGTCAAAGCTTTCCACATTAAGAATGGAGAAGCTTTACCATGAAGGATGGACACTATGTGATCCTTCACACCTTCCAATAGAATCCTTCGACATTTTGCTGTCTTCTTTTGCCATGCGTCAAGTGCGGCTGCATCGCTAGAAGCAGGTTTTGGAATTTCTACATCTATGAACTCTTTCAACCCATTATCATCCAGCACTGCCTCCATCATTTCCTTCCATGCAATATAATTCGAGCTTCCATCAAGGGCATACTCCAATTGCAATCCGTTGAAAGACATTTCAATGAATGCTAAACTTCGACACCAAGAAAACACTGCAGCAAATTCAAATTCCACCAGCACAAAACTCAACCGCTTCAATAATTGCAATCTTCTCCAATGATCAACTGCTCCAATACCATGTAGAAATTATATAACTTATGTGTTATATATCCAAGATTCTCCTGATCACACACTATTTTAAGTTCATGCACAATACAGAATCTATTCCACTATTGATCATCACATGCAGAAATTAAATCAATTGCAATGCACACATGAAACCATAAAAATTCACACACATTAACACAGTTGTTTAACGGGAAAGCTTGAAGCTAAAAACCCCAACTATCTGTATATAATATATGTAATAGAGATCATGTAACAATCCTCATACAAAGCTGATCATATCAAGCTCTCAGTACAATACAATCGCTACACACTAATCAGGCCTGATCTTGCAAATCCATGCACCGATCTCGGCCACCTGCTAGCATGCCTCTACTGCGCAATTCATGCTAAAGAATGGCTCTGAATGAACTTGAATCCACCAATCTTGCACTGCGCAATCATCATTGGCATCTCCACTGAGTGTTGGATGCAATCAATGCATCACTATAGTCACAATTGATAGTCACACTTGCTCTTTCACCTATCTCTCCACTGGTCTCCACTGAAACTGCCCTGCATTGTAATTAACAGATGTATTCTTCAATTGATTAATGAGTTATTATTTTGTGAATTAATTGACTAATTAATTCACATCACTCTCATTAGTGTATCAATCAGTTAGACTAGATACAACTAGCTCAACTGAGTCTAACTGAGTTAAATTGAACACAACTCCCTCAACTACTTCTATAACTCCACCAAACTCTATCACATGAGTTCTAACTGAAGTCCTCATGCATTAGCTCCAGTAAACCCTCAGGAATAGCGTAATTCATTTTGTCAGCTGCTGTGCCACATTTGTGCACTTAACTAAAGTGCTCCAAGAGAATAAGATAATGTTTAGAGTCCAAATATTATTAAGAGCTAATAATATTCGACATATCTAATTTTAGACTAGTAATCTAAAAATAGATTCTGCCCAATATGTCTAAAAATATAAGTCCATCTATTTTTCCAACTTGACCAACCATCCACAAATAGTATCCTACAACTCATAGAATATGATCGACATGTCTAAAAATAGACTTTGTGCCAAAAATAGCCCGCGGGACCACTTAGTGAAGGCGACTCTTTTCACTAATCTCATCATCTTGTTGAATCTCAACAAAAGATTTGTTATCTCAGCAGATAACATGAAAAAAAAGGAAGAGTTATTACGAACTAGTAATCTTCTTCCACCAGAAATAAATATTTGATTATGTATGGGTTAAGTAGTAACAAATTGGGTACATATAGGAATTTTGTATGCAACTATTCTAGCAGCTGCTCTAGCGAAGGTTTCGGTTACTCCGCCCATTTCATAAAGTATTCAACCTAGTTTGATGACAGATACCCAATATTCGGGAGATCCTTTCCCGGAACCCATACGTGTTTCTGCAGGTCTCATTGTAATAGGTTTATCGGGAAATATACGTACCCATATTTTTCCACCCCTATGGGCATAATGAGAAATCGTTCTTCGTCCGGCTTCTATCTGCCCAAATGTGATCCAAGGAGGTTCAAGTGCTTGAAGAGTGAATCTACCGAAACAAATGTGATTGCCGCGGTAAGATACTCCTTTCATTCTTCCCCTATGTTGTTTACGAAATTTTGTTCTTTTTGGGTTATAGTCGATGGTTAATAGTATTTTGATCCCATCTCTAATTCAGAACCGGACATGAAAGTTTCTTCTCATCCAGCTCCTCGTGAATAATCTATGTCAAATTGGACAATCAATAGTTATTAGTTATATATAAATGAGTCTATATCTAATCATTACACATATTTTATATAGAATCTAATTTACATGAGGAATAACTCTTATATTTCCATCCAATGCCTTAATAAATAATTTCACAGAAGGATATTGAATCTTCCAATATTTGCTTAATAAATAATTTCACAGGAGAATAATTTCACAATAAACCCATGCTAAGTAATTTGTGTAATTAAACAATACACATTAACAAATAAATAATTAAAGATAATGGTATAAACCCAAGGATACTCAACTTCTATGATACTTCAAAATATTACATTTAACCTCTAATCTGAGAATCCTCCATTTTCAAGACTGAAAACCATTAAAAATTCATTCTGGTTAGTGCCAAAATAAAAATCATTTTAATTAATGCTAAAATGTTCAAGGCTGCATCTCTGCAAGCCTAACAAAATAGAACACTCCATTAAATATCCAATCTGCGATTTATATCAAACTTAAAAAAAACATGTGGGCATCAGACCGGCGAGCGAAATCTGTCAGTCAAGATAATTACTATCATCAGACATTTTCTTAGGTCATCACAGTCACACAACATTTTCTTAGGTCATCACAGCTACACGGCAAAACAAAAGCCTAACTATATTGTTCACAGACGCTGTTTTCATGTTATTCTTAAAGATAAAATTCAGTTGCATTCAGAAAGTATATATTAAAAACCTTTATGATATATAGATAAATGGATCAAAGTTTATTTCATATTCTTCAAATAAATGGAAAATATTTTTTTTTTTTAAATGTTATTCTTTCTATTAAGATGTCATCTGGATATCTTGTTGTTAGAGAGTTTTTGCCAATTCAAAATAATAACGAAAAAAATAAAAATTGGATTGTAGATTTGGAAAATACTCTAGAATTTTTTATCATATAGATTTCAAAATATTTTAGAAATTTAGAATAAAAATACATTCGGCAACTAAATTATCCATAATAGCTGTATTTGAAGTATTTTTAAATCATTGTTAAAACTGGTAAAACTGAAAATAACATCTTAGAGAAAAATGATATTCTCTCCAGCTAGATACCACTCATTTCAAATCAACTAAAAATAACTTTCTTAAGATAAATCTTATTTTCTCCACGAAGATACCACTTAGATATCTTTTGGTGTGAGAGTTTTTCCCTAACCAAAACATATATTAAAATAAAAAATCATTTTCTCTATTGTAGATTTTGGGAATATTTTAAAATATCCTGTCTTACATATTTTGAAATATTCTAGAAATCTATAATTGATATAAGTAAATTAGAAATAACAACCAAATTTAAATAAAACATATCATTAAATATCCAAAAAAAAACAGAATTATCCGACAGGTGAGCAAAATCTGTCTTTATAGACAAAAAAACAGAAGCATCGGACAGGTGAGCAAAATCTGTCTTTATGACAACTGAGATCATCAAAAATAGTGGTATGAAGTTTCAGGCATCCTATTCATAAATCCATTTTAACACCCAAATCAAGTGACTTATCCGTCACAGCCAGAGTTGGAGCATTAGGCCTAGTACATGACTTTGAGATTTTCCTTTGTCATACCAAAACACAATACTTGCAGAAAAGAAAAAACAACAAAAAATATCACAGTTAGTTGTAATGCCCAAAGGAACACTTGAATGAAAAAATGCTTGTAATTGGCCTGGAGATATGGTGACTGACCCTATCACTTCTCTGTGATGAAAGAGGTTCCATGGCAATAGTTATATGGTTTGTAGTTTCGTGGTGTCCAAGCAATTTGAAAGGTGTGGGTCCATGCAATTTTATTGGGTCCTTCAATTTTATCTTCACGAGCGATTTAAAATAGGATAGTGTGGAGAAAGGGAACATTTGACTTTCGAATAATCAAATGCCTGTGAATCCTAATGCCCTGTGTGCGTATGCCTAGGCCAATCATTCAAATTCTTCCATTCTTACTTGGGCACCACGGAAACGCTGATAATCAGAAAACTGGGCATAATTAGTCATTTAAGTAGTAGGTTAGTTAGCATTGGTTACAATGAATTTTCTGTGTATTGTTTGAAAATGCTGACAATCATGAAAAATAAGTATAATTAGTGAATGTCAATGTAATGTTGGAAATGCAGATGACCATGACAACTGAGTATAATTAGTGATTTAAGTAATAGGTTGGTGAGCAAGAGGATGATGCAATGAATTGTTTCATTTTATGTTGGAACGGAGTATTAAGTGGAATATAGGAATTATGTATTCTGAAATTTAAACATAGAGTTTGGTGTTTTAAGTAAATTTCACCACTAAATAGTATTAATCAAAATATTAATATTTTAATTAAAAAAATAATTCATATAAATAAAATATAAATTTTATTTATATTATTTAAATATATATAAGAGGTCAAGGTTGTGTAAGGTTGGAAATGCTGATAATTACAAAATTGAATATAATTAGGCATTTGAGGAATAGGTTGGCCACTAAATGATATAATATAATGAAGATTCTATTTCATCTCTAACTTAGAATGAGTATTAAGTTAAATATAATCACAAAGTTAATTTTTTTAATTATTACTTATAAAATATAATTATAATTTTTTTTTGTATTATTTTTTTTGTTCATTCTAAATGAAGCATTACAAGTGATAGTACTATGTGTTACTGGCTTGCCCATTAGGAAATCATCTCAATACAGATTGAGAAACTTATGGTTACATAAGCCTTGCTTAGCCAAGTTAGCACATAAAAAGAAAGTATTGTCAAAATTTACAAAGAGTTCCGAGAGGTGATAGGCACAAAAGCCTTGTTCTACAGAACTATATAAACTAAAATAGAGACCTTTCATATGCCACTACGCAAAAGGAAACCATCTATAAGCAATGCAAACTTAAAGAGTCACTACATTGTGACCTAGACAGACGACTAGCCACACTGAGTATCGGGTAAACCCACGAAGTTGGGTTACACTTTTGTGAGAATCGGGGGCGGAAAACTCTTTTTCTCAACAATTCGACCGAACTTTTATAAAATTTTGGTCGAACTGTTATAGAGTTCGGTCGAACTTTAAAAATTAGTTCTACCAAACTCATTCTGTTGTTTACATTGACAACATACTTACGGCGTGGGAAAACAAATTTTTGGTCAGAGATTGGAAAATCGAAAACACAAGTTCGGTCGAACTCTTAAAATAATTCGGTCGAACTTTAGTTTATAAATGCACCAGCCCGGACCCGTTAATGGGTTTCGGGCTTATTATGTGTTCGTGTTTCGTCTGTGTCTGTTGTGTTTGTGTTTCGTCTACATCTGTTGTGTTTTTGTTTCGTCTGCTTATCATGTTTGTGTCTGGTTCTTTGCAGGGTCTTTGTAGAGTCTTGTTGGGTAAGTTTATTCCTGTTTGTTTTTGCTTTATTGTTGTTTTAATTTTTTTCATTCTGTTTGAATTTTATCGATGTTTTTATGTTTGCAGGTAATTGTCCTCCGAATTCCTCATTGATTGTGGCCTTGTTGATCTCTGAATTGTGGCCTCATCTCCGAATTGTGGCCTCATCTGTTTGTTTTTGCTTTATTGTTGTTTTAATTTTTTTCATTCTGTTTGAATTTTATCGATGTTTTTATGTTTGCAAGTAATTTTCCTCTGAATTCCTCGTTGATTGTGGCCTCGTTGATCCCCGAATTGCAGTCTCTTCCCCGAATTGCGGCCTCATCACCGAATTGCGGCTTGAGCTCCAAATTTCTAGGTTGGCACCCTGCTATATATCCCACCTGCTTTTTAGAGTCAATATCATGAATGGAAACATAATAACTGTGTGTTAGGGTATTTTCAGTGAGGCTGTTTTAATTTTTTTCATTCTATTTGAATTTTATCGCTATTTTTATGTTTGCAGGTAATTGTCCTCCAACTTCCTCGTTGATTGTGGCCTCGTTGATCTCCGAATTGTGGCCTCCACTCCAAATTTCCAGGTTGGCACCTTGTTATATATCTCACCTGCTTTTTAGAGTCAATATCATGAATGGAAACATAATTTGTAGAGGGTTCGATTAAATTAGGTAAATATATGCTATGGTTTTCACTATTACCTCCACTCATCATAGGTGTTGTGAAAACTGTCATAAAGAGTCTGCGGTAATTAAATAAATGAAACCTATCAACCATATTAATTTAATAGAAATGGAGATAAGCAGGGATATCAATACAACTGTGTGTTAGGGTATGTAATCGTGTGATAATTTTCAGCTTCCACTGATCCTATCACAGAGAGATAACATAACTCAAGTTGAGACTAGTGAAACCATAGTTATTTAATATTGTCAGACAACATTATAAGACTTTTATATGGTGACTATGCTAATTCATGGCTTGGTCCTCGGGACCCGGTTTACAACATGCAGGGCTCAATGTCATTTCTTTTGTCATATGTTGTTCATTGTCCTTTTTTGTGTAAACTCAGACTCTAACTCAGATACAGATATTTGGTGGGTAATGTTGTTTTCAGATCTGTTTTTATCCTATTATGTTTTATGGTCTAATTGGTGGAGATCTTGTCTATCATGCTGGTTTTTTCTAGAACTATGTATTGCCAATATAATCCTCAAAATGATGAACATGTAACTGCTATTGTAAAATAATAACAGTAGTTTTTTTCTACCTGAAAAAAATAATAATAATTTAAAATCGCATCACAATTTACACGTAAGTCATAATCAAGTTTTATGAACCTATATTGGCTGGAATAAGGTTCGAATAATAGTTATAAAAAAAACTCTGTAATGACTTTCCAACTAGAGAGATTAGGAGGAGGCTCTGCCATGAGTGCTCAACACAATACACTCTTGACCTTTGTTAGAATCAGTTTAGTCTCAGTATTAACCAGTCACCACTAGTTATGTTGTCATTAGTTGTGTTGTCTCAGTATACGACAACTACTAATATCTCGAAGAAGCTTATACTCAAACCAATAACTCCTAAGATAGATAGCATAGACCTATAGAAAATAATAAAGAAAATACAGATTGACAGACTGGAACTGAGAAAAGATAGAATAACTCATATTGATATAAAAAAGGAAAGCTCATATTGAGATCGAGGTCAAATATTAGCTCGTGGACATTTAAACCAGGACAACTAGCCTTTTGGCAAAGGAATTCCACTTAAGAAGGTCTTTCAAAATCTTGATTTTCCTGATAATCATGCTGCCAGCTAATAATAGCTGCCCAATGACTTGGGAAGCTAAGAGATGAGAAGAAAGAGGAATTGGCACTATCTTCATCACATCCTCCTCTTTTGAACTGCATAATAGTGGAAAATAAAGCTGGTAAAATAAGGCCAGTAATGGTAAAAGAAAGCCATTGGTGGAGAAATATTCTTTTGCAGATAAGGTTGCTGGAATGTTTTAATTTAACAAGACAATTGCTTCCAATGTTTCCATGATAACTTGTTCACTCCCTCGCTTTCGAGGTATGAAATTAAAAATAAATTTTCTAATTCATTTTCTAAAATCCCTCCTCTATCTAATATGCCTATATTATAGAGAAATATAAATAGGTCCCAAAACTAGTGTATGCAAGGTCGCTGGAATATTTTAATTTAACAAGGTAATTGCTCCCAACGTTCCCATGATAACTTGTTCACTCCCTCGCTTTTGAGGTATGAAATTAAAAATAAATTTTCTAATCCATTTTCTAAAATCCCTCCTCTATCTAATAGGCATATATTATAGAGAAATATAAATAGGTCCCAAAACTAGTATATGCAAGGTTGTTGGAATGTTTTAATTTAACAAGACAATTGCACCCAATGTTCCCATGATAACTTGTTCACTCCCTCGCTTTCGAGGTATGAAATTAAAAATAAATTTTCTAATTCATTTTCTAAAATCCCTCCTCTATCTAGTATTCCTATATTATAGAGAAATATAAATAGGTGCCAAAACTAGTGTATGCATGACATTACAAAAAAAAATCATTTTATAAATCACTTTTGTTAATTTTCATATTTAATGGTTTACAAGGTTATATATTAGCTCTATGCCAATAGATTTATTTGATTCGTAAAAAACATTATGTGGTATAGAACTATTTTTCTCCTATTTTGGAGGAGACAGAGTATATTTGTTAATCCATGGTTCCCCAAATTTTACCCATTCACTACATCTATAGCCAAAATGCAAGTGGGATCACCTTCCTAATATTCCCCTTCAATTTTGGAATTTACAAGTCTTTAATGATATCAAAGGTACCTTGGATAGTTACATAGAAGTATATTTTGAGAGGAATATGAAGAGTTTTCACACATATTCTAGAATCTATGTAAATATCGACATCATCCATGATCTACTAGAAACATTTATCTTTAAGAGGAAACATTTAAGTTGGTCTGGGGTCATCCAATTCCAATTCTCTGTTTTAAAATTTTATGAAATCAACCCTCTTGCAATTACCCACCCTTGTGACCATGGCATCATTTCCTATGCTTTACACTCTAATTTCATATATTTAGGACATTCTAGATTTACTGTCTACTCTGAACTTGTTAGTTATCAAACTGGAAAATATACTAAATCCATAGGGGAATGGAAGAAAAATTGAAAACCCTGTAAACAAAATTGAAAACATAGAATTAATAAATATATGTCACACTTATGGGAATTAGACTCATATAGAACAACTCTAAGAAAAATGAAAAATAACAAACTGTTAGTTTCAATAGAAATGAAAAATAACAAATTGTTAGTTTCCATAGAGAACCCTATAAACAAAATTGAAAACAGAGAATTAATAAATATATGTCACGCTTATTGGAATTAGAGTCATATGGAACAACTCTAAGAAAAATGAAAAATAACAAACTGTCAGTTTCAATAGAAATGAAAAATAACAACTCCAAATCTTGAAAACCATGCCATTTAGAAAATTCGTTCTTTCAGTGCCTTGAAATATACAGGGAAAGGAAGATAATAACATTTGAGGTAGGGAATATAAAGATGTCATAATAGAAATCTGATATATAAGCACAATCTTCAATTCCATTGTTTTGTAGGTAAAGTACTGTCTTCACATTAAATCATTTTATAAGGTTACTGTAAAACTAAAGGCTTTCTCCCATTAATTAAAGGCAAACTTTAAGGCCTAAAAACTGAACCTAAAGTGGTTGAACTTCCATAGGATTTTAGTCTGTCTGTTGAGTGTTAACTTCTACAAGGTTCTATAGGCAGAGTCTTTAAAGGACTAGAGAGTGTTAACTTCTACAAGTTCTATATGCAGAGTTTGTAAAGGGCCATGTGTTAACTTCTACAAGGTTCTATAGGCAGAGTTTGTAAAGGGCCAGGTAGTGTTAACTTCTAAAATTTCTATAGGCAGAGTCTGTAAAGGACCAGGTAGCCTCTGGATCTCATATTTTATGAAAGGTGACATATCCAGTAAATGCCCCTACAGTAAATCTTTGGAATAGATCTAAATAGAAGTTCTTCATTTTAATATCCATAAACCACAACCACTTTAATGCAAATCGTGTACATGTGTGATTTCTCCCATACATGTGTCATTTCTCCCATAAAATCTTAAGGGAAACTTTAAAGCATGTGTAATTGGCTTTTTCCCACTAAATTTAAAGCATGTGTCATTTCTCAAGGCTTTCTCCCATTAATTCAAGGCAAACTTTATGGCTTAAAAACTGAAAGTAGCTGAACTTCCATAGGATAGGATCCCCCAAACTCAAATGGAGTAAAATGTAAAATGTTAAAAGTGGAGTGTTTTATGATGTAATGGATCTTAATAATCTAGATTGACATGGTTGTATTGAACTTCCATAGGATAGGATCCCCCAAACTCAAGGTGAGTAAAATGTAAAATGTTAAAAGTGGAGTGTTTTATGATGTAATGGATCTTAATAATCTAGATTGACATGCCTATATTTTATTAATTTACCTAAATTTACACCTTCCATGTTGCTTTATTCTTGTAAAATGTTAAAAGTGGAGTGTTTTAGGATTTAATAGATACAAATAATCTAGATTGTGTTAAATATGATGTAATGGATCTTAATAATCTAGATTGACATGGCTGTATTTTATTAATGTACCTAAATTTACACCCTCCATGTTGCTTTATTCTTGTAAAATGTTAAAAGTGGAGTGTATTAATGTACCTAAATTAACACCTTCCATGTTGCTTTATTATTTTAAAATGTTAAAAATGGAGTGTTTTATGATGTAATGGATATAAATAATCTAGATTGACATGGCTACAGTGATATGATGATAGTGTAGGTTGATGTTGAAGTTGTAAAATTCTTTTACATATCAATTATTATAAATTATCAAACAATTTGATAAGTACTAAATCATACTTCTTATTAAGTACATAACTAATTTATGATGATAGTGTAGGTTGATGTTGAAATTGTAAAATTCTAGTACATATCAAGGATGAATGATAGTACAAGCCAAAAATGACATTATTATAAATTTTTAAACAATTTTATAAGTGTTAAATCATACTTCTTATTAAGGACATAAGTAATTTGTAAGTTGAAATTTTTTTCTTAATGTTCTTAGCCTATTTATAGATGTCAAAATAAATGTTTATAGATGTGATTTCTCCCATAAATTTCAAGGCAAATCCTGTGACTTTTGACATATGTCATTTCTCCCAAAAACTATAAGACATGTCATTTATCCCATATATTATAATGCAAACTTTAAGGAAAACTATGTACATGTCATTTCTATCTTAAACTCTAGGCAAGACAAACTTTAAGGCATGTCATTTATAGATCTGATTTCTCCCATAAACTTAAGGCAAACCATGGACATGCCATTTTTCCCACAAACTAAAGGCTTTTTCCCATAAATTCAAGGCAAACTTTAAGGCCTAAAAACATAAAGTGGCTGAACTTCCATAAGATTTTAAACTTCCATAGGATTTTAGTCTGTCTGTTGAGTGTTAACTTCTGTAAGTTCTAAAGGCAGAGTCTATAAAGAACCAAGTAGCCTTTGGATCTCATCTTTTCTGAAATGTGACATATCTAGTAAATTCCCCTACAGTCAATCTCTGGAACAGATCTAAATAGAAGTTCTTCATTTTAATATCCATAAAACACAACCACTTTAAGTCAAATTGTGTACATGTGTCATTTCTCCCATACATGTGTCATTTCTCCCGTAAATTCTTAGGCAAAGTTTTTAAAGCATGTGTCATGTTGGCTTTCTCCCATTAACTTTAAAGCATGTGTCATTTCTCAAGGCTTTCTCCCATTAATTCAAGGCAAACTTTAAGGCCTAAAAAGTGAACCTAAAGTAGCTGGACTTCCATAGTATAGGATCCCCCAAAATCAAGGATTTCTCCCTTTAATTCAAGGAAAATTTTAAGGCCTAAAAACTGAACCTAAAGTAGTTGAACTTCCATAGGATAGGATCCCCTGAACTCAAGTCTTTACCCCATTAATTCAAGGCAAACTTTAAGGCCTAAAAACTGAACCTAAAGTGGATGAACTTCTATAGGATTTTAGTTTGTTTGTTAAGTCTTAACTTCTACAAGTTCTAAAGGAGTCTATAAAGGGCCAAGTAGCCTCTGGATCTCATCCTTTCTTAAGGCATGTAAAAGGCCATGTAGCCTCCGGATCTCATTCTTTCTTAAGGCATGTCATTTCATATAAAGGGCTAGGTAGCCTCTCATAGGATTTTGAACTTCCATAGGATTTTAGTCTATCTGTTGAGTGTTAACTTCTACAAGTTCTAAAGGCAGAGTCTATAAAGGGCCAAGTAGCCTCTGGATCTCATCTTTTCTCAAAGGTGACATATCCAATAAATGCCCCTACAGTCAATCTCTGAAACAGAAATAGAAGTTCTTCATTTTAATATCCATAAAACACTACCACTTTAAGGAAAAATTCGTACATGTGTCATTTATCCCTTCTCCCATAAACTTTTAGGCAAACTTTAAGGCATGTGTCATTTCTATTTTATTTCTCCCTAAGTAAATTTGTCATTTCTCCCACAAACTCATAAAGGTGCACGACTTTTGACATAACTTCATCAACCACTACTACTAGTTGTTTTAGCAAGTGCATAAAATAATTTTTCAAACCATTTAAATGTAATTTCTCCCACAAACTAAAGGATTTCTCTCATTAATTCAAGGAAAACTTTAAGGCCTAAAAATTGAACCTAAAATGGCTAAACTCTCATAGGATTTTGAACTTCCATAGGATTTTAGTCTATCTGTTGAGTGTTAACTTCTACAAGTTCTATAGGAAAAGTCTGTAAAGGGCCAGGTAGCCTATGGATCTCATTTTTTCTCAAAGGTCACATATCCAGTAAATTCCCCTACAATCAATCTCTGGAACAGAAATAGAAGTTATTTATTTTAATATCCATAAACCACTACCACTCTAAGGAAAACCTTGTACATGTGTCATTTCTCCCTTCTCCCATAAAATTCTAGGCAAAATTTAAGGCATGTATCATTTCTATTTCATTTCTCCCACAAACTCATAAAGGTGTGACTTTTGACATAGCTTCATCAACCACCACAACTAGTTGTTTTAGTAAGTGCATAAAATAATTTTGCAAACCATGTAAATGTCATTTCTCCCACAAACTAAAGACTTTCTCCCATTAATTCGGAAAAATTTAAGGCCTTAAAACTGAACCTAAAGTTGCTGAAATCTCATAGGATAGGATCCCCCAAACTCAAGGCTTTCCCCCATTAATTCAAGGCAAACTTTAAGGCCTAAAAACTGAATCTAAAGTGGCCGAAATTCCATAGGATTGTAGTTTGTTGGTTGAGTCTTAACTTCTACAAGTTCTAAAGGAGTCTGTAAAGGGCTAGGTAGCCTCTGGATCTCATCTTTTCTTAAGGCATGTAAAGGGCCAGGTAGCCTCTAGATCTCATCCTTTATTAAGGCATTTCATTTCTAGATGTGATTTATGCCATAAATTTTAAGTCAAACTTTCATGCAAACCATGCATGAACCATGTATATGTGTCATAAATCTCCCTTAAACTCTATGCAATGCAATATTTAACGCATCTCATTTCTAGATGTGAATTATACCATAAAATTTAAGTCAAACTTGAAGATAAACCATGCACATGTCATTTATCTCATGCACATATGTAATTTCTCCCATGCATTTGCAATGAATGTTAATTTAATATATTTTTACTGAATTTGTTTTTTTTCAAGGATAAAAAAACTCACTAAATATGGTTGAAAAATGGACATCATGCATAGATGTTTCTTGCTATCCCAATCCAGAGAAAGAAATGATTACATATGTTCTTTCCAATATTGCAACTAGCAAGGTCGTCCAAAGGAAAATGAATATACTAGGAAGAACAACAAACAACGAGGCATATTATATTGCATTGATAGAAGGCTTGGGAATAGCTAGGGATTATGGATCAAATGGAATTGCAGTTTTCACCAATTCTGAACTTGTGTACAACCACATGAAAGGCATGTACCAAGTTAAGAAGGAGAGGCTAAAAGAACTGCATGGAATAACAAGCAATATTGTTAGCCAATTTCAATTTTTTAGTATAAGACATTGTGCAAATGTGAATAAGATGTCTGTTGATCTATTGCGTGGGGCAATGCCAATTCAAGATTCATCTATCAAAGATGAATTAATAGATGAATTAGAATAATACAGGGCAATGTCAATGCAAGATTCATCTCTCAAAGATGATATAGTTTTGAGACGCTCTTCTTCAAAAATTCAAGATTCATTTCTTAAATATGAATTAGTGTTGAGATGCTCTCTTTCAAAATTTATTGATAGACATTGTAACATATATTGGATATGTGTGTGTTTTGTACTTATAAATGCGTCTTTTTTAATGACCATGTGTTTTTTTCAATTATATACCAAGTGTGCTCCTACCACACCATGTAAAGCGCAACTTGGTGGACTTCACATTTGCAACAAGTGGTGAACTTCACATTTTTATAAAATTAAAATGTGAGGACTTCAACAAATTTTTGTTTAAATGGATTTTCACGCTTCTTTTTTAATGACCATGTGTTTTTTTCAGTTTTATACCAAGTGTGCTCCCACCATGTAAAGAGAAATTTGGTGAACTTAACATTTTTATAAATTTTTTTGCTTAAATTGAGTTTCACACATCAATTAGTGCTTTGAACGTTGTGTTTTACATAATTTGTGTACACTAAATTACATTAATTTTCTGAAATTTATTTTGAATTTATTTTAAATATTAATTTAAAAAAATAATTGTAAATGTCCATTGTAGATATATATATATATCATGGAGGATGAACAACGAAGATCAATAGAATCCCATATCTCTACAAGAGAGGGGGATTAGGGATCGAGGGATGTTCATGGTATTTAAATATAATCTTAAATATCCATACATATACATACATGTGTGTACATATGGAATTGATTTTTTATCAATTTTGTGAGTTAAATTAGTTGTTAATAAGTTTCATTTTTTATTTTTTAGGAGCTAACAGGAGAAGGGTGTCTACTCCATCAATGGAACATTCCCATGGTTCACGCAATCATGGTATGGTTCATTCAATTTAATCAATGAATATCTACATGTATTTATATGTATAAATGTATTTTTGAATTGATTATAAATTCATATTTTTTTATGAAGCTTCTCTCTCGTCTCGTGAGGTTGGTGGTGGTTCACATTGCCTTAGAGGGCTATCAATAAGTGTTGTCGGATTGCGTGAAGGTGGTGATATGTATTCTCCCAGACGCCAATCAATGTATGGTCATGTTGGTTCTCAACCAATCGGTGATCGTATTGGTTCTCAGCAGGGCTGTTCTAGTTCTCAACAATATCAGGGTGGACAAGATACTAGCCAACCACATCAAGGTGGCCATCAATTTTAATATTATTTTCATTCAATTTGTACAGATTTGTTTACATGTGGTTTTTTAATATACAAAATTTAATATATTGATGCATAGGCTGAAAATGTTGCTCCAAATGTCGCTCAAAAAAGACGTAGACAGAATGCATCGTTCAAGAATAAAGCTTTCCACCAACCACGATTTATCCGTCTGACATTTTCGATATACCTTGGGAAAAAAACATGCAATAATACACCTTAGAAAGGTGTCAACATCTTCATGCAAAATTGAAGAGAGATCTCGTGGCTTTGACTCTACCTACTAAGAGTCGACAAAGCTTAGAAATAGTTACACATTCTTTAGATGAACTAGTAGATGTGTACTGAAAGCATGGGCCAACCACTGACACTTTTGTAGAAGTGATGAGAAAAAGAAAGGAAACAATGATGGGTCCCGATAAATAGGAGGTTGTTAAACAAAGAGTTATAACAAAAATGGCCAAGTTTATGTTTAATTTCAAAGAAGGCCCGAAAATAAAGATGTTGAAGGTGCAATATTTCAAGAACCCTCATATACCTCACTATTTGTATGATAGACACCTTACATCCTATGGAAGACTCCTATGGAACGACGAGGTTCCACTTTATTTTGAAAAATTCTTTTATGTAGAATTATTTTTGCAAATGAAATCCAATTACAATGACCTTTCCCCTGAATTTTTTCGTCCTGGGAAAGGTCGATTGTGTGACTGTAGGGGCGCTAGGCGTGATGTTGAGTTGCCTCGCTCTAAGCCACCATTGGTTAGTCAACCTCTTTGTGTCGAAACTTTGCGGTCAGAGATGGATGCCACTTCTCAAATTAGTCGAGAAGTAAGGGATGCCATCATTGACAATGTTCACAGTGGATTGGGTGGAGTCGATGTTTGTATGAATCGACAAAGAGCACGTGAGAATGCACACGCTAATTTTTTGTATTATATAGATGAAGAGATTAACAACATGAGTGTTGAAGATCTCAAGACATATGCAAATAATTGTCGCAACGGTTGGCAGGACCTAATCGTTCATGAAGAAAAGGGCATGGGAACAGTATGTGTTAATGGTTAGGGTTCAATCATTTTAACACATGTACAATTTGTAATAAATACATATGTACATACATTTATTTGTATACATTAATCTAACAAAAATTTACCATTATATGTTAACACCATTTGCAGTTGTCACGCTTGATGAATGAATAAAATGTTAATATCACGGTTCAAACAATCAAGACGGGTCTCACCATCAATCATACAATCAAGATGGTTCTCACCATCAAGATATGTTGGAAAATGTTAGTGTTTTTTAAGTGAACATGATGATGTACAATTATTTTTTATCTATTATTATATATATCGAAACATGATGAGATATTTTTAAAATAAATAATTGTGCACACATGTACATGTACATATATATATAATAAAATGTTTTAACAGATTCCGATTCCGTCCTTGGGAGATCTGCCAAATCCACCATCACAAGTATGAACAATTTTTCACTTTTAAAATTTATGTTTTTAAGTTATATATTCCACCTCAAAAAGTTCCATTAAAAAATGAGATATATCTAGATCTTGAGTTATTTTAATTTTTTTGAATTTTAGGTTTTTGGAGATTTTCTTTCCGAGTCACTCTTAGGAGATGTGCCAAATCTACTAGCACAAGTATTCAATTTTTCACTTAAATATATATATGTTTTTAAGTTATAAGTTATAAATTGAAGTTTAAAAGTTTTATAATTGAGATCTAGAGATTTTGAGTTATTTTAAATTTTTTGAATTTTAGTTTTTTGGAGATTTTCTTTTGGAGCCTCTCTTAGGAGATGTGTCAAATCCACCAGCAAAAGTATTCATTTTTTCACTTAAATATATGTTTTTAAGTTATAATTTATAAATTGAAGTTTAGAAGTTTTATTATAAATTGAGATCTTGATCTTGAGTTATTTTATAGTTTTAAATTTTTTGAATTTTAGGCTCCTATAGAGGATTTATTTTCTCCAGAGACTCTAGCGATGGAGATAGGAACATCCACACCATTTCAACCATTTGAACAAGTTGTCTAACTTTTTTTTTAATATTATTGAAAATAAGTTTATATATGCATTTTCATTTGAAATTTTTTAATATATATATATATATATATATATATATATATTGTACAGTTTACTGTTGAAGATATTCCTGTGGGGGAAGTTTTAATAGACGAGCAACAAATGGAGAGGGGACCTCATGAGGTATTGCATGATTTTTTTTTACATTTTGTTTTTTACATGAAGTTCTATATATTCTCACTCAATTTTAAAACATTGAATTTTAATGTTTGTACACATTGTGTACAGGTTCTCCATGCTTCGTAGGATAGCTCGAGGATCGTGACTTTGCTGGGAGAGACACTACATCCATATGTATTTAATGGATGATGCACATGCACATGTGCAACATTATATTTTCAATGGATTTAGTCTTAAATTTACTTTT
Organism: Pinus albicaulis; assembly: GCA_034641835.2. Taxonomy (NCBI): domain Eukaryota; kingdom Viridiplantae; phylum Streptophyta; class Pinopsida; order Pinales; family Pinaceae; genus Pinus; species Pinus albicaulis. Next base: position 1,315,050,934 of record CM076579.1, on the reverse strand, counting down.
TTATATATAGTCTTATCTAGATGCAATCAGATATAACTTGATACTTGATACTTGATACTTGTGAGATATACAAATTTTGGACATATGTTATGTGAACTACAATTGGTACATGTGAATGTGATATATAATGTTTTTAAAACTTAAGTTTTGGATGGTTGAACTACATTTGGCATGTGAAGTAATGTTACAATGTTATATAATTTGTTTTGTTTTTAAAACTCAAGTTTTGGATGGTTGAACTACATTTGGCATGTGATGTGAAGCAATGGTGTGTTATAATTTGTTTTGTTTTTAAAACCTATGTTTTGAATGGTTGGACTACATTTGGCATGTGAAGTAATTTTGTGTTATAATTTGTTTTTTTTTTAAAGTGTTATGGTTGAACCACATTTTGGCATGTGAAGTAATGTTACTTGATACTTGATACTTGTGATCTATAATGTTTTGTTTTTAAAACTCAAGTTTTGGATGGTTGAACTACATTTGGCATGTGAAGTAATGTTGTGGTATAATTTGTTTTGTTTTTAAAACTTAAGTTTTGGATGGTTGAACTACATTTGGCATGTGAAGTAATGTTGTGATCTATAATGTTTTGTTTTTAAAACTTAAGTTTTGGATGGTTGAACTACATTTGGCATGTGATTATGATATAATGTTTTGTTCTTAAAATTCAAGTTGTCATTTTCCAAACAAAAAAAGATCACATGAATATATGTACATGTAGAAATGATTTAAGTACACATGTTTGAATATATATGTTAAAACGATTGAAGTACAATATATATATCTAAAAACAATCATAAGATTCTAGGTCTTATTAGATGTGTCAAACAATCATAAAATTTTAAAAATACATTCTATAATGTATATATATCCAGTACGTGCAACATTTCATCAATACACATAGAAAAGATACTTTCAGTTAATTGCATTCTAGAACATATATATCCAGTACTCAACATTTTTCATCAATGCAAATAGAATTTAGCTACTTTCAGTTAATTTCATTCTAGAACATATATATTCAGTACGTGAAACATTTTTCATCAATGCACATAGAAAAATTACTTTCAGTTAATTGCATTCTAGAACATAGATATCCAATACTTGCAACATTTTTCATCAATGCACATAGAAAAGCTACTTTCAGTTAATTGCATTCTAGAACATATATATATCCAATACTTCTAGAACATATATATCCAGTACTTGCAACATTTTTCATCAATGCACATATAAAATCTACTTTCAGTGATTATTGCATTCTAGAACATATATATATCCAATACATGCAACATTTTTCATCAATGCATGTATAGAAAAGCTACTTTCAGTTGATATTAGTGTGCATGTACCAAAACAATGTACATGTGCAAACACTTGCACAGGTAACATAACAAGGCAGTTCAATTTTTAGTTGAGTTCTGGAAGTTCTAAAACATGAATCCAAAGAGAAGAAATTGTTGGGCAGTTCAATCAAAAAAATTCCAATGGAATTCCATCTTCAATGATCCATTCATGATCTGATTTTGACATTTTCCATTTCTTAATTTTCTTTTTTTTCTTTCATTGAACCTCTATTAACTTTATCCATGTTGCACACACCAAGTGACTATATTGACAACTTATGACATCAGGTTCATAGTCTTCAAAGTAAAACAAAATCCCCACTTTGATTAGTTTGTCTAAAAAAATAACCTTTTAGTATAATAGATCCTCTGTCATATGGAAACCCGTGATCATTATAGTTTTTTAATAATTTCATCTTTCATTCAGTGCAACACATCAAATAATACTTCACATTTTCATCGTTGTCAATAGGTGCAATTACAACAAAAACATCTCCTGCACAATAAAACAAACTTATGTATTTAAATTTAGATCATAATTAACATGAAAATTTAACTTTACAATAATTTTAGTATCTATTTCTAGATCTCTATCATTTGAAAGCAATTAAAATGTTACCTTCTCTAACAAGAAACTCAATCACCATCAAATGATATTGTAGTCTCCTCTGATTGTATTTCTTCAAACATTACAACCTACATTTTTCCCTTTGTATTTAGCTCTGTATGTTTCCAATCTTTTACATACATTTTTTTTTCACAAACATCATTTCATTATGTGTTGTTTATGCAAACATGACAAAAACAAGAATATTTTCTTTTATCCAATGCAAACACATTTGTGGACAACTTTGATTTAATTGACTGCAATTTTCGAGTCTCTTTTATTGTTTCAATGTCATTTCAAATTGATCTATCGACATCTTCGATCCCAATATGCCAAAAAAAATTATATATGGAAAATTCAAAGAAGAATGTAAATATGATATCAAAACACCATCAAAGATAATCATTGTGATAAATGTACATTGTTTAAAATTGTATATCCAATAAAAATTAAATTGAATGTACCTTCGCACTTCCCTTGATCGGTTAGTCTCATGGCTTAGAGCAACGATGCACCATTGAACTACTTCTTTAGCATTCACAAGTCAATTTGCAAAGAGGTTCATTTGATATCTTCAAAGTGCTCATTTTATGCATGCCCCTACACTGCCATGTTCTCCTTTTCCATGACTAGTCTCAAAGAAATTCCAACAATGTTTAATGCAGATGTTCTTATGAAGACAACACAACCAAAAGAATGATCATGAATATTTGAATTAACCTGCGCATCCATCTGACCATATCCAATGTTCATTAAATTTTATTCCACGAATTTTTAAGGAGTCATAAATCTTTCCAAAACAATGTTGTACAAAATATGTATCATGTGTACGATTGTCACTGATATAAAAGTGATATTCTTTAATAACATGTAGATTTTAACTGGTGCTTTCTATATGATCGACGTTTTGTTTAGCATGTTTATATAGAATATAGATGAGCATGGAGACTTGGTCAAAATGATAGTATTCACTCTGAATTTCTTTTTGTGGAACAAATGTGTAGTTTTCTGCAAAAACAATTACTGACAAAATGGTCCCTAGTGGAAAAACTTCACGGGATTTTTTGAATTGCAAGTCTTGCCATTGAGCTCTATGGGAATGCTTGGTGTATTTATAAATTTCTGCCTTAAACTTTCTCAAAAAATCTATCACAAAAATTTATTCTTCTTGTAATTCAATTCTTTTAGCACTATTTGAACCTTGAATCGATGTATGGATATATTCATATATCTTCCATTTCACTTTCATGTTGGAAAATGATTGATCATTTATATCAGTTCAATATTTGTTTTGAAATTTAGTCAAATTTCCACAATAATCACATTTTTTACCACCAACACATTTCTTTTCGTAAAATAATTCATTGCTTTCTCTACCACATAGAATTTGAGATATGAAATCACAAATAGTGGAAAGAGGAGGCGAATCTTTCCAAAATGTTCTACCAAAATTAAGGAATGTGTCATAATATAACATAAATTCCACATGATAACGACAACAACAAGTGTTGCGTACAGTGATAGGTTTTACATACCATGGTTTTTGTTGAACAAAAGAACTGATTGAGACATGAATTTCATGATTCTCTTCTTTGAACTTGTTGAACAACTCTATCTGAGTGGTGTCCAAGAAATGTTTTTCATGTTCTTCTTACTGATTTCATGCTATTCTTCTTCACATCACATCCCTTGCATTTGGCGAAACACGTGAATTTTTCTTCCAATATTCATATATTGTTTTTTTAACATTTCCTCCATGTCTATCTTGGTATGGTCGCCTACAAATAGCTCTCCAACAAGCGATTTCATCATTTACATCTATTTGCAACTGAAATTTCTGATGGTTGAGCAAAGTTTTTCGTGATGTTCCTAATGCTCTTGCCATAGATTTTACCAAGCAATTCTCTTTAGTACTTGATGAAACCACTGCCATATGTATTTCTCTACATACAAGTGAAACATTTTTCTGTCTAGATCTTCTAATTGAATTTATAGCACTATTTATATTTTGTATTACATTTTCCTTCATTTTTTTTTATCTTTTGTCGATTTTCGAATACACAATAAAGTTGTAGCTTCTGTTAATTTCCTTAATGATAGAAGACCTTTCAACATTTGGGCTTGAACTGTCACATTTTCCTTTATGAAGTACGTATCAAAAATGTGTTTAACACGATATCGTATAACATGGTCAACTCTTTTATCTCCATATGTGTGAGTGTCAACATTTTCTAACATCTCATCATCGACATTGATTTCATCTATACATATTCGAATGAATAGTACATAATAAGTTTACATATTCAATAAATAACTAAATTAATAAATATGTATAATTTCAATAATATGTGCATTTTTTCAACATATATATATATACCTTGTGATTCAATTTCTTCACTTGAATTTCTTTCAACATTTTCACCATCTTCAATCTTTGCTTCAATATATCTTTCACTTTCTCTTTCGAAATTTTGTATCTCATCATCAATGTTTTGAGGAATATCTCTCTCTGTTTACATTGCAAAATGTTTTTTTCAAATTAGTTCATCAAATAAAAATTAAGCTTGAACACATTTTACACTAGAAAAATTTTAAATATCAAATTCATAATATTTACGCCGATAGGCGTAACCCCTTGTCGGAAGGAGCATGTTTTGTGATTAGGCTAATTAATTTTTTTGATCTGATGGTCAGGATTGGAAGATGCCAGTATATTCTGGTCGTCGCCACTAAATCTATGGATGAAATCTACCCCACTAACTTCCTTGCATATCTAAATCAGGTGTTTAAACCGTACTTAAATTAATTTTTTACAAATCTGGATTAAAAATTTACTGTGCCATTTATTAATTGACAACTATCAAGATTAACCTTTCGAATTAAACTGAAAGACTAACGCTTGTCCAAGTGTGTGGCACTGTTATGCCAAGTGTCTGAAGGCGCCGGCGGACAAGGACACGTCGTGAGGTGGGCGCCCTGGTGGTTTCAAGTCGGAGGTAACGGTGGAGGAGTGGAACGCATCGTCTCCCTCTGGCATTCAAGAAGACCGATCATGACCCTCCAGTTCAAGTGCGGGGGCAGTCCTTGCAGAGCGTAGTTGGCAATGTAACCAATGAGAATTCCCACGTTAATGAAAATCTCAGGGAAACATGTGAGCGCGCCCCGTGAAGCAGCGGGAGCCACTTCGGGGCTGGTGAAATCTAAAAATACACTGATACCATCGGATACCATGTGGAAAACCTGGGATACCATGTGGCTGGGGCCATTATGAGTGATCGTTCAAATTCTCAACGCATGCGTGATGGTTTATCAAATTACGGTGAACTGGAAGATGAATGTGGGCGGAATGGAGTTGGGAAAAGCAATCGTCTTCCTCTTGTTGTGTAGTTATTTCTTTCTTTTTATTCAAATGACAGCACGACTTCTTTTCCTCAGATGCATCCCAGGCTGCACTCATCCGCTGCAGCACCACGCGCTTTTGGATTCCTCCTGTTCTTTTTACAGATTCCTTAAAGATTTGGTTGCAGGTTCGAATCGCCGAGGCCGATTTGAATTCTCCTCAGGATTGACAAGATGACGCGCAATTGCTCGCACTGTGGCAACAACGGGCATAACTCCAGGAAGCTCTTCGGCGTTCGGCTTACCGATGGCCCGATCAGAAAGAGCGCTAGCATGGGGAATTTAGGCTTCTACTTCCTCCAATTCTCGCGAACGGAAGAAAGGTGAAAGATCTTGACTCAAATTTGTACGAAATATTCAAGAAAATGTTGTCTCTTCGTGCTCTGATGCCTGTGATCATGCCTGGAATCAAAGCCCGTTACTTATACTTGATGAGAAGATCTTTCTTTAGCATTTAGTGTAAAATCCTTGGATGCGTTTGCTTGCTTCGTGATTGGTTGCTCACTTGGCTTTAAAAGATTAGCATGTCTTCCGAATCTGCCCTTTCTTCTTCTTCTTCGTTATTGCCTGCTATAAAAGCTTATATATCTTATATCTAAAGACAATATTTATGTAGTTTAAAATTAACGAAGTTCTGGATTCAATTCTCTGGAAAATGTTGTCTGTTCGAGCTTTGATGTCCGTGAAAGTGCCTGGAAGCTCCTGATATTTGATGAGAAAATATTGCTTTTGCTTTTAAAAATCCAAGGCTGCATTTGCTTGCTTCGCAATTGTTAGAAGATTATCCAAAAGTTGCTCCCATTGATCCTATTTGTGATGGCTCTGTTCAAAATCAGATACCACCGACCGGCCATACTGTTTGTGATAATTCTTCCCAAAAACATATGCTACCTACTGGCCACAACGGTTGTGACAGCCCAGTTCAAAATCAGATGTTACCTACTGACCTAAATTCTGTGTTTATTCAAGGTCCTCTTGTTGAGCCTAATAATGGTGCCCCGTTATTATCACAGCCAGCTTCGGATCAGGAATTTGAATCAAATTATTCAGAAAAGACTGCAGAAGTGGAAAACTCTTTTTCACAAGTTGCGACAGCGATGGCTTGCGGTGTTCCAATGACATTTCCAGGTTTCATGGCACCATTACTTCCTTTTCCATTCCCAGTTTGGCCTGGTTTTAGGCCTGCTACAACAGAATTGCCACCAAATTCCAACATTTTTAAGCCAAGGGCTGAGATTCCAAAAGCTCCTGTGAGTATCGATGAAATAGGCATCTCAAAGTTGAGTATTGGTGATCCACCTGGTTCTATTGAACCTTCAGGATTGTCACTGAAGCTTCTAAATAAACCTTCAAGGCAGTCAGCTTTTCATACAAATCCAGATCTGAATGATAATGGCTTCAGTCCTAGTGGCAACGCGATTCATGTAGTTTAAGTTAGTAAACAGGAAGAAGATGATGGGATCAGATTCATTTTGGGTGTTGCCCCATGCATACATCAATCTATTCAAACAGACATGATCGGTTGGATCTTTCTCAGGTGCAAAGGATCATAAATCAAGTAAGGCTCAGCAATGGGATCTTGATTTTTGTAGGAATGAGGGTTGGTATACTGGGTTGTTATGATGCTTGAATTTCACTTTGCAAAAATGCAAATACTTTTTTGTGCTTGAACTGCATTAGTACAATGTAATGCTATATTCTTGAGCTTTTGTTCATTTATAGGTTTTAGTACCATTTGGATTACATTTGTAAGAAACCCTCTATATCACTTGGGGGGATATGAGGGAAATAAATGTTTAATAACCATTCTTTATTTGTTTTATTTTTATTGTCGGTTCTAGCTTGGGGTCTTATCTGCGTTTTTGCTAAGTTCAGTGTTATCTTGGTATTTTGCAATGCAACTTAACATGTTACTAGTTAATTCAAGAATAAGCCTGTGAATTGGTGGAATATTTTGATGGAATAATCATGTACTTCAATCAAGAAGTTACCCTTTTATAAACTGTTAATTCACACATTGGAAGTGTGAGATGCTGTGTTTGAACTTTGTTTTGCTCATGTGAATTAGTGGAATTTAATTGTCACTTGCACTAAAAATTTTACACAGTTCTTTTTTGCTCCTTTTCTGTGTCTTGGAGTTCTGGTTTCTTTGGGATTGGAGCGTGGATGCTTATTGTTTAAATCCGAATTTATTATTATTTCGGTACAGGCAATGCATGTCCGGATGCTATTCCTTCATATCTTGTTGCAAGATTCCAGCGTTTCTCATTCAAGTTTCTTAATCATTCCAATTCAGTCTGTTTAGTTGAATGGTAAATATATCTGGTAATTTCCTTGCCCCCAACTCTTTTGTGCTGGAGATCGGAACAATGATTGTGTATTCATTGTGAGCGTTTAAAGTTTTACGAAACAAATATGAATTATAGAGAATAATGAATGATACAGGATATATGGTAATGACTCGAACTTGTGTACCTGGCTAGAGGGTCCAGGTAACCCTAGCCATTTCGATATGTGATATTTTAAATGTTCAGTTGTGGGGAAACCCTCTTTTACAATTATCTTAGAAGAGTGTGACTATCCATGGCATTTGTATGGGAGAGTTTTATCAGTTTTCTACTGCTGCAGTTTTATGAGAAGTCAGTTTTATGAGAAATATGTACAGTGGCAGCTTCTGAGATATTTCCTTTGCAATATTTTTCTTTCTTAGAACATAAAGGAGCTGTGGGGTTAAGGCATTCTCAGTATCCATTTTTTTTGGTCCAGGAAAGTTTGGTGGCAACCAAACTATATATATATTGATTAGAGGAATAGGTAACTGGGCTGCTTTACTCTCTATATATTTTTTGATTAGAGAAATAGTTAGCTAGGCTGGTTTTGCACATGCTTGACACGATTCCAACTGATTCCTCTACTTGCTTCACACATTTTGACACATTTATTTAAACATTTGGAATTGTGGGAATAGGTAACTGGGCAATCATATTAGCTTTTATATATATATATATATATATATTGATTAGAGGAATAGGTAACTGGGCAATCATATTAGCTTTTTTTTATATATAGATATATATATATTGATTAGAGGAATAGGTAACTGGGAAATCATATTAGCTTTTATATATATATAAATATTGATTAGAGGAATAGGTAAGTGGGCTGATTTTGTTCTTCCTTGAGACGATTTATATATATGTATAGATATTGATTAGAGGAATAGGTAACTATGCTGATTTTGTTCTTGCTTGACACGATTCCAATCGATGCGTCTAACTCTTTTAGGTGAATTACGCAGCTCTTAGCATGCAGCTATGGGTAAGCATTTGGGGATTTGAACATGGGACTTTGTACACATTTATTTAAACATTTTCACATTTTCATCAGCTTAAACATTTTCACATTTTATTTTTTATTTTTAATATACAAAATTTAAACGAATTCTATTTCTTTTAATTTCAGGATAAATTTTAATAAACACTAATCATTATTATTAATTATCATTATTAATTTTTTTATAATAAAAAAAAATGAAATTAATAATATAAATAAAACTTAAAGTTTACTTTAAAAAATTAAGTTTTTTATATAATATGTCTTAAATATTAATTTAGGAAAATAAAATATTAAAAAGGTTTAAAAATATAAATTTGGTAGTATAAGTAATACAATCTTTATTATTTTTTTATTAAAATGTGATGTATATTGTTAATGTGGCCATCAAAGATTGACTATATATATATATATATATATATATATATATATAACAAAATTAACCAAATATAATAATATAATAGGATAAAGTTATTACTAATAATACTTGTTTTTGTCTCAATATTATTTTAATGATTAATATCCATTTATTAACATTTTTTTAAATAACTATGTATTTAAAAAAATATAGATTGGAACAAACCGCACTAAACAGAACGTACCATATGATTTGAAAACCATAAAATATAATTTTACATTTGAAAGTCATTCAAATAAATTATAAATATAAATTTAATAAATAATTTTTTATATTAGATTTTATTTAGGAAATATTAATTTTATTATTAATTTTTTTATATAATAATTTGGAGTGTTTTTTTTTTTAACATACAAAATTTAAACGAATTCTATTTCTTTTAATTTCAGGATAAATTTTAATAAACACTAATCATTATTATTAATTATCATTATTAATTTTTTTATAATAAAAAAAAATGAAATTAATGATATAAATAAAACTTAAAGTTTACTTAAAAAAATTAAGTATTTTATATAATATGTTTTAAATATTAATTTAGGAAAATAAAATATTAAAAAGGTTTAAAAATATAAATTTGGTAGTATAAGTAATAAAATATTTATTATTTTTTTATTAAAATGTGATGCATATTGGCGTAATGGGTGCTATCAAAGATTGACTATATATATATATATATATATATATATATATATATATATATATATATATATATATATATATATATATATATATAACAAAATTAACAAAATATAATAATATAATAGGATAAAGTTATTACTAATAATACTTATTTTTGTCTCAATATTATTTTAATGATTAATATCCATTTATTAACATTTTTTTAAATAACTATGTATTTAAAAAATATATAGATTGGAACAATCCACACTAACCCGAACATACCATATGATTTGAAAACCATAAAATATAGTTTTACATTTGAAAGTCATTCAAATAAATTATAAATATAAATTTAATAAATAATTTTTATATTAGATTTTATTTAGGAAATATTAATTTTATTAAGTTTTTAAGTTCTCAATTTTTATTAAAAAATTAAGTTTTTTATATCACATAATTAATATATTAACTAGAAAATTAAATATTGAAAAGGTTTTAAAAATATAAATTTGGTTGTATAAGTACACAACCTTTATTATTTTTTTATTAAAATGTGATGCATATTGGAACGTGGCCATCAAAGATTGACTATATATATATATATATATATATATATATATATATACATATATATATATATAATAAAATTAACAAAATATAATAATATAATAGGATAAATTTATTACTAATAATACTTATTTTGTCTCAATATTATTTTAATGATTAATATCCATTTATTAACATTTTTTTAAATAACTATGTATTTAAAAAAATATAGATTGGAACAAACCACACTAACCAGAATGTATCATATGATTTGAAAACCATAAAATATAGTTTTACATTTGAAAGTCATTCAAATAAATTATAAATATAAATTTAATAAATATTTTTTTATATTAGATTTTATTTAGGAAATATTAATTTTTTTATTAATTTTTTTATATAATAATTTGAAGTATTTTTTATTTTTAACATACAAAATTTAAACGAATTCTATTTCTTTTAATTTTAGGATAAATTTTAATAGACACTAATCATTATTAATCTTTTTCTAATAATAAAAAAAAAATGAAATTAATAATATAAATAAAACCTAAAATTTACTTTAAAAAATTAAGTTTTTTATATCATATGTTTTAAATATTAATTTAGGAAAATAAAATATTAAAAAGGTTTAAAAATATAAATTTGGTAGTATAAGTAATACAATCTTTATTATTTTTTTATTAAAAGTGTATGAGATGTGTAATTTTTTTTATGCTTACTCTAGCTTTTTTATTACTTCTTTTGGTTTATAATATAAATAATCGATCAATGTCATCCATTATCAAATGTCACATTCTGAAAAATATTGTCTCAATATGGAAATCACCCATGGCCAACCATGGTCATAGTTGGTCTAATGTCGCATTGTGACAACAATTGTCTCAATGTTAAAATCAATTCCCTTGGGTTCACCAATTCCTTTGGTTTGTAATTTGTTGGGTAATGGTTTTTCCTTGGGTTCACCAATTCCTTTGGTTTATAATATTAAACCCTTGGGTTTATTAGTTTTTTGGCTTATAATATGAATAATCGATCAATGTCACCCATGATCAAATGTCACATTCTGACGAATATTGTCTCAATATGAAAATCACCCATGGCCAACCCTGGTCATAGTTGGTCCAATGTCGGATTGTGACAGCAATTGTCTCAATGTTTAAATCAATTCCTTGGGTTCACCAATTACTTTGGTTTATAATTTTTTGGGCAATGGTTGTCCCTTGGGTTCACCAATTCCTTTGGTTTATAATATTAAACCCTTGGGTTTATGTCATCGAGATCAAATGTCACATTAAAGCAAACATTGTATCAATATGAAAATCACCCTTGGCCAACCATGGTCATACTTGGGCCAATGTCGCATTGCGACAAAAATTGTCTCAATGTTTAAATCAATTCCTTGGGTTCACCAATTCCTTTTGGTTTATAATTTGTTGGGTAATGGTTTTCCCTTGGGTTCACCAATTCCTTTGGTTTATAATATTAAACCCTTGGGTTTATTAGTTCTTTTGGTTTATAATATCAATAATCGATCAATGTCATCCATGATCAAATGTCACATTCTGACAAACATTGTCTCAATATGAAAATCACCCATGGCCAACCATGGTCATAGTTGGTCGAACGTCGCATTCTGACAGCAATTGTCTCAATGTTTAAATCAATTCCCTTGGGTTCACCAATTCCTTTGGTTTATAATTTGTTGGGTAATGGTTTTCCCTTGGGTTCACCAATTGTTTTGGTTTATAATATTAAACCCTTGAGTTTATGTCATCCATGATCAAATGTCACATTCTGACAAACATTGTCTCAATATGAATATCACCCATGGCCAACCATGGTCATAGTTGGTCGAACGTCGCATTGTGAAAACAATTGTCTCAATGTTTAAATCAATTCCCTTGGGTTCACCAATTCCTTTGGTTTATAATTTGTTGGGTAATGGTTTTCCCTTGGGTTCACCAATTCTTTTGGTTTATAATATTAAACCCTTGGGTTTATGTCATACATTGTCTCAATATGAATATCACCCATGGCCAACCATAGTCATAGTTGGTCGAACGTTGCATTGTGACAACAATTGTCTCAATATTTAAATCAATTCCCTTGGTTTATTACTCTCTTGAGTTTAAAATACTAATTCTGAGGGTTTGTTAATTTCTTAGATTTTTGAGTTTAAAATATTAATTCTTAGGGTTTATTAATCTTTGTTGTTTATAATATTCATCCATGAGGTTTATGATATTTATCCTTTGGGTTCGCTAATTCCTCTGCTTTATAACATTAAACCCTTGGGTCTATTAGTTCTTTTGATTTATAATGTTAATAATCTCGTTGATTTATTAATATCTTATGTTTAAAATACTGATTCTTATGGATTATTAATTTATTAGGTTTTTTTGTTTAAAATATCAATTCATACGGTTTATTAATCTCTTGTGTTTTTAATATTGATCCCTTATGTTTATAATATATATCCCTTGGGTTCACCAATTCCTATGGTTTATAATATTTAAACCTTTGATTAATATTAATAATATTATAATATTACTAATAATCATTTTAAATAAATATTCAAATATTTATTAATAATGATTATTAGTAATATTATAATATTATTAATATATATTATTAATAAATATTCAAATATTTATTAATAATGTTTATTATTAATATTATAATATTATTAATATAGTTAATATATTATTAATATTATTATTAATATTATAATATTATTCATATATATTATTAATATAGTTAATACCATCAAAAAATTATTAATATTATTATTATTATTATTATTAATATTATTATATTATTAATATAGTTAATATATTATTAATATTATTAATATTCAAATATTTATTAATAATGATTATTAGTAATATTATAATATTATTAATATATATTATTAATAAATATTCAAATATTTATTAATAATGTTTATTATTAATATTATAATATTATTAATAATATTATAATATTTTAATATTTATTTAGTAATATTAATAATATTATAATATTACTAATAATCATTATAAATAAATATTCAAATATTTATAAATAATGATTATTAGTAATATTATAATATTATTAATAATATAACCAACTATGATATAATATATATTATTAATATATTATTAGTTCTTTTGGTTTATTAATAATATAACCATCTATGATATTAATATATAAATAAATATTAAATTATTATATATTATTAATATTATTTTTATATTAATATATATTATATATTTCAAGTTTATTTATAGTATCTATATAGTTAATACTTTTAATATATTAATAAATATTTTTAAAATATATTACTAATACTTATTATAATATTATTAATATATATATATATAATATTTTTGTGATTTTAATCATAATTAATATATTTAATATATTGATATTCTTATTAATATATAATATATATATTTCAAGTTAATATAATAAAATTATTATATATAATATTTATTTATTGATATATAAATTAATGTGATGGGCAGTGGATGTAGGCCTATCGGCGTATATCAACCACATTGGTAAATGTGGTTGTAAATCTATTTTATATACGCCTATCGGCGTATATCAACCACATTAGTTTTTACTAATGTGGTTGTGCTAGTTACATTTACATACATGCTTCAACTTCTAGTTGAGGTTGATTTTTCCTTTCAATATTTGAGAGTGCTTCTCTCTTTCTTTTGCGAGATTCTCTCCCATGTTCTCTACTTTCCTCAGGGTCTCTTGTTCGACCATATTTTCTCGCGCAATTCCTTCGATTTCCCATGATAATAGAGTATGAAGTTCAAAAAATTTCCTTCAAAAATTTAGACAAAAACTCAATTAAAAAAAACATCACAAAAGATTTAATTTAAAAAAAAAAATCATTTTAAAAATTTTGCAAAAAATACATACTTCATTCCAAAACACTTACTTAAAAAAAATATGAGAAAAAAATGTCTTACAAAAATGAAACGAAGCTCAAAATATTTCCTTCCAAGTCCTACAAAAAAATTTCATTTAAAAAGTTAGACAAAAATTCATTTTAAAAAATCATTATAAAATATTTACTTCAACCCAAAACACGTACTCTAAAAAAATGTCACTTCAAAAAATACCTCCAAAAAATGTCCATTGAAAATTAATTCCAACTTCTTAAAAAATAATACTTTAAAAAATACTTCGAAAAAACCTCTAAAAAATATCACTTTAAAAAATACCTCCAAAAAATGTCCTTTGAATATTAAGCCTAAAAAAAGTCATTTCGAAATTAAGTCCAAAAAATGTCTTTTGGAAATTAAGCCCAAAAACCTCTTAAAACAAAATACATCCAAAAAAATTTCCTTTGAAAATTAAGCCCAAAACCTCTAAAAACAATGAAAATTAAGCCCAAAACTTATAAAAACAAAATACCTTAAAACCAAAAAATGTCTTTTGGAAATTAAGTCCTAAAACCTCTAAAAACAAAATACATCCAAAAAAATGTCCTTTGAAAATTAAGCCCAAAACTTCTAAAAAAAAATACTTAAAAATAAAACCAATGAAAATTAAGCCCAAAAATTCTAAAAACAAAATACCTTTAAAAAAACAATGAAAATTAAGCCCAAAACCTCTAAAAACAAAATACCTTAAAAAAAAATGAAGCCCAAAAAACATCCAAAAAATGTATCACATACCTCCAAGAAATTTCCTTTGAATGTACCTCCAAGAAAAGTCTTTAAACCCAAAACAATCCTTTGCAAAAATGTCTTTTGAATGTATCTCCAAGAAAATTCTTTAAACTCAAAATAATCCTTTGCAAAAATGTCCTTTAAATGTACCTCCAAGAAAAGTCCTTAAACCCAAAACAATCATTTGCAAAAACCTTTGCAAAATCAGACCAAATGAAGAAATGTGTGAAATTATGCGAAAATAATGAATGTTTTTACATCAATTTATATTGCCATGAAATGCTTTTTTTGGAGGGGCTTCGTTGTATTTTCCAGATGACACAAAGTCAAGTAAATATTCGGCCGAACTTTTATAATAAATTCGGCCGAACTTTTGTGTTGTTACAAACATAATAATAAGTGAAAGAAGCCAATAAGTAAGAAAAATTAAAATTTAGACATCACAAACAATTATCATAGTAAGAGAAATCATCACTAATTTTTCCCTATAGATTTCTCAACAGTTAGTTGAGAAGAAAGTACTTCTTAGATGTGGCTTATAAGATAGGATTCCCCTCTGCATATAGTACCTTGGATAATCATATTCAATGACTCCTTTGGTTATCTTGCTTGTGAGTGTTGTAGGATTGTATAAAATGCACATTAAATTGATTTATAAATAATATATTTTGAGAAAGACAAAAGGAATTGAGTTATTTTTATTACCAATCCTTCAGTTGTGGTTAATGAAGTTTGGTGTAGTGTCCAATGCATATTTTGATACTTCCAACTAATTCCATGTGCGGTTAGTGTTGATTCCTTATAGGTCCAACATAATCAAGAGAGTTGACTTGGATATTCCTTGTAGGTATGAATCTTGATAAAGCTTTCCATTCACACATCTCCATTGTTGGTTGTATGTTAATATGGGTATTCCCATGTTAAATTTTTTTTCATTAAAAGTGGGCATAGGGATGTGATCATGTCATGCATAGTAGTTTGATCCTAGTGTATTGCATTGCACTTAGATTTTGGCCATCAATGCATTCTTGAATTTGAAATTATGTTCCAATGAAATGTCCTATCATCCCTATCATCACTATCATCAGACATTTTCGAGCATGTGGGCCTAATGGTTAAGAGCATGTGTTTCCTCCTAAGAGGTCACAGGTTCAAAACGAGAGGGGGGTAGAGTATGTATGCCTTCGTAGACTTAGCAGTCAAATCGCTGCACGGAGGTGGGTCCCTTGTCCCACAAACAAGGGAGTCTCATACACCAATTTGGTGTCTAGCTTGGCCGTGACCTCAAAATTGGATTATTATTATTATAAAAACTAAAATTCAAATAATAAAATAATTATGTTAATAACTTTGTCAATAAATAAAAGAATAAGATCTCATTTTTATTTTGACAACATAAAAATGTTAACAAAAAAATATACCATTAATTTATTTTTAAATACTAAAACTTTACTTAAAAATTCTTTAAAATATCAATTATATTTAATATATTTTACAAAATAATAAATTCATAACGCAATTAAATAATATATTTATTTCTGAATCAAATTTTTATTTTCAAAAAAACTATAAATCAAATTAAATTAATTAATTTTAATAATTAAATATTTTAAATTAAATTTAATAATTAAGTAATTAAATACTCATGCCAGAAGTATAAAACCCATCAACCAAAATTTATAATTAAACAAATTCTCTTCTAATTTGCCATATCCTCTTGAAAATTGGTACCTTGGAACCTTTTTTCAGATTGAATCTCAATCTTCACAATAACAGTATGCAACGACGAAATTTTCAGAGTGAATTTCAGTCTTCACAATTACAGTGTGTCTCACTTCCTCGTGTACTCACACTTGTACTAAGCATCTCATCTGCACACCTCTTTTTTCGTCTTGTCTTATAAGTTTTCTTCTTCTCATTTTTTTTAGGAAACAAAAAACTGAACTGAATTTAGAAGAAAATTCAGTTTACATTAAAACATATAATGTTCATAATTCAGTTATATAGTATCCATTAGCATAATATAGATCACTTTAAAAAAAAAAAAACATATGATCATAAACAGAAAGTGTGTGGAGGTCATTTGATGAGAGTCCAGGCGATGAAAACTACCAAAATAGATAAAAAAATAATGTCCAAAAAGAGCAAAACCAAAAATAAACATATGAGAAAACAGGGCAGCAGCTATGGAATAGCAATTCTGTCATCCCTTGTGAATAAAAAAAAAACATATATCCCAGCAAGCCTTTTTTAGATAGGAGATGGCCCAACTAATTTTTTTGGAATTTTGCTGAATTCCAAAACAATAAAAACTGCCTTCCTTAACACATAGAAATACAAATAAAATTTGCATACAGTGACAGAGTTTTCACATAAAAAAAATTCTATTCCATAAAAAAAAAACTGCTGTTACAATCTGATAACTTTCCACTGCTGGGAGATTACAAAATATGGAACTGCTTCACACACAGTGTCCAAATCACTCTTCTCTCTCTCACACAGAGAAATACTCTGTTTCTAAAATAAAACAAACACTGCTGTATATGCTCTGTAATTTTAAAAACACTCTGCTGTTCTGTGTAATTAAAATTACAACTCTTTGTCTCTGTCTTTTTAAAATACGCTGCTGTGCATATATAAAAAAAACATTACAAAACAAAATATCCCAAAATATCTCAGGTTCAGTTAATGCCATTAACTGACATACAACCACAAAATTCACCGCTTCAGAAATCTTTATGGCTCCATTAAATTCTGCCGGCACCGCTTGATAACGCATTGATCACAGCTTTGACTTGGTGGCACCTGATTTTTTTTATTCCAGCACTGTTGTGCATACATTTCTGTTCTGTGTAATTAAAAATTACAATACTCTGTTGTTTTCTTCAGCGCTACTTTGTAATTGAAACAACAAACTTAAAATTGTGTATTACAATGATACAACAGCAACATTCCTTTTGGGCCTTTTAATATATATGTTTTACATATATTGAAATAAAACAAACAACATTTAAAACCTTTTTTTTTAAAACAACTATTAAAAAAATGCCGTGTTAAAAACATTTGATCTGCGATCTTTTTTTTTTAACACATAATGTTTGGGCGTATAATGTGTGGGCCCGCCGCTGATGATGTCAGCATTCCGAGGGGGTTCACAGCTCCTGCCACAATACTTACCAGACCCTCGCGGAATTTCTTTGTGGAAGAATGGTGTGGGCCCAGCTCCGATGGGGTATGCTGCTCCAGCCAGCTGCATTCCCTGACCCCCGCGGAAATGCACTGCCGCATGGTAATTTAACCGGGCAGTTGGAAATTAATTCCAACACTCCCCCTTAATTTCAACTGCTGGGTTTTCCTGCATTCCCAAGCATTTCTTGAAATGTTCAAAGCTTTTCTGCTGAAGTGGCTTTGTGAGGATGTCTGCAAATTCATCCTCTGTTCTGCAATGCTGCAAAACAATCTCGCCATTGCTAACCAATTCCCGTATGAAATGAAACTTGGTGTCAATGTGCTTTGTCCTTTTATGAAAAATAGATTTTTTAGACAATGCAATAGTTGAGCTATTGTCACAAAATATCACTGTCCCTTTTACCTGTTCTTGACATAAGCTTCTCAACATTTTCCGCATCCAAACTGCTTGACACGCTGCTGCTGTAGCTGCCACATATTCCGCTTCTGCTGTAGACAACGCTACAATGGGTTGTTTCTTAGAAGCCCATGAAATGGCTCCTGAACCCATATGAAAAACATAACCGGAAGTGCTCTTCCGATCATCAACACTTCCAGCCCAATCACTGTCAGTGTATCCAACTAAATCTGAACATTCTGAAGTAGTATACAAAATACCAAACCTTTTAGTACCTTTAACATACCTCAAAATTCTTTTTGCTGCTTGCCAATGTGCATCCTTTGGCTTTTCCATGAACCTGGAAATCAAACTAACAGCATGCATTATGTCCGGCCTAGTTGCAATCAAATACATGAGGCTGCCAACTATGCTCTTGTATAAACTAGGATCAAAATCCTTGCTGTTGTCCTCTCTGCTGAGTTTTAATCCCATCACTGTGGGAGTGATTGCTGCTTTGCATTCCTGTATGTTAAATCTTTCAAGTACCTCATTAACATACTTTTCCTGTGAGATAAAAATCCCACTTTTATCTTGTTCTACTTCTATTCCCAAGAAGTATCTCAATAAACCCATGTCAGTCATTTCAAATTCTTCCTTCATGACTGTTTTGAAATGTTCAATAAGGCAATCATCATTACCTGTAAAAATAACATCATCAACATACAAGACTATAATCAAGATTTTACCATCTTGTTCTTTGATGTAGAGGGTGGGTTCTCCCTCAGAATTTTCAAAACCATTTTCCAGTAGATATGAATCTATCTTACTGTACCACGCTCTTGGCGCTTGCTTCAGCCCATAAAGAGCTTTCTTCAACTTGCATACTTTGTGCTCTTGGCCTTTCTTTTCATAGCCGAGAGGTTGATCTATGTAAACCTCTTCCATTAACACTCCATTTAAGAATGCTGACTTCACGTCCATTTGGTAAACTTTCCACTTGTTTTGTGCTGCTATGGACAGCACTGCTCTCACGGTTTCCATTCTGGCAACCGGTGCGAAAGTTTCCTCATAATCTATGCCATGCTTCTGCTTATAGCCTTTGACCACAAGCCTTGCCTTGTGTCTCTCTATCTTGCCTTCAGCATTACTCTTGGTCTTGTAGACCCATTTAACACCAATGACATCTTTACCTTTTGGGAGTTCAACCAAATCCCAAGTTTTGTTCCCCTCTATGGCATTTATTTCCTCATCCATAGCTTCTATCCATTTCCTATCCTTGATAGCTTCTTCGAAATGAACAGGATCATCAACATGACAATATAAAGCAAACAAAGAATTGATACCTTCATTAGCTATATCTTGTTCATAAATTTCTTTCAAACTTTTGAATTTCTTACCTCTTTCAGTAGGTGTACAAGTACTTGAAGAAGCACTTGAATTTCCTCCTTGTGGTGTGCTTGGAGAAGCACTGTCATTTCTCCTCAAGGGTGTGCTTTGCGGTGTTGGTGTTGCTGTTTGGGGATGTATTTCAGCCAACTCATCATCATTCTCATCATGAGATAAACAGTGTTTAACATTCACCGTCTTCTCTATGCTTCCATCCCAAGCTTCCTCTTCAATGAACTGAACATCTCTGCTCACAAGAAACTTCTTGCTGGATGGGTTATATAACCTGTATGCCTTGGATTCCTCACTGTATCCAATGAAAATACATTTCTCCCCCTTGCTTTCCAACTTCTTCCTTAGCTGATCCGGAATGTGTGCATAAGCCACACATCCGAAAACCTTCATATGTGTGACACTTTGCTTTGCGCCACTCCATGCCTCTTCTGGCACTTTGTTCATAACTGCTTTTGTAGGGCACCTGTTCAATATGTACGCTGCACAATGTACAGCTTCAGCCCAATAATCATTAGGCAAGTGCTTTGCCTTTAACATACTCCTCGCCATATCCATTATGGTTCGGTTCTTCCTTTCGGCCACTCCATTTTGCTGCGGAGTATATCTAGTTGTAAACTGTTTATGAATACCATTTTCTCTACAAAAACGTAGAAAATCTTTAGATATATACTCACCTCCTCTATCGGTCCTTAAGACTTTGATATGCAGCCCACTTTGGTTCTCAACAAGTGCTTTGAAATTGCAAAATTTTTCAAACACTTCACTTTTGTTTTTCAAAAAGTAAACCCAAGTTTTTCTTGTAAAATCATCTATGAATGTTAAGACATAGTGGCTGCTTGCAAGTGATGGAGTTTGCATCGGTCCACACACATCCGAGTGGACAATCTCTAAGGGTGCTTTTGCCCTTATGCTTTTCCCGGAAGGAAAACTTTCTCTGTGTTGTTTCCCAAGAATACAACCTTCACAAAGGCTGTCCGGTTTCTCTATCAATGGTAAACCGCTTACCATTCCTTTTCTGTTCAACAGATTAAGACCTCCAAAGTTGAGATGTCCAAATCTCAAGTGCCATAACCAATTATCATCCTTTGGTTCGCTTTGGTAAGTCTCCTGTGCAACTGCTGCTTTCTCTTCACCATTTTTCAAGTCTGCTCTCATTCTGAGAGGGAACATCCTGTTCCTTGTCATCTTTACTTCAGCAATACACTGATTGCTGGGTGGTTTATCCATGATGGTACAAACATCATCCTCAAAGAAAAAATTATACCCCTTATGGACAAGTTGTCCAATACTTAAGAGGTTACACTTCATTCCTGGAACATAGTAAACATCTGCTATGGATTTCTTTGCACCTAATCTTGTTAAAACATTCACATCTCCTTTTCCCATAACAGAAACTTTGCTATCAGTTCCTAGTGTGACTTGTGACTGCACACTCTCATCTAACATAGAAAACATTGCTAAGTTTCCTGTCATATGGTTACTACAACCGGAGTCTAGAAACCATAAGTCTTCATTCTTTTCTTCAGCCATATTACAAGCTAAAAACAAATTACTTTGGCTGCTATTTTCTTTTGTGAAATTTGCACTAGTTTCACTTCTCATATCATTCTGCTTCTTCTTTCTACATTCATTAGCATAATGACCATATTTTTTACAATTGTAACATTGGACATTGGATTTATCATACCTTTGTCCTTGAGCATTCTGCTGGCTGTTGCCTTGGCCTTGATGCTGATTTGGATTGCTGCCCCTTCCTTGAGCATTTGCTGGACTGTTCCTTCCACCTCTGTTTTGGCTTCTGCCTCTTCCTCTTCCTTTGCCTTGCCCTCTTCCTCTTCTGAAAGACATCTGGGACTTAAAAGCATGTTCAAGAGATGAGTTTTCACTCCTACCCAATCTCTGTTCATGGGTCATCAGTGATGCATGAAGTTCATCCACTGAAAACTTTGTGAGATCTTTGGTCTCCTCTATGGTGGTGACAATCACATCGAATCTTGAGGGTAAAATTCTCAAGAGTTTTTCAACAATCCTCTTGTCCTCAAGAGTATCTCCATGAGATCTGATTTGTGTGACCTTTCCAATCACATGAGTGAAGAATGAGTCAATAGTGTCTGACTCTTTCATACAGAGAGTCTCAAAGTCTCTCCTCAGCAACTGAAGTTTTGTTGTCTTCACTTTCTCCATTCCTTGATAAGTTGTCTTGAGAGTTTCCCATGCTTCACTGGATTTCTTAGCTGCTGCTATCCTTGGAAACACACTCTCATGCACTGCTTGATACAAGAAGAAAAGAGCCTTGGCATCTCTCTTCTTATTGTTCTTCAGTGACTCCCTTTCTGCCTGAGTTAAAAGAAGAAACTCTACTTCATTTGCTCGCTCTTCAAAGCCATCCTCAACTAATTCCCATAACTCTTGTGAGGTAAATAAAGCTTTCATAGTTATTGACCAGTAGTCATAATTTTTTCCATTGAATTGTGGGAGATGGATATTTCCCAAACTCATACCTGTGCTGGAGCCAGCCATTCTGCACTTCTAACTATGATAAAAACACTTGACTGTGTGTTTAAAACTAACCAACTGTACTGCAACAGTAACACAAAACTATATAGAGAAATACCTTCGAATTCTTCTTGTCTGAACCTTCACTCTGCTGGAGAGGCTTCTGCAATAACGAACTCCTTTCCTTCAGCTTATTTGTCCTTCAAATAGCTTGGATTGGCTCCGATACCATGTTGGAATTTTCAGAATTCCAAAACAATAAAAATCCCTTTCCTTAACACAGAGAAACTATTTAAAATTTCACTCACAGACAGAGTTCTCACAAAAAAATTTCTATTCATAAAAAAAAACTGTTGTTACAATTCTTATAGCTTTCCACTACTGGGAGATTACAAAATATGGAACTGCTTCACACACAGTGTCCAAATCACTCTTCTCTGTCTCACACAGAGAAATACTCTGTTTCTAAAATAAAACAAACACTGCTGTGTATGCTCTGTAATTTTAAAAACACTCTGTTGTTCTGTGTAATTAAAATTACAACTCTCTGTCTCTGTCTTTTTAAAATACGCTACTGTGCATATATAAAAAAAACATTACAAAACAAAATATCCCAAAATATCTCAGGTTCAGTTAATGCCATTAACTGACATACAACCACAAAATTCACCGCTTCAGAAATCTTTATGGCTCCATTAAATTCTGTCGGCACCGCTTGATAACGCATTGATCACAACTTTGACTTGGTGGCACCTGATTTTTTTTATTCCAGCACTGCTGTGCATACATTTCTGTTCTGTGTAATTACAAATTACAATACTCTGTTGTTTTCTTCAGCGCTGCTGTGTAATTGAAACAACAAACTTAAAACTGTGTATTACAATGATACAACAGCAACATTCCTTTTGGGCCTTTTAATATATATGTTTTACATATATTAAAATAAAACAAACAACATTTAAAACCTTTTTTTTTTTAAACAACTATTAAAAAAATGCCGTGTTAAAAACATTTGATCTGCGATCTTTTTTTTTTAACACATAATGTTTGGGCGTATAATGTGTGGGCCCGTCGCTGATGATGTCAGCATTCCGAGGGGGTTCACAGCTCCTGCCACAATACTTACCAGACCCCGGGGGAATTTCTTTGTGGAAGAATGGTGTGGGCCCAGCTCCGATGGGGTATGCTGCTCCAGCCGGCTGCATTGCCTGACCCCCGTGGAAATGCACTGCCGCATGGTAATTTAACCGGGCAGTTGGAAATTAATTCCAACAAATTTGACTCAAGGAAAATGTAGTAATTGCTGAAGTTCTAGAATGAGCCAAGAAGGTCTTCAGTGAGCATCCTTCCTGCTCACCTTATTACTTCATTAATTTCAAAATATTATTGTATGGTTAGTTAATTGAATTGTGATTTTATAATAATTTTCACACGATATAATAAGAAATAAAGAAAGGAATTATTTTTAAAGTTTAAATAGATTGTTTTTTCATTTAGTTTTTGTATTTGGTCTTTTTCCTATGAAGTTTTACAATAAAGACTTCCGGTTTCTAGACAGATTTTTAGCTAAATAAATTATCCCAAAAACTAACTACCAAAATACTTGCATAACTCACTATCTTCTTAGCTGTCCATTTCAATTCAGCTTTTAGAAAGCAAAACATCTCAAATAGTTCTAAGCACTTGTTAACCACTTCTTTTTTACCATCAATTTGAGAATAATATGCTATGTTCATTTTAATTCTTTACAAATCATTCCTCCCTCTTAATGTGGCTTTTAGGAAACAAAACATCTCAAAATAATTTCTAAACACTTGTAAAACACTTATTTTTGACCATCAATTTGAAGATGATACGCAGTGCTCATATTCTGCAGTGTACTTTGAAGTTGAAATAGCTCCTGCCAAAACTGCCCCCCCCCGTCCGCTTATTTGAAAAGCTTGCTTGGCTGAGAAGGGGACTGACTAAAGCACTTGCGTATTCTGGAGAAACATAACCATGAAATGAATCAATTCAGGCAGAATCAATAATAATAATAATAACTTTCTGTTTTTTTGCAATTCTCTAACACATTACCGAATGAAATCAGTGCAATAGTCATAAAATTAATTTGTTTAAACCATCACAATAAACAAATGCTACGTAATTTATGTAATCAAGCAATACACATTAACAAATAAATAATTAAAGATGATGGTACAAATCCAAGGATACTCAACGTCTATGATACTTTAAAATATTACCTTTAACATAATCCTCCAATTTCAAAACTGAAAACGATTAAAAAAAAATTCATTCTGGTTAATGCCAGAATAAAAATCATTTTAATTAATGCTAAAATGTTGAAGGCTGCATCTCTGCAGGCCTAACAAAACAGAAGACTCCATTAAATATTCAATCTGCGATTTATATCAAACTTAGAAAAAGCATCAGACCGGCGAGCGAAATCTGTCAGTCAAGATAATCCCTATCATCAGACATTTTCTTTGGTCATCACAAACCCTATCCCTATCATCAGACATTAAAGATAATGGTACAAACCCAAGGATACTCAACTTCTATGATACTTTAAAATATTACATTTAACCTCTAATCTGAGAATCCTCCATTTTCAAGACTGAAAACCATTAAAAATTCATTCTGGTTAGTGCCAGAATAAAAATCATTTTAATTAATGCTAAATGTTCAAGGCTGCATCTCTGCAAGCCTAACAAAACAGAACACTCCATTAAATATCCAATCTGCGATTTATATCAAACTTGAAAAAACATGTGGAAATCAGACCGGCGAGCGAAATCTGTCAGTCAAGATAATTACTATCATCAGAAATTTTCTTAGGTCATCACAGCCACACAACAAAACAAAAGCCTAACTATATTGTTCACAGAAGTTGTTTTCATGTTATTTTTAAAGATAAAATTCAATTGCATTCAGAAAGTATTTATGATATATATAGATAAATGGATCAAAGTTTATTTCACATTCTTCAAATAAATGGAATTTTTTTTTTTTTTTAATGTTATTCTTTCTATTAAATATCCAATCTGCGATTTATATCAAACTTAAAAAAACATGTAAGCATCAGACCGGCGAGCGAAATCTGTCAGTCAAGATAATTACTATCATCAGACATTTTCTTTGGTCATCACAGCCACACAGCAAAACAAAAGCCTAACTATATTGTTCACAGAAGTTGTTTTCATGTTATTCTTCAAGATAAAATTTAGTTGCATTCACAAAGTATATATATTAAAATCTTAATCTATATATATATGTGGATCAAAAGTTTATTTCATATAACTTTTTTTGAAAAATGTTATTCTTTTTGTTAAGATGTTATCTAGATATCTTGTTGTGAGAGAGCTTTTCCCTATCTAAAAAAAAGTTATTCTTTTTGTTAAGATGTTATCTAGATATCTTGTTGTGAGAGAGCTTTTCCCTATTTAAAATAATAACAAAAAATGAATGGTAGATTCAGAAAATATTTTAGAATTTTTTATCATACAGATTTCAAAATATTCTAAGAATCCAGAATAGAAATATATTGAACAACTAAATTATCCATAACACCTGTATTTGAATCATTTTTAAATAAGTGAAACTGAAAATAACATTCTATGGAAAAATGTTATTCTCTCCAGCTAGATACCACCCATTTAATGTCAACTAAAAATAACTTCTTTTGGATAAATGTTATTCTCTCCACCTAGATGCCACCTAGATATCTTCTTGTGGGAGAGTTCTTCCTAATCAATATATAGAAAAAATAAAAAGTCTTTTTTTCTACTGCAGATTCTGGAAATATTTTAAAATCTTTAGTCTTACTGATTCTGAAATATTCAAAAATCTATAATTGAAATAAAATAAAAAAATTATCACTAACTACTAAATTTTAATAAAACATTACACTACATTAAATATCCAAAAAAAACTCCAATTTATATGAGAAAAAAAAACAGAACATCAAACCGGTGAGCAAAATCTATCTTCATGACAACTGAGATTATCAGACATTTTTGATGAGTCATCATAGCCAAATAGTGGTATGAAATTTCAGCCATCCTGTTCATAAATCCATTTAACACCCAAATCAAGTGACTTATCAGTCACAGCCAGATTTGGAGCATTAGGCCTAGCACATGAATTTGAGATTTTCCTTTGTCATACCAAAACACAATACTTGCAGAAAAGAAAAAACAACAAAAAATATCACAGTTAGTTGTAATGCCCAAAGGAACAATGGAATGAAAAAATGCTTCTAATTGGCCTAGAGATATGGTGACTGATCCTATCACTTCTCTGTGATGAAAGAGGTTCCATGGCAATAGTTATATGGTTTGTAGTTTCGTGGTGTCCAAGCAATTTGAAAGGTGTAGGTCCATGCAATTTTATTGGGTCCATCAATTTTATCTCCACGAGCAATTTAAAATAGGATAGCGTGGAGAAAGGGAACATTTGACTTTCGAATAATCAAATGCCTGTGAATCCTAATGCCCTCTGTTCGTATGCATAGGCCAATTATTCAAAGTCTTCCATTCTTACTTGGGCAACACGGAAACGCTGATAATCACAAAACTGAGCATAATTAGTCATTTAAGTAGTACGTTAGTTAGCATTGGTTACTATGAATGATCTGTGTATGTTTTGAAAATGCTGATAATCATGAAAACTTTGGTTACTATGAATGATCTGTGTATGGTTTGAAAATGCTGATAATCATGAAAACTAAGTATAATTAGTGAATGTTCAGTGTAATGTTGGAAATGCTGATGACCATGACAACTGAGTATAACTAGTGATGTAAGTAATAGGTTGGCCAGCATGATGATGCAATGAATTGTTTTATTTTAAGCTGGAACAGTGTATTAAGTGGAATATATGAATTATGTAATCTGAAATTTAAACATAAAATTTGGCTTCTATATTTATTTTACTTTTTAACAATTTATTGTTAAGTAAATTTCACCACCAAATGCTATTAATTAAAATTTTAATATTATAATTAAAAAAATAATTCGTATAAATAAAATATAAATTTCATTTATATTATTTAAATAATATATAAAAAAGTAAAGATGGTGTAATGTTGGAAATGTTAATAATTACAAAATTAAATATAATTAGGCATTTGAGGAATAGGTTGATATAATGAAGATTCTATGACGTCTTTAAGTTAGAATGAGTATTAAGTCAAATATAACCACACAGTTAAATTTTTTAATTATTACTTATAAAATATAATTATAATTTTTTTTTGTGTTTGTTATTTTATTATCGAGATGGGGCATTATAAGTGATAGTACTCTGTGTTGCTAGCTTGCCCACTAGGAAATCATCCCAGTATAGATTGAGAAGCTTATGTGTTGCTAGCTTGCCCACTAGGAAATCATCCCAGTATAGATTGAGAAGCTTATGGTTACATAAACCTCACTTAGCCAAGTTAGCAGATAAAAAGAAAGTATTGCCAAAATTTACGAGGAGTTTCTAGAGGCGATAGGCACAAAAGCCTTGTTCTACAGAGCTATATAAACTAAAAAAGAGACCTCTCATATGCCATTATGTAAAAAGAAATCATCTATAAGCAATGCAAACTTAAAGAGTCACTACATTGTGACCTGGATAGAGGATTAGCCATGTTGAGTATCTCCTTCAACAAACTATGAGCCACATTGAGCCATGAACCTCAAGCTACATACACATGTTAACCAGAAAGCTTGAACCTATGAGCCATGTTGAGAAGCTTCAATGACTCACTACAAGCACCAATAACCCTTGAGCCACGAACTTCAAATGCTCACTTGCCTAGGTCCTTGAGCCAACACCCATTGACTTGAGCCTTTGTCCAAATGTAGCATGCAGCTACTATGGTGTCCATAACCAACAAAGAGCAAAGAAGGCAATGATTGGGAGAAGCAAGTTGCTGGAAGGACCACTGGTATGGAAGAAGGGAGTGATTGACACTCAGTTTCCACACAGAAAAATCTTTGGAGGTTGTCGTCCATAGGCCTTTAAACCCAGTGATGCCTTCGACTATTAATATAGGGCCGAGTTTGGAAATATAGGATAATATCCACTAAAAATCCACAATAGAGCAAGTTTGAGCTTGAAGCTTAGTTAGAGTAACCTGTGAACTGAGAGAAAGCAGAGAATTATGTAAGAGAGATGAACCATCAAAGTGATCCTTGTGG
Organism: Pinus albicaulis; assembly: GCA_034641835.2. Classification (NCBI taxonomy): domain Eukaryota; kingdom Viridiplantae; phylum Streptophyta; class Pinopsida; order Pinales; family Pinaceae; genus Pinus; species Pinus albicaulis. Next base: position 1,315,022,329 of record CM076579.1, on the reverse strand, counting down.
GTTAATTGAAACCCCAAAGTCACCGTGAAAACACAGGAGGTTGATGAGTGCCCATTGAGAGATGAAAAGGTACACAAAGTCTACAACTTTGAGAGAACCCATAAAGACTAAGAGTCAGACCAACCAAGGAATGCATGGAAACTATAAGAACTATAGGTATGGCGACCAAGAGCAGGCATAACTAACAACGATGATAGGGATGCATTACTACTCACTAGGATTAAAGATGCGCCTAAAGAAGGCTTCCACCAGACCATGACACCACCTCCTGCCATGATCCAGATGAGTGATAGCACACAAAAAAAAAAAATTCTCATTTGAGTGTTTCATGTCATTGATCCAGGGATTATGGGTTATGGGCCCACGATTACCCTGCAAAAATTGTGCTAAATACAACCTCATAAGCTCTAGAATCCATTTATCAACAACCACATAGTCTTCTTTAATGCATAATCTCCAAATCTATTCATGGGCCACATGTATCTTCAATGTTGAAATCAACAAAAAACATGAACACATCTACATGCACACCTATACGTCAATGAGCCCACAGATCATCATAATCAAGTGCCAATGAATTAACACAACCGTGATATGGAATGTGTTGGATGTAGCCATAAATTATAATCACACCATGAAATTCAAATAACAACATGAATTCTTGCTTGTATGAGCATTTATCCAAATCCCACAACAAAGAATCCGAATTTGACAACAAATATTCCAATGTAGTGATGACAAAAATAACCCAGCCAACAAATTTAATGATGTATATTCAATACATGTTATCAATCATCTAATGAATCACGCAAATTATACAATTCAGGAATTCAATCACACAAAAACAAGAATTAATATAATCACTCTTCTAATTTACATACAATAATTCCATGGCTCGGCGGAACTGATCTCCATTAAAATTCCACCTAAAACAACGCTGCATATTACAATTTAAAGAAAAAAATACAATAATGTGGATCATGATAAATCCATGATATCCTCAACTTAATGCCCTAAATAACCTTGCAATCCAACAACCAAATCACTAAGATTTCTAATTATTTTCCTATTTTTTCCAATAAATAACAAATCGCCTCTTGGAGGTATTTTGAGTTTGACTTGGGTGTGTTGATGCTCTTGTATTAGATTCCCAGGGTACAAAAATTTATGACCTCCTAGTCATACGAATCTAGTCTTCTCATCATTTCCAAACATGTGAGTTGCAACAAAACCTCTGTAATAGCAACTCTCCCCTTCTTTCTAGATGATACCTCACTAAGCTTCTCTCCTCTTAGCTTAGTCTTTTAGCATCTCAGGTCCACTTCCTCTGGAACCATTTGAGCACTCCTTGCTCTAGGTTGCTACAAATCTTCTTACCTTCCTCCACTACTACTTGCACAAAAAAATACCATTCTCTTTCCAATCATCCACAAACCTCCTTCCCCACATCCCTAAGGCAATATTCTCCTACTATAATACCACTTTGATAATATGCAAAACATGGTTTTCTCATTTGATTTCTTCATGTCACCGATCTAGGCATTCTGGGTTATGGGCCCACGATTACCCTACAAAAATCATGCCAAATACCCTCGTAGTATTTTTAAGCCATTTATCAAGAAGAAGATAGTCTACTTTAACGTAAAATCTCCAAATCTCTTCATGGGCCATATATCTCTTCAATGTTGAAATCAACACAAAACATGAACACCTATATGTAAATGAGGCCAAAAATCAACATAATCAAGTGCCAATGAATTAACATGGAGTTGATATGGAATGTGTTGGATGTATCTATAAAGTATAATCACACCATGAAATTAAAACAACAACGACAATAATTCCTACTAGTATGAGCATTTATCCAAATCCCACAACGAAGATTTTGATGCAGTGATGGTGGAAATAAATCAACCAACAGATTCAATGATGTATACAAAATACATGCTCTCAATCATCTCATGAATCACACAGATTATACAATTCATGAATTCAATCACACAAAAAAAAGAATTAATATAATCACTCTTGTAATTCACATACAATGACACCATGAAGAGTCTCCAACTTTGAGAGAACCCATAAAGAACAAGAGTCAGACCAGTAGTTGGTGGAAAAATAATGGAGGGGTTGAGACCCTGGGTTTGGGCACAAGGGACAAAAAAGGCTTCGTCATATTGTAGCACAAAGACGAAATTTTCACCTTATTCAGGATGAATAAGGTGTATCACCTGAGGCATGTTGTGACCTTAGTTAATTAAGAGGTTGGAGTAAGGTGTAGGAATGAACTATATGGAGGTTATCAATACCTAATAAAATATGACCTATAACAGTTAGAGACCCAACCATAACAGATCAAGCGCACTTAGAGAAGTAATATCACACAAGTGCAAGCATATTAAAAGTTTGGAAAATTCTACCTAAGACCATACAAAAAGGTACACATATATCCCTGTAATATCTTCTTCTATTAAATCTCGCAACACTACAAATTTAATCTTGCTCGAAGGCCTCATAGACATAATAGTAAACTAACATGATAGAGAAATACAAAAAAAATATGAAAAAGAACAGAGCGTGCTCGAACGATTCCACAACAACAAAAAATTGTAAAATCTCTGACTCTCTCCCTCTTGTCTTTTCCCTCATCCTTCTTAAACCTTGCACTCGCTTGGACTGCTACTTCTCCCTCGGATGCTCCACCTTTTTCCTCTTTCATATGCCTCTGTTGCTCAGTGATGATTGCTTCCTCGACTATCAGCATTCCTCTCAATTTAGTTGTGATTGCCTAAGTCATGGTTTCTTTGACCATCCTTCCACAATTGCTGGTATTTGGCGATTCCCTTATTCTTCTCCATCTATCTCCCCCGTGAATTCCCAACGATTAATTCTGCTCAAAACATGGTCAACCTCTAGAATGTATCACAACCCAAAATGAAGGATCTAATAGGCCCTGACCATAGTCCATTGACTCGTCTCCGAGTCAATCATTTTTCGGTGCTAGTAGTTCAGTTTGTGCTGATGGTGCTTCTCCCTATATTGTTCCTTCTTGACTCGTTCCTTCCAAAAAAGGACCCAAATCTTGGATAGACTCAATGGTTGCATCTATGAACTGCATGTATGCATCAAGGGTCATCTTCCATGAGCCTATGAGAGTGCGTGCGTGGTCGAGGAACTGCATCATGAGTTCAATAGTCAGATTAGCAAGGTGCATCCTCATAAGAGTATTCCACTGTGTTTTTGTTTCCTCGTTGATATGTTTCAGTGTCTCTTAGTGATCTTGTGTTGGTGGCTTAAGGTCATGAAGGATATGCTTGACCTTTCTCGACTCATCTTCAATTTTCTTGACCTCGACCTCGAGGGCATCCACCTATGCCAAAATATCCTTCCATCGTATCTTGTATTTGGTACCCATAACTTTTTTAAACATATGATTAGCATGGTGGCACATAGGGTAAACTGGTTGATTTTTCCTGGCCAGGGAGCCTGACTAGTCGTGCACTTGCTCCAAAATTCCCTAAGCTTCCTCTGCATCCCAGATTATAGATTCCTCTAGACCTAACACTTTTTGTATTTTCTGCTCAATTTCATCGACATACCAGTTGGCAAGATCTGATAGTGTAATTTGAGTGGAATCAATACTTCTCTTAAGCTCTTGATTGGTCAAGACAAGGTCAAAAAAATATTCTTTGATGTGTTTGTAACATTCAAGAAGAGTGCAGGCCAGGAAATATTTTGGGGCATATATGACTACATTTGCGACTAAGGGCCATAGATCTTGGAATTTTTTAGTAATTTGGGTGAGCTGACCCTAGAGAGTCTGTTTCTCCTAGAGGAGATGGTCTTATTCTGCCATAAGGGTAACAATCTGTTGTTGTTGTTTCTCATGTTTAGTAGCTAGAACGCTTTGCAACGCCTCTTCTTAGTGTGAAACTAGCTGAATGAAAGTAAAAAATTGGGCTGAGCACCAGCCCTAGAGGTCATTGAGGTTCATTGTGGAAGGTCTAGGGAGCCAACTCTACAACAATTTTCCACTGGAAACTAATTTCTCAGATTGATCTTGGGAAAATATCTCTCACTGCAAGGGTTTCACTTTTTGGGGATAATTACCGATTGGGGTGGGTGCGATGGTGATGGTGAGATGGGATCAAAGGGAAGAGGTAATGCATGGAATGTGGTTGGAAGGGGACGAGTAGTAATCTTCCTATTGACCGTGAGTGGACCCGATTCAAGTCACAAAGACAACATAGATGTTTGAATGGTCTTCATGCCTACAATGTGGGTTGTAAGTGTCCCACTCATATTTGTAGTAATTGATTGGATAAATAAGTCGACCTCCATTTCTATTTTTGTATAGGGCAGAGTTTCAGATGGCAGGATGTATGAAATGGTGGAGGATGTAGAGGTTGTGCGAGGTGATGGATTGAGCGATTGTGGTGATATGGTGGAATTGGAAGGTAGATTTTCCTCAATGATGGGTGTGGTGGTGTGCGAATGGGGTTCCTCATCAATGAGATCAAAAAATGGGGTGGAGGTGGTATTAGTATTTTTCATAGGCTCGGATGGTGTCTTGGTGGAAATAATTCGAGGATTTAGAATTGTACGTTTCAACTGAGAGTGGGAGGCCACTATAGGAATCAAATAAACAAGAGGGATACAAGTCAACGAAATAGAAAGCCTTGAACTGTGAAATTCAGAAAAGGTCGGAAATGACCTTACTAAGGTGATGAGATTTGCCATAGTTTCCTGTAAGGACTACATCTGTGTCTTGAGCCTCTTAATGACCGGGTTTAGTGTCTCCTCGGCCATCCGCTTCCTTGATGTCGTATGGGTTTTACCTAGTAGCGGTTGGGGCACCATTCCTCCAAACAAGTATATATGCCTCCCCTCCAGAATTTCTCCAACAATCCCAGACTAGGAAGAGACTTCGATATGGAAGACTTCTCCATTTAGCATAAAATTTTGGGTCTGCATCTGAATGTGTTGGGATGGACACACTAAAGTCGTATCTAGGTGATACCATGGCTGATGCAAAACCATATTTCCTGTGAGTAGTCATCAAGGAGAAAATTTAGGATTCTTGGTGCAGCCGTGGTGACTTCCAACATATTCTTATACCATCCCAAAAAGGAAGCCTCACTAATATATTTGTTGTTGGGGTCACTGGAGGTCCACCATGGTACATACCTGAGAGAAATTGGTTGGTCTTCAGTAACCAGTGCCATCTCCTTGCCCTATAGTGGGAACCATTTCCACATGGCCAATGTGACCACAAAATATCCATAAATAAAGTGAGTAGCCATTTTATACACATCTTCACAAGCATTAAAAAGTTCTTGTAGCAGAAAGCTACACCAATTCAACCGCGTGCCCTGCACATAAGCCTCCACAAATGAAATGGTGTATAACATGCACTCGCCTCTCAAAAAATTCCACATGAGTTTCCCAACAACTGTGTAATAGGTGAATTTGATGTTGGGTTTATTAATTGGCTCTATCAGAACACCCTTGCCTCCTTTTTGGGTACCATACTTGTTATAATAGTTGTCATCACCCATTTTCTTCCCTCGCTTGGAAGAATTTTGAAAAGCAGTTAATATGACAACTGTAGTAGCAGACATTCTCGTGAGTCTCTAAATGGAACAACATGGATCAGTTATTCCTTGTCTAGACATAATGACCCTCCATGAATCCTTCTAATGAGGAATTTCATGCATTGCATAGCTACTCCCATTGTGCCGAATACTGGAAAAATACTTAAATTCAACAGTGTCGGCCTCTGTATTCCCCTAAATTATTCTATGAATTTTATTGACTAGCTTCCATCGTATTTGATTACAAGTTCTTTGTAGACCTCCCTCACTAGTACATTTGGCAGAAATTCTGACACTTTAGTTCTGACACTTTTGACCAAATGTCGGAAATTTCCCCAAATTTTATCAATTTTTCAAATCCTACCCACGAATGTCGCTATATCGACATTTGGAGACAAGTGTCGGTATTGCGACACTTAGAGGTAAGTGTTGGTCTTGCGACGTTTGGAGAAAAGCGTAGGAATTGCGACGGATTGGAGGAAAGTGTCAGTCTTGCGACACTTAGAGCTAAGTGTCATTATTGCGACGTTTGGAGCAAAGCGTCGGAATTGCCACGAATTGGAGGAAAGTGTCGGTCTTGCGACACTTAGAGCTAAGTGTTGCTATTGCGACGTTCAGAGCAAAGCGTCGGTATTGTGACGGCTTGGGGAAAATCAAAGAAATGTTAACCATTAGAAATTTTAAGAAATTTTAACCATCAAAATTTGCTAAGTTGTGACCGCACGGGTGCCATGTGCACGTTCGTGCGGTCCGTTTGCCATTGCTCCCTTATGCCTTAGTTAGGTCGTGCGTGCCGTGTGAGGGTGCTCGCCCAAACGTTTTCGGGTTGGGTCGTTTCGTTCGAGGGCGCCCGTATAATTTTTTCTAAGTTGTGACTGCCCAGGTGCCTTGTGCACATTTGGGTGGCCCATTTGCCGTTTTCTCCCTTGTGGCATCATTCGGTTAGGCGCACTATGTCATGCCGTGTGAGGTCTCGGTCTTGCCATGTTTGGAGAAAAGAGTCGGAATTACGATGAATTGCAGGAAAGTGTCGGTCTTGTGACACTTAGAGCTAAGTGTTGCTATTGTGACGTTTGGAGAAAAGTGTCGGAATTGTGACGGATTGGAGGAAAGTGTCGGTCTTGCAACACTTAGAGCTAAGTGTCGCTATTGCGATGTTCGGAGCAAAGCATCGGTATTGCTACGGTTTGGGGAAAATCAAAGAAATGTTAACCATTAAAAATTTTAAGAAATTTTAACCATCAAAATTTGCTAAGTTGTGACTGCACGGGTGCCCTGTGCACGTTCGTGCAGACCGTTTTCCATTGCTCCCTTATGCCTTAGTTTGGTCGTGCGTGCCGTGTGAGGGTGCCCGCCCAAACATTTTCAATTCGGGTCATTTCATTCGAGGGCGCCCGTATCAGTTTTTCTAAGTTGTGACAGCCCGAGTGCCTTATGCACATTCAGGCGGCCCGTTTGCCATTTTCTCCCTTGTGACATCATTCAGTCAGGCGCGCCATGTCATGCCGTGTGAGGTCACCCGATCGGGCGCGTTCGGGTCAGGTCGTTTTGTTCGAGGGCGCCTGTATCAATTTTCCTAAGTTGTGACCACCCGAGTGCCTTGTGCATGTTTGGGCGGCCCATTTTCCGTTTTCTACCTTGTGGCATTGTTCAGTTGAGCGTGCCGTGTCGTGTGTGTGAGGTCGCCCGACCAGGCACATTCAGGTCGGGCCGTTTCGTTAGAGGGCACCCGTATCAGTTTTGCTAAGTTGTGACTGTCAGGGTGCCTTGTGCACGTTTGAGTGGCCTATTTTCCGTTTTCTCCCTTGTGGCATCGATCGGTCCGGCGCGCCGTGTCACGCTGTGTGAGGTTGCCTGACTAGGCGTGTTCGGGTCGGGTTAGGTCGTTTCGTTTGAGGGTGTCCGTATCAGTTTTTCTAAGTTGTGACCACCCAGGTGCCTTGTGCACATTCGGGCGACCCATTTTCCGTTTGCTCCCTTGTGGCATCGTTCAGTCGGGTGCACCGTGTGAGGTCGCCTGACCAAGCGCGTTTGGGTCAAGCCATTTCGTGCAAGGGCACCTGTATCAGTTTTTCTAAGATGTGATCACCCAGTGCCTTGTGCATGTTTGGGTGGCCTGTTTTCCATTTTCTCCCTTGTGGCACCGTTCGGTCGGGCGCGTCGTGTGAGGTCACTTGACCGGGCGCGTTCGGGTCAGGTCGTTTCATTTGAGGGCGCCCGTATCAGTTTTTCTTAGTTGTGACCACCTGGGTGCCTTGTGCACGTTCGGGTGGCCTGTTTTCCATTTTCTCCCTTGTGGCATTGTTCGGTCGGGCGCGTTGTGTTGCGCTGTGCGAGGTCACCTAACCAAGTGCGTTCAGGTCGGGCCGTTTTGTTCGAGGGTGCCCGTATCATTTTTGCTAAGTTGTGACTGCCCAGGTGCCTTATGCACGTTCGGGTGGCCCATTTGCCATTTTCTCCCTTATGGCATCATTTTTTCAGGAGCGTCGTGTTGCACCATGTGAGGTCGCCCGATCGGGCGTGTTCAGGTCGGGCCATTTCATTCGAGGGCGCCCGTATCAGTTTTGCTAAGTTGTGACCGCCCGGGTACCTTGTGCACGTTTGGGCAGCCCATTTTCCATTTTCTCCCTTGTGGCATCGTTTGGTCAAGCGCGCCGTGTCGCGCCATGTGAGGTCACTCGATCGGGCACATTTGGGTCGGGTCGTTTCGTTCAAGGGCGCCCGTATTAGTTTTGCTAAGTTGTGACCATCCGGGTGCCTTGTGCATGTTCAGGCGGCCCGTTTGTCATTTTCTCCCCTATGGTATCGTTCGTTGTGTCGTGCCGTGTGAGGTTACCCAACCGGGCGCGTTTGGGCGGGGTTGTTTCGTTCTAAGGCACCTGTATCAGTTTTGTTAAGTTGTGATCACTCGGGTGCCTTGTGCACATTAGGGCGGCCCGTTTCCCATTTTTTCCCTTGTGGCATCGTTCGGCTGGGCGTGACGTGTCGCACCATGTGAGGGCGCCCGACTAAGCACGTTTGGGTCAGGTCGTTTCGTTCGAGGGCACCCGTATCAGTTTTGCTAAGTTGTGACTGCCCGGGTGCCTTGTGAACATTCAGGTGGCCGTTTTGTTGTTTTCTCCCTTGTGCACATTCGGGCGGCTCATTTGTCATTTTCTCCCTTGTGGCATCGTTCGGTCAGGCACGTTGTGTTGCACCGTGTGAGGTCGCGTGACCGGGCGCGTTTTGGTCGGGTTGTTTCGTTCGAGGGTGCCCATATCAGTTTAGCTAAGTTGCGACCACCCCAGTGCCTTGTGCACGTTCGTGTGGCCCGTTTTCCATTTGCTCCCTTGTGGCATCGTTCGGTCAGGCGAGTCATGTCACGCCGTGTGAGGTCGCCCGACTGGGCGCGTTTGGGTCAGGTTGTTTCGTTAGAGGGCGCCCGCATCATTTTTGCTAAGTTGTAACCACCCGGGTGCCTTGTGCATGTTCGGGTGGCCCATTTTCTGTTTTCTCCGTTGTGGCATCGTTCGGTCGGGTGCACCGTGTCGTGTCGTGTGAGGTCGCCCGACCGAGCGCGTTCGAGTCGAGTCGGGCCATTTCGTTCGAGGGTGCTCGTATCATTTTTACTAAGTTGTGACCACCCAGGTGCCTTGTGCACATTCGGGTGGCCCGTTTGCCATTTTCTCCCTTGTGGAATTATTCGGTCGGGCGCGCCATGTGAGGTCGCCCGACTGGGCGCATTCGGGTCGGGTCGTTTCGTTCGAGGGCACCTGTATCAGTTTTGCTAAGTTGTGACCATCCAGGTGCCTTGTACACGTTCGGGCGGCATGTTTTTCATTTTCTCCCTTTTGGCATCGTTCGGTCGGGTGCGTTGTGTCGCACCGTGTGAGGTCGCCCGACCGGGCGTGTTTGGGTTGGGTTGTTTTGTTCGAGGGCGCTCGTATCAGTTTTGCTAAGTTGTGACCACCCGAGTGCCTTATGCACGTTCGGTTGACTCGTTTTCCATTTTCTCCCTTGTGGCATCGTTTGGTTAGGCACGCCATGTCGCGTCGTTTGAGGTCACCCGATCAGGCGCGTTCGGGTCGGGTTGTTTCATTTGAGGGTGCCCGTATCAGTTTTGCTAAGTTGTGAACGCCCGGGTGCCTTGTGCACATTTTTGTGGCCTGTTTTCCATTTTCTCCCTTGTGGCATCATTCGTTCGGGCACGCCGTGTTGCGTCGTGTGAGGTCGCCCGACCAGGCGCATTAAGGTCGAGTTGTTTCGTTCGAGGGTGCCCATATAAATTTTGCTAAGTTATGACCACCTTGGTGCCTTGTGCATGTTCGGGCGGCCCGTTTGCTGTTTTCTCCCTTGTGGCATCATTCGATCGGGCGTGCCGTGTCGCGCCGTGTGAGGTCGCCCAACCGGGTGCGTTCGGGTCGAGTCGTTTCGTTCGAGGGTGCCCGTATTAGTTTTGATAAGTCGTGACCGCCTGGGTGCCTTGTGCACGTTCAGGCGGCTCGTTTTTCGTTTGTTCCCCTGTGGTATCGTTTTCCATGTCACGCAGTGTCAGGTCGCCCAACCGGGCATGTTCGGGCCAGGCTGTTTTGTTCGAGGGTGCCCGTATCAATGTTGTTAAGTTGTGACCGCCCGGGTGCCTTGTGCACATTTGGGCAGCCCGTTTGTCATTTTTTCCCTTGTGGCATCGTTCGGTTGGGCGAATTGCGTTGCGCTGTGTGAGGGTGCCCGACCAAGCGCGTTCGGGTCAGGCGTTTTGTTTAAAGGCGCTCGTATCAGTTTTTCTAAGTTATGACTACCCGGGTGCCTTGTGCACGTTCGGGTGGCCCATTTGCAATTTTCTCCCTTGTGGCATCATTTGGTTAGGCGCGTCGTGTCGCGCCATGTGAGGGTGCCCAAACAAGTGTGTTCGGGTTGTGCTGTTTCGTTCGAGGGTGCCTGTATCAGTTTTGCTAAGTCGTGACCGTCGGGTGCCTTGTGCACGTTCGGGTGGCATGTTTTCCATTTGCTCCCTTGTGGCATTGTTCGGTCGTTTAGCTATCCCTTTCGGGTCGGGTCAGGTTGTGTCGTGTGAGGCTGCCCAAGGAAACACGTTCGGGCGTGTCGAGTTGGGTCTGGTCGGGTCATGTCTTGTGAGGCTGCCCAAGGAAACACGTTTGTACGGGTTGGGTCGAGTTGGGTCTGGTCGAGTCGTGTCCTGTGAGGCCGCCCAAGGAAACACGTTCGTACGGGTTGGGTCAAGTCATGTGTTGATGGTGCTCAAGGAAACGCGTTCGGGCGGGTCGGGTTGGGTTTGGTTGGGTTGGGTTGGGTCGTGTGAGGGTGGTCATATAAAAAATGCTAAATTGTGACCACCTTAAAATCTAGTGCCTCCTCATAAGGGACAAGGTCGAAAACATTAGGATGTTTTTGTAATAAACAAAGGTATTTCTAGGACACAGTCACGCGGAGCAAGAGTATAAGAGCCAAATTTCTCATGAACGTGGGACACTCAAACTTAAGATTTTCTGGAGTAGTCATGAGGTGTAGTCTGGTTATTAAGACTTCATTAGATGGCCATTATTTGGACTTAAATTGTGTGACAACACTGTGGTTGAGTTTGAAACTAGAGATTGAGAATACATTTGGTTTGATTGCAATATACATTTTCATCAGTAAATGTAAAGCAATGGCTAACAAATACTATAAATTAATAAATAAAGAAGACATGGAAACAAGCAACAATACTTACAAAATTGTTACATTGAGACGCAAAGAATAAGGAACTAATGTGCACAAACAGAGACCAATGAAACTATCATCTTAACCCCTAACCCCTTAAACACTAATTCCCAACCCCTAACCCATTTAACCCCCTAAACCTCTAAACCCCTAACCCATTTAACCCCTAAACCATAAACCTCTAAACCCTTAACCCCTAACCCATTTAACCCACTAAAACCCTAGTAAACCCCTAACCCATTTAACCCCCTAAACCCTAAACATATAAACCCTTAACCCCTAACCCCTTAAACCCTAAACCATTAAACCATTAACCCTAACCCCTTAAATCCTAATTTCTGACCCCTAACCCATCTAACCCCCTAAAACCTAACCCCATTAGCCCCTAACTTCTAACTCCTAAAATCCTTAACTGCTATATCCCTTAACCCCCTAAACCCCTAACCCATTTAACCCCCTAAACCTCTAAAGCCCTAACCCATTTAACCCCTAAACCATAAACCTCTAAACCCTTAACCCCTAACCCCTAATCCCTTAACCCCTAACCCATTTAACCCCCTAAACCCTAAACCTATAACCCCTAACCCCTTAAACCCTAAACCATTAAAACCTTAACCCTAACCCCTTAAACCCTAATTCTCGACCCCTAACCCATCTAACCCCCTAAATCCTAACCCCATTAGCCCCTAACTTATAACCCCTAAAATCCTTAACTGCTAAATCTCCTAACCCCCTGAACCCCTAACCCATTTAACCAACTAAACCTCTAAACCCCTAACACATTTAACCCCTAAACCATAAACCTCTAAACCCTTAACCCCTAAACCCTTAACCCCTAACCCATTTAACCCCCTAAACCCTAAACCTATAAACACTTAAACCCTAACCCCTTAAACCCTAAACCATTAAACCCTTAACCATAACCCCTTAAACCCTAATTCCCAACCCCTAACCCATCTAACCCCCTAAAACCTAACCCCATTAGCCCCTAACTTCTAACCCCTAAAATCCTTAACTGCTAACCCCCTAAACCCTAACCCATTTAACCCCGTAAACCCTAAACCTATAACCCCTTAACCCCTAACCCATTTAACCCCCTAAACCTCTAAACCCCTAACCCATTTAACCCCTAAACCATAAACCTCTAAACCCTTAACTCATAACCCCTAAACCCTTAACCCCTAACCCGTTTAACCCCATAAACCCCTAGTAAACCCTAACCCATTTAACCCCCTAAACCATAAACCTATAAACCCTTAACCCTTTAAACCCTAAACCATTCAACCCTTAACTCTAACCCCTTAAACCCTAATTCCCGACCCCTAACCCATCTAACCCCCTAAAACCTAACCCCATTAGCCCCTAACTTCTAACCCCTAAAACCCTTAACTGTTAAATCCCCTAACCCCCTAAACCCCTAACCAATTTAACCCCCTAAACCCTAAACCTGTAACCCCTTAACCCCTAACCCATTTAACCCCCTAAACCTCTAAACCCCTAACCCATTTAACCCCTAAACCATAAACCTCTAAACCCTTAACCCCTAACCCCTAAACCCTTAACCCTTAACCCATTTAACCCCCTAAACCCCTAATAAACCTCTAACACATTTAACCCCCTAAACCCTAAACCTATAAACCCTTAACCCCTAACCCCTTAAACCCTAAGCCATTAAACCCTTAATCCTAAACCCTTAAACCCTAATTCTCAACCCCTAACCCATCTAACCCCCTAAAACCTAACCCCATTAGCCCCTAAATTCTAACCCCTAAAATCCTTAACTGCTAAATCCCCTAACCCATTTAACCCCCTAAACCCTAAAACTATAACCCCTTAACCCTTAACCCTTTAAACCCTAATTCCAAACCCCTAACCAATTTAACCCCCTAAACCATAAACATCTAAACCCCTAACCCATTTAACCCGTAAACCCTAAACCTCTAAACCCTTAACCACTAACCCTTAAACCCTTAACCCCTAACCCATTTAACCCCCTAAACCCCTAAACCCCTAACCCATTTAACCCCCTAAACCCTAAACCTCTAAACCCTTAACCCCTAACCCCTTAAACCCTATTTCCCAACCCTAACCCATTTACCCCCTAAAACCCTAACCCATTTAACCCCCTACCCTAACACATTTGCTAAGTTATGATCACATGGGTGCCTTGTGCACGTTCGTGCAGCCCGTTTGCTGTTTCGTTTGAGGGCACCCACCCAAACCCGTTCGGGTCAGATCGTTTCGATTGAGGGCGCCTTCCTAAACGCGTTCGGGTCGAGTCATTTTGGTTGAGGGTGCCCGCTGGCCCAAACGCGTTTGGGTTTGGTCATTTCGGTTGAGGGAACTCATATGAAATATGATAAGTTGTGACTGCATGGGTGCCCTATGCATGTTTGTGTGGCATGTTTTCCAGTTGCTCCCTTGTGCCTTCCTTCGGTCATGCACGTCATGTCGCGCCATCTGAGGGCGCCCACCCAAACGCGTTCGGGTCGGGTCATTTCGTTTCAGGGCGAACGTATCAAATTTGCTAAGTTGTGACCACATGGGTGTCTTGTGCACGTTCGTGTGGCCCGTTTTTCATTTTCCCCCTTGTGCCTTCGTTCGGTCGGGCACGCCGTGTGAGGTTGCTCGCCCAAACGCATTCGGATCGGGTCGTTTCATTTGAGAGTGGTTGTATCGAATTTGCTAAGTTGTGACCGCATGGGTGCCTTGTGCATGTTTGTGCAACCCATTTTCTTTTTTCTCCCTCGTGCATTTGTTCGGTCAGGTGCGCCATATTATGAGGGCGCCCACCCAAACGCGTTCGGGTCGGGTCCAGTCGTTTCGTTTGAGGGTGGTCGTATCAAATTTGCTAAGTTCTGATCGCACGGGTGTATTTTGCACGTTCGTGCAGCCTATTTTCCATTTTCTCCCTTGTGCCTTGGTTCGGTCGTGTGCGCCGTGTCGCACCGTGTGAGGGTGCCCGCCCAAACACATTCGGGTTGGGTCATTTTGTTTGAGGGCGGCCGTATCAAATTTTCTAAGTTGTGAACGCACGGGTGCCTTGTGCATGTTCGTGCGGCCCGTTTGTCATTTTCTCCCTTGTGCCTTCATTCAGTCGGGCGCATCGTGTTGTTTCGTTTGAGGGTGCCCACCCAAACCCGTTCGGGTGGGGTCATTTCGGTTGAGTGCGTTCGGGTCGGGCCCCCTAAGCCCCCAATCCCTAATCCCTTAACTACTAACTCATTATTCGACCCCTAACCCCTAAATGCACCTAAATCCCCTAACCCCTAACCCCCAATCCCCTAAGCCCTCTAAATTCGACGAATTAGCTTTGAAGAAGTAATTGTTTTCTACAATATGGTTTATAAGTTATTTAAATAAAGGTATCTTCTCTAGAGTTATTTTTTAGATCCACATCTTCATTTAATAATTTTTGAACAATGCGTATGACACTATTCATGTCTATGGGATTTTTATCTTGAAGCTCATTATCTATACAAGTATTTGCTGCTTCAAGGTTTTCCTGACGTAGAAAATCGCAATACAGGATTTGGGGCGCGTTATTGTGTTATTGCTGCTTCAAGGGTTTGCTGAACAGACCCCAAATCGTTCATTTCCTTGCTACTTATGAGGTTCTTACTTCTGTCTAATTCACTATATACTCAGATCATGAATGTGAGAAGGATGTTTGCAGAATATATTATTATTGTATCAACAGTGTAATTATTTATGTGTCGTTATATCTTTCTAGTCAAAAACCTCATCTTAATAAATATATTCTTGTCATTTTCAAAATTGATTGCTTCATTGAGCACAACATGCAGCTTATCTAATACTTTATTGAAGCTAAGAGCTCCATCTTTGGGGCAAGCTGCTTTTCGGCTAACTCCACTTCTTTTGATCTCAATTTTTCCAATTTCTTTCTTCTCTCATATGATACCTGAACATATCATTCATACCATAACATTCCCTTTTAACCACATAAAACTTATTTTCAAGTTACCATAATTCATCTTTAATATCACATAATTAGATTAAAAATTCAAGCAAAATCCTTAGTTTATGAAATAAAAATTCAACAATTTTATATAACAAATAATTTAAATAAATGTCTTAGATTTAATCTCATTAATAATTATTTATAATCAGCAATACCACTTATTTACCCAAACCAGTTTAAATTATTTAATTTATTAAGTTTTAATTTCTAAAGATATGTTTAAGGTGTTTAATTCATTTATGTATTCAAAAATTGATTATAAACAATAAAAAATCACAATCTTGATATTGTGAGGTTTCAATAAAAAAAACCATTTCATCTATTAATTAGACTACACTATTATTTATTATAGAAAATGTATCAAATTTGAATGAATGAATACATAGATTACTATCATTAAAGAAAAAAAATGTAAATTTCACTTTTAAAGTAATACTTAAAAATAAGGAAAAAATAATACATAAATTATAAAGAAAAAATATATATATAAAAAAAAGAGATTAAATCTCCAAATATTTAAAATACAACATAATTTAATAGTGTAAAGTTTAAAACTCCTTTTAATAAAGCATGATGATTTAGTAGGGTAGAAGGATTACTATTTCAAAAATCAGTCCATTATTTACTCATATAACTTTAATTGCTTCTCAAAAAGATATGTTTTATTTTTTTTTATTGTAAATATTTTTAAACAATCAAAATAAACAAACATTTAATTATTTAGAAATTATTTTATTTATTTAAAAATTATTATAATTATTAAAAAATATATATTTTAAAATTAATTTGAGTGGCCTTAAAAAAACACACGTGTTTCATCTCAAAATGTCAAAAATTTTCAAATATCAAAAGTTTTAATTTCCCTCGTTCATTTCCCTCCGGTTGCATGGTTTGTCCAGGGAAGGAGGGAGGATGCGGCCATACTATCGTCGGTTTTGAGGAAGGATGCAATCATACTATTGTAGGTTTGGAGGAAGGATGCAGCCATATTGTTGCAGGTTTGGAGGAAGGATGCAGTAAGTAAAGAAATTGATCCCGAGTGCCTTTTGCAGGTCTACTCTAATCCATTTGGTTGAAGTTCGGTGATTTATTTCCTTCTGATCTGATACATTAGGTTATAAATAACAAATCCCGCTTGGAGGGGCAGTTCAGATCTGATCCAAATCTGAGTTGGGTCAATAGCAAAAATGCGATAGATCCTTCACATTTAGGGGGGCCAATGTGGCAACTAGATCGGCTCCAAGTTCTGGAAAGTGGTCTGTGAAGAACAGGGGATCGATCCTACTGGGAGATATCAGGGCACTTCAGATCTACAACTTGAAAGGGTTAATTTTTACTACAATGAGGTGAGTTGTGGGAGATTTGTTCCCTGAGCCATGCTCATGGATCTGGAGCCTAGCACCATGGAAAGTGTGAGGATCTCTGCATTGCTCTCAACTCCAAAAATAGGTACTCTTATTCTTCAATACAACAAGAATTTTGGTTGGCGTTTTAGCTTCTTTTTCAGGATCTTGTCTCATGGGTCTACTTGTAATTTGTTCTATTGGGACTGCCTTTGGTGGTACATTCGGAACATTAATAAAATGAAAATATGTGGATTTTTGGAGTCTATACCCATTTTCGTTATTAGGGCCTTGGAAGGCTCTTCTGTATTGGGTGATTCTATCTATATGTTTTTGTCAATGCTTCGTTAAGGTTGTTTTAGAATCAGTGCTTATGACCTGTGTACAACAAGATTTCCAGGATTTTGAAGGGTTGTATGTCCATGTGTCATACAAAATCTTGGTTACTTCACTTTCTGATACTATAATGTTTGTTTCAGTGACTATCTCAGTTTCAAGAACTGAAGATTGCTTTTTTGTATTGGGCGATATTATATTTTTGGTGTTAGATTAGAGCCTACGACCTCTGTACAATCAGGATACTAGAGTCTGGAAGGTTTAGGGGAGAGAAAGAGAAGGTTACTTATTTTTCTGGCTTTATAATGTTCTTTACAGTAACTATAGTAGTCTAAGTTTTCTCTTATGTATTGGGTGATTTCATTTGTATGTATTTCTTAATACTTGTCTAAGTGGCTTTATAGGTTTAGAGTCAGAGCCTATGGCTTCTGCACCATCAGATTACCAGGGCGGGGAGAGAGAGAAAATCTAGGTCACATAATTTTCTGCTTTTTTTAAGTTCTTTTCAGTGGCCATCAGTTTAAAGAATTGAAGATTCCATCCTTTGAACCATTAAAATTTAAGTGTTCTTTTTTCTTGTTTGTTTTGGGTGGTTTGAGTTGCATTCGTTTTAATGATCAATTACTTTTTGAATGTTGTTGGAGAAAATCTATTTCAGGCTTGGTTGTCAGGCTTGCTATAGTATAGGATTTCACATGCAACAGAGACATGTTTAAAAAATAGATTATGTATTGCATCTGTTGGCATGGTTGAGGCTATTTCAGGTTCCGAGTGATCAAATGTCTGAGAATATCATACAACAAGGTGTATTTTGGTTTTTTTTTTTTTTCCAATTTTCTTGCTGGAATAGGAGTTATGTTAAAATTGGAAACTAGGGGCTAAATTTTACTTTGGTATGCTTAGTTGATGGAGATAATAATCCCATTGATTTCCTATTTTTGAGAGGACCAAAATCTATCTAAAGGTCGTCAAATTTGGTCAAGGAAAATATTTGTTTATTGAAAAGGAAAAATTGTAAGTCATGATTTTGTTTAGGTGAAAATTTGAATTTTTATTTTGCCTCCAAAATGTCAAATTGTATATAAGGGGATCCCCATCCTCATTTCACACAACTATCTTATGATTTTTCTCTCTGAAAAAAGGCCACAGTAAGATCCTCAGTGAAGGGAGAGGCTTGAAGTCATCCCTAATGGGTTTTTTTCTTCTAGCAAGAGGCCAAGGCAGTTAGGAATATTTTGGTTTCTAGGATGATTCCTTCCCATGCTAGAGCAGGGCTATCCTTGGATTTTCCATCAAAGTTAGACTTGGGGCAATATCCATGTTTGTATAATTGGGTAAGATAGCCTATGAATTGAAGTTTATGTGAGCAAGCTATTCTTGTCTAAATTTTCCCTTTGTAAACAATATCTATACCTATATTACAAGATAAGGAGAGAAAGTAGGCTTGCAGAAGGGGCAATTTGATGTCGTGATGGTTCTCTCATTTTGTTTTTTTATTTACAATTTATGCTTGAAATTGCTTTAATTTTGAAGATCTTCAACCCATTGATTTTGATTTAGACTTTAATAATAGTTTTAGGGTAACAGTGACTTTCGAAGATAGGTTAAGTGTTGTCTTGAAAAAATGGGCCTCTTTGCAGACTGAATTTTTAAAACGTGGGAATATTATGAATGGAAATGTGATAACTACAACTATCATCAAAGTTTAGCTAGATATCTAGGGGTGATTGTCAAATTCCAAGCCTGCCTTCTGATAAGAATTTTAAATTTGCATGGCCTATCAAGTCAATTCATCTTGCAGCCATCCATTTTTTATCTTCATAACGTGAGCCTTTCTGGACCTTCTTGCCTTGTGCTTTTAAAATGTCTTATTGCATCCCACTTCCTGAGTTCTAATCACATTTCAAAATGGTGTTTCAGCCTTTCCATATTTCAATGTATCATATGTGGGCTTATTTGTTAGTGAAAATAAATCATATTTTTATTGACTAAAGATATTTCATAGCTGAGAACCCCTACTTTGTCTGCTTTGAGTAACCAGAAAATCATGATTATGCACTGCCAAAGAGGCATACCATTGTCAAATGCCATCCTTGAGAAGGCAAAATGAACATATAAGAAATTTGAATAGATCAACTTTGAAGGAATATTTATCTATATCTATATATCTATAAATAATATAAATAACATTGGAAAACAACTGTTAGGAACATAGATGAAATAATTTGTAATCAGAAATTAATCAGTGAGGGCCTTGAAAAGATTCAATCTGCAATAATCAGGAAATAATAGGGAAAAATCGACCAATCTTGGCACACCAGTAATGTTAAACTAAATAATTAAGATTATTTCGAAATAATAATTTTGTTAATTGCATTGGGATTGATTTGATTAATTTGAGATTATTTCATATATGGTTTGTAACATTTAAACCAATTTCTTGTGAATATCCCCATGGAAACTCATAATTGCTACATTGATCAAGATGGTCTCAATATCTGACAATCTTTTACATGGTTTTGAATGCAGATATATTTGCGAAATTTTCAAATGAGTGGGAGAATGTTGACATTGGTGTTTTTGTATGTGGTCCTGAAAGTTTAGAGACAAGTGTAGCAAAGGAATGCAAGTCATACAACTTAAGAAACTTGAGAAACTCGAGAAACAGAGTTGTGTTTCATTTCAACAATCATAGCTTTGATCTATAATGAACTAATTATAGAGATATCAATATGACATAATGGCTCATTGTATTATGTTTACATAGGTTTCATATGCAAGTCTATAGATGCTTTGCTATTATTTTGGCCTATTTCATGAATTCACATGATTATGTAAGGCTCACTAAGGCTAAAAGCCTCACGGGACCTATATAAGTTAAAATCTATACGATGTAATTATTGATATGTAAATTAATATCTTTTCATATGAATTTTATAACTTTCCCAAAGGTTATTTGACATTCTGCAATAAATTACACAGACAATGACCCTAATGATTTATTAATCTATTTTTGTAATATTAATCTATTTTTGTTATAATCTATTAGGAGTTTAATCTTTAGGAAAGCCCAGCGAAAGAAAAAATTTATGTGGCATTGTCTCCAAATGGTATCATTTTTCAAAGGTGACATATTCAACATGATTTTCTAATAGGTGGATAGTGACAAGGTGTATCTTGGGCTTATTTCTTGTTATCTAAAGACTTGTATGCATCTATGTTATAAAAGAATATTTTCTTTTGTGCATGTTCCACTACAGAAGAATGATGAGGATGGATATTTTAGGGACTTCAATAAGAATGGAAAAATGAAACTAGTCTTCTTGACTTCTAAATAATACAAACACTAAAATAAGTAAAGAAAATGAGGTAGTGTGAAGAGTTATCATCTGCATAAAGTGTGTAATTCTTCCAAAATGAATGAGAATTATCTAAGACTTGCAAGAATAAATATGTTAGATGGAACTTACAATTCTACTTTAAATGCAAAATTGACTCAAGGCAGAGGATATACATTCAAACTAGTACATTTGGCGGGATTTTTTTTTTTTTAATATTTTTATCCAAGCGTCGGAAGACCGACGCCTTATACATTGGAAGACCGACGCTTTACACATTGGAAGACTGACACCTTACACGTCGAAAGAGCGACGTTTCTTTTTTAAATATTTTTTCTTTTTCTTCAGAAAAGCAACGTTACATAAGCGTCGGAAGAGCGACGTTTCTTTTTTTAAATATTTTCTTTGGAATTGCGACAGCTGTGTGAAAAAATGATAAATGTCGGAAGACTGACACTTTTGAAAAATTTCAGAAGAGCGAAGGCTTGTAAAATGTTGGAAGAGAGACGGTTTGGGAAACGTCGGAAGAGCGACGGTTTCGAAAATGTTAGAAGAGCGACGGTTTGGAAAACGTCGGAAGAAGTGTCGGAAGTGCGACTCTAAGGCTAACCACATTTTGTGCGGCCTCATACTGTCACTCTTGCGATGACTATGTGTCGGAATAGCGACAAAGTGGCCGTCGGAAATTCGGCCAAATGTCCTAGTGCTTCTTGAGTGCTTGAAACTAGAATGAATATTAGAGGTCATTGTCTACAAGCACAACTTTATCGTACTTTCCATAGAGATTCTATCTCTTCGTAATTCTTGAATCTGGATCGACTTTTGGAACAAAAATTACAGTTTTAGTCACTCCTACAGAGCGATGGTGATACACAAAGAACATAGGGGGGTGTGGAACTTGTGTTGGGAACAGGGAAAATTATATACAAACTCCATACCTGGAAATTCGACCACCTCGACTTTTGGTTATGAGAAACTTATAGTTTCCATGAAAATTAAATAGAAACTAGGGTTGAAACGACGTTTTTTATTAGACCACTTAACTAATTAATATGAAAACTTTCCCCAGTCGGTCTCAACCATTGAATAAATGAATATGGCTAGCTGAACCTTACTTGGATGACACAAAAATTGGAAAAGGAGGGTGGGAATGATTGGTAATTATGGTGATATTATGGTAGATGCTTAGGAGTTAATGATCGACTCGTGGTGGGTATTATGGGAGGGATTTATCCCAAATTCGAACTAACACATGGAATTATTTCTTAATTATTACATATATGACTATTAACACATGTGACTCTTCGACCATAAGAAGTTACGAAGAGGTGAAAATAATACCACAACTAAAAGAACTGATAAAACTTTATTCTTAACTGACTTCAACTAGAACAACTAACCAACTAAATTAATTGATGCAACTGATATACTACAAAGGACTGACTGAATCTACCTAAACCTACATATGATCCCCTTTCAGATATTTAATCAATTTGGTGTAGAATTGTTCAAGCCATGGAAAAAATTCAGACGTCCACCATTCATCTATCCCGACAGTAAAACACCATTTAATTGTGCAAGCTTGAAAAATCTTGATTCTTTCACTTCCACAACAATGAAGGGTCCCAACCAATGCATTTGTAGCTTCCTGGGAAACTTTAAGAATTTACTGTCGTATAGAAAAACATGTCCTCTAAATGTAAAGGATTTCTCCCTGATATGCCTGTTGTGCCATGCCTTCTACCTCTGCTTTTCGAAAATTTGAAATCTTCCATAAACCTAACCTCGTCCAGTTCCCAGATATCTTCTAACCACTTTGGAATTCAATCTTCCTTCGTCATGTGAGTGGTCTACGCAATGAAGAGGTCGGGGATGGTAAAATTGAAAGGTACTACAACTTCTCATCCATATACTAACTGGAAGGGTGTATACTTGTGTAAGATCTTAAAAATTGTATGATAGGCCCATAGAGAAGATAGCACTCTCTCATCCCAATCTTCTTTTTTGGCCGAGTATATCCTGGTGATTCCTCTCTCTAATATTTTATTAAAAGCTTCCACAATACCTTTTTCTTGAAGGTGATACATATTTATCTTATGATGTTGTATCATAAAGTTTTGAAGTAATGAGGTGACTGTTTCATTAATGAAATGGGTCCCCAAGTTACTGATGAGGCTTTGGGGGCACCCAAATCGAGTGATGATATTCTCGAAAATGAATCTAGAAATATTGTTTGTAGTGAAATATTTGACGTGTGTGATGTCAGCGCATCTGGTAAGGTACTTTGTGGCAGTGATAATATATCTGGCATGGGAGTGCCATACTAGTGGGTTGATATATCCTACAATGTAATAAACTTAGGGAAAATTCCATGTAATCAAGTTAAAATAATGACCACAATTGATGGGACACATATTCGAAGATAAGTTTTGGGAAAAAAATCCTAGTGTGGGTGTTCACATGGTTTATTATGGCTATGGAAATTGGTAAAGGTAGTGGCTAAGGCATTAAAGAGGAAAAGGGTATTTTTGGCACATTTATTTATGAAAATAATGGAAATTAGGATAAAAGGGAGATGAAATGTCACATTTTTCATGTGAGGAGGAAAATGAAGGAAATTAATGGAAAATGGAGAAAATAGAGGCCTAATTAATAAAAGGATTTTGAGGATTAGTTGGTACCTTTCGTCAACTCATTTTGGAGCTCTCTCATTTTTCACTCTCTCTATCTCTCATATTATTGGATACTTAGAGTTTTCTTGGAGCACTCTTGGAGGGTGTGGATACTTGGTGATTTGAAGCAAGAAGGAAAAGGAAGAGTTGGAAAGTGCAAGAGGACATCGGGATCAAAAACTTCAGTGGGTTTTGATTGTAAGTATCGAGTTACATGTATGTTTTCCTCACTATTTTTGGCATGCATGGTGTATGCATGCGGTTTCTTGGTCATGATCTGTCATTAGAATGGATGATTTCCTGGATTGACAATGGATTTGACTAGCCTTTCCATTTCCTAGGTAGCCATGTTTTTTTGGGTTCAGTTTCATTGCTTGTTTTCTGGTTTGTTCTCATGTTCCTTTAGATGTGGGTTGAGTTATTAGTTCTTGGAATCCTTTGTTGGACAAACGCTATGGAATTCCGGTGGAAAACTATGAGTTGAGTTACTAGTCCTGGAAGCATTTGTTGGACAAATGCTCTGGAAGCCCTAGGTGGGTTAAGTTACTAGTCCTGGAAGCCCTGGTTGGACAAACGATCTGGAAGCCCTGTGAAAATTGGAGTTGATTTACTATCCCTGGAAGCCCTGGTTGGAACAAACGCTCTGGAGCCATGGAACAACTTGGGTAGAGACCAATCCGTAAGGGTTGTGATGTTCGACTGTGAGGTGGAATCACTAGTTGAGGCCTGAGGGTTGAGGCAGTTTGGACTCTCGAAGCCCTGGATTGAGTGTGATTTATGTGTTTGATTAGATCCCACATTCATGGCAGCTTGAAATATGGCACAAGGGTGATTGGCTGAAGAGAGATTTGGCTCAGCCAATCTATGGTTGAGTGGAATATGGAAGTCCCATTTCTCATTGGTTTCTACATTCATTAATGAGAAATTCATTCCCTTGGTATTTTGAATGCAAATGTAATGATTTATATGTGGATTATATTGTTGTTGTATCCATGATATTTATATTGTTACTATGTCGGTTATGAGAATGTATTTAAGAGTGATGATGTATGGCTATTCCCATGTTTTTACTTGTAAATGAATGCAAAATGTATCTATGGTAAAATAGATTGTATGAAAACTAATGATGTAGGGGAGAAATGCTTCTTAGAGATTATCATATCAGTATGAGACCCCTTTGTTGTGTTATGTTGTTTATACCTATAGTTTTGATGTTTGTGACATGTGTGACGAAATTCCTATCATGGCTAGTAGGGGTCTAGTTTAGTCCTCACGGATGTATTTGTCAATATATCATTGTTCGTTCATTATAATTCATCTCTGAACTTGTTATTAAATTCCTGGCAATGCACTTGGTTCTTAGGCTAAAAAAGTGGCTCAAATATTGGGGACACTAGAACAACATTGAGTAATTTAGTCCCTATACGTTGTTATGTGGGTTTATGCATGCTTCCGGAGCCTCATAGACACTGGATTACATGCCTGTACATACCTCTAGAGGTCTAGAAGCTAAATGGGCCAGTGGGACCCAGGGGAAGGATGCCTGAATGGTTGGGTTGGATCCTGGGGGCATTATTGTTGGTGTAGAAGGTCTATGTGAAGCGTTTTCATCAATTCCACTTCCTTAAGGTCACCTAGGAGGTTGAATCTGATCATAGTAGTCTCTTGTGACAAGTTTACCCCGATTGGCTAGCTACTTGGGTAGATGTGGGAAGAGGGTGTTACAATGTGGTATCAGAGCATGGTTCAAAATTTTGGACAGGATGGGCGGTGTGCTGGTCATGATTTTATATTGGTTGCATATGTTTTTCTCATACCTAGGGTGTATGTGCTTGCTTCATCTATGTTGTGTTGTCCACGGTGGAATTGGTGTCACCATGTAAGGACTAATGGTGTTGTTGTCAAAAAAATTTCATGAGTGTATGATTGGTTATGTGTTGTTCATTCTTGTGTATTGTTAGTGTATGCTTGCTTACATGTTGCTACATGTTGTATATGCATTGCTTGTTTATGCTAGGTCACATATTGGGCATGCTTGTGTGTTTTCCATGTATGCTTTATTATGTGATGCTATATGTTGAACATTATTTGGTCATTCATGTCTGGTTATACATGTCAAATGGTTACATGTGGTTAAGTTTTTATTGGTATGGTTGAGGTTGTCATGCATTAGGTTGTTGGGAAAAATACTAAGAGGGGGGGGGGTGAATCAGTATTTTCAAGAATCAAAATCTTTTACTTTTCTCTTAATGATTTCTATACACAACTTTGACTAACCTAACTAGTGTATGTACATGGCTATCCTAACAGAAACTTGTGTATAACCAAATATATTTACTATTCAGATAAATATTCATAAACATTCTTTAGTCTAGATTTTCAGTTATGCATGAGATAGTTAAGCAGTAAAAATGTGCATTAATAATAGAGTAAATCATCACACAAGAGAATCACACATGAACACCAAGATTTAAGGTGGAAACCCAATTTGAGGGGAAAACCACCATTATTGTCTCTGTCTTCAATATTTGTTATATAGAAAATGACTTACAGTGTTGTACTGTTGTAGAATCATATAAGTATGCAAGAATCTACCTGAAGAAGGCTGCAACCTTCTCTCATTCTCCAGCTGCCACTGGAAAGGAGCTCCAACCCCTTGATCTCGTTTACCAACCACTAGTGGAAGGGAGCTACAATCTCCTTGAACAGAACACCAGATTCTCCTGCCAGGAAGCTTATACTTCCACACTGAAGGCTTCAACCCTATGACCCACTACAGACCACGTTTCATAAATTTTCACACTGGATCCAAAAACTTCAACAAAACTCAATATATAGATCAACACTAATATCCATAACCCAAACTTTAAACAAAACAGTGAGATCAATGTAATCAGAACACAGTAATAAAGCCATATTTCTGAATCAACATGCAGAATTAATGAACCTTCATCATTCATCACATTAAATGCATACGCTACTTTATTTTATTGTAACCTGTGTGTATATGTGCTTTCCTACACAGCAACTTGCTTATAGATTTGTGAATACTAAATTTACAGAATTTGATCAGACATAGAAACATATATGAGGCTTTTAGTCATACATCTTTTCAGATTTGCAGAAACCTTATTTAGTCAAAATTAGAAATGATATATAATCACTCATTGATCATATTTGTACATATTCAACTAGCAGCATAGACAGTATTCAAACAACCCAGATATACATGAAGACTTCATTGGCAGACAACAGACATATATCAGCAATAAATAGATAACCTCTTCATCAAGCTTTAGAAAACCCTATCTTCCATACACGCTTTTTCTAAAACAAACCCGCGTGTATACGTGATTTTACCATGATGAACTAGTGTATATATCTGTAAATATTCAAGAATGAAGAAATTTTCAGATCAATAGAATTACCCATATTTTACACTTCAATTCAGCAATTATGTGCCATGTCACCAATCTAAACATATCACCAACAGATCAAACAAATACATAGTCATTTCAGATCTAAAGAGCTTGATCCATCATTGTATTCTTAGGTGCATCATTATTTCAGATCTATCAACAAACTGAAACCCATTCCATGCAGATATATTTCAGAGAGAAGTATTCAATTAAAACCCATGCATGTGCACACTTTTCATAAATTATCTTTTTTTTTCCCTATATAAGTTTAGCCTTTCCCAATACCATGAGCCAAAACCACACAAGTGACGATGGTATTTTTTGATGGAATCAAATAGACAACACACCGCTCAATATTTTGGGTTAAAATCATGGTAATGACCTCTGGTATCATAATTTTAGAGTGCAAAAGGCATACGCTATTTTTCTCATTATTTTCTGTGTGTATACGCAACTTTTCCTGTATTAACTTGCGTATAGAAGCTTAAATATGAATATTAACCATATTCTCCTATCCATATTCTACTTGACCTTATGCTAAACCGCTGTGCTTCTCCAGAAGCCATATACTTCATCTTTTGCAAGTGATTTTTTATCAAGGACAACATATGCAATCATAAGAATCATATTTCCAAAAATATCCCCCTTTGGACTTGATGGAAACCATGTGGGAGTTTGATCACCACAACTTGTAGATATAAAATATATAAACATCATTCGTACACCAAGTACTTCCCTCCTTTGACATCAAGAGAAAAGGGCGAACAAGTGCTCCCCCTGAGCATATGCGGAGGCTTCAAATTTTTAATAAAATACATGACTCTATAACTCAATAGAGTATGACCTTTCCTATCACCAAGGACACAAAAATTACATCAAGGATCCAACCGAGCAGAATTACATATTGATTCAACTACCCTACCAAGTGGGTTTACATGCCCTTATATAAAATTACATATATGAATTTTTATAACCAAGACCAAAGAATCTCAAATGAGATATCATAATATAACAACCAACATAATGCCAAAAATGCAGTCTTCTCAACAAGGCAAATGCTCCCCTTAAACCTGTGCATCCTGAACACCTTCAACAACTAATTCATCAAAGCATATTCATCAAGGAGATAATTATCAAAGAAAGGAACTGTAAGATGAAAACCGGAACAACAGACTTTACCCATCAACACCTGAGGACAAATATATGATACAGACTATTCTGAAAGCTGACCCTTTATGTCAGCAAAAACCATACGTGACGTTATACAAAGAAACTAGTGTATATACATGACTCGCCTTCATGAAACCTACGTACCGAATTTTATATTATGAAATCAAGCATATTTGATAAGTGAGGCAGAGAAAACTCCCAGCTTCTGTTTGAGATACTCAAATGCTTCCCTGGGAAGAGGTTTAGTAAATATGTCAGCAACTTGTTCTTTTGAGGGAACATACTCCAATTTAACCTTTTTCTCAAGCACTTATTCTAGTAAGAAGTGATAGTTTATAGGAATGTACTTGGTTTTGGAATGCATAACAGGATTTTTTGAGATATTTATGGCACTTGTATTATCACATAGGATGGAGATGGGAGGAGAAAATTTGATTTGAATATCTTGTAATGTTTGCATCATCCCAAGAAGTTGTGTGCAACATGATGCGGTAGCCACATATTTTGCTTCTGTTGTATATAAGGCAATGTAACTTTGTTTCTTGCTAAACCAAGATATTAATCGAGGCCCCATATTGAATGCACCACCATTAGTGTTTTTCCGATCATCAACATTTCCAGCCCAGTCTGCATTTGTGTAAGCATGAAGAGTAAGATCAACATTCTTTAGATACCATAGATCAAAATCTTGATTTCCTTGCAAATATTTGAATATTCTTTTTACAGGTTGAAGATATAACTCCTTGGGATTGGCTTAGAATCGTCAAAAAATCCCAACTGCATGCATAATATCTAGTCTAGTCCCAATTAGATAAAGCATAATTCCAATCATAGGTCTATATTCTGGTTGGTTTACCATGGGTGAATGATCATGAAAAATAAGGTTGCATCCGGTCACCATTGGGGTTCTCATAGGTTTGCAGTATTCCATTCCGTACTTCTTCAAGATTTTCTTGAGATGTTTTTCTTGTGATAGAAATATGCCATATTTTTCTTGTTGCCCTTGTAAGCCAAGAAAATATGCTAGTTCCCCAAGTAATGACATTTCAAATTCTCGCTGCATAACAGAAGCAAATTTCTGACTCATGAATTCTTCATTACTCCCAAAAATGATGTCATCAACATACAAAACAATAATTAACAGTTTATCATTCTCAATCTTTGTGTATAAGTTACTGTCGACAGATCATTTTGTGAACCCTTGTTGTTGAAGATATTTGTCAAGACAATAGTACCATTCTCGAGGAGCTTGTTTTAGACCATATAGAGCCTTTTTGAGTTTTCAAACAAGGTTTTCATCATTTCCTAGAATGAATCCTTCTAATTGTTCTATATAAACTTCTTCTTCTATATCACCATTAAGGAAAGAAGATTTTACATCCATTTGATAAAATTTGAACTGTTGAAAACTTGAAAAAAAAAAAAAACATTCTTATGGCTTCAAGTCTAGCTACAGGTGCAAATGTTTCTTCAAAGTATATACCTCCTTTTTTAGCATACCTTTTACAAACAAGTCTAGCATTGTTTCTAATAACATCTCCATTTTCATTTAACTTGTTTTTTAATATCCATTTTGTTACAATAAAATTTTTATCATGAGGTCTTGGAACCAATTCCCAAGTATTATTCTTTTCAATCTGATCAAGTTCTTCATTCATGGCATGAATCCAACATTCATCCTTACTTGCTTGATTTACATTATGTGGTTCAATGGTGCATAAGAATTCTAGATAACTAGGAGATCCTACAAGAGTACTTCTTGTTTGGACACCTGATCCCTTTTCTCACAATATTTTAGATTCTGGATGATTCTTTTGAACATACCTGGATGGAGCCTTTTCTGATATATCTTCTTCTGGTGCTTCATTAGGTTCTCCTTCTATATTGTTGTTATTTGATGAGGGAAAATATATATCATCATCATCTTCATTTTTTGTTATTTTCTTTTTGGGAGCTGTGAGAGACTCATAAATTACAACATCAATGCATTCAACAATCTTCAGAAGTATTTTATTGTATCATTTATATGCTTTAATTCTAGAAGAGTAACCAAGAAATATTCCTTCATCTGCTCTAGGCTCAAACTTACCAAGTTTTTCATCATTATTCTTGATAAAAAAATTTCTTCCAAAAACTCTAAAATGCTTTACTGTGGGAATATTACCATACCAGATTTTATAAGGAGTTTTATCATTGTTTACATGAACATGAGCCTTGTTGAGAAAATTTACTGCAGTATGTGTTGCTTCTCCCCAAAATGTATCAGGAGTCCTAGATTCATCAATCATAGCACAAGCCATTTTCTGAACTGTTCTATTCATTCTTTCAACCGTGCCATTTTGTTGAGGACACTACAAGGAAAAGACCCTCTAGTAGAGGTTATAACAAGGTTTTTAGTCTTATAAAATTGGCCAAAATTGTCAAAAAAACATTTTCTACAACATCAGTTTTTGGTAAAAGAGGTTTTGGTGGAGCTTCTAATGGAATTTCAACAAAACTAAAAAAAATTAGCTGGCTGAAGGTTATTACAGATGGTTTTTTCATTGGTGTGCTAATCAGGTGTCAACGCACCAGTGCGTTTTAGAGTGAACGCACCGACACTGCAAACCTACCAAGCACTAGGACAGAAAACAAATTAAGGGAACCCTGGGATGTTTAGCAACATCCCGGTGTGTGTCATCCAAACGGTCACCCCAGGGCGGTCGAAGGTGCATGCACCAGGCCATAAATGTATAAAACCGCACCAGGTGCACTGTAGGTGATACCACACACCAAACTGTTCTAATTAGTATTGGGATTTGTGTGGTGCCCATAGGTTGTATCAACACACCAATTTGTTTTATTATAGAAACGCATCGTTGCATAGTATCACACAAACGCAACATATTATATTTCATATTGGTATTTGTGTGGTGCCCATAGGTCGTAGAAAAGCATCGGTTAGCAGTCTCACATAAATTCACAAGTGCATAGCATCGCACAAACGCACCAAGAGTTATAATTGGTATTGGTATTTGGGTAGTGCCCATAGGTCGTAGAAACGCACTGGTGCACATTATCATAGAAACGCACCAGTGTACAATAATTGACATGCACCAGTGTTCATTTTGTATTTTTTAGAAACATTGACCTCTGACAATGAAATTATTGTGATTTTTTAAAATTCATTATTCATCAAAAGTCAACACATATCTTATAACAGTATTCATATCAATTAAATTTTTATTAGTGCATTTGAATGTGATGTTTGGATTAATTTGTTATATCATATCATAATTATTGTGATTTTTTAAAATTCATTATTCATCAAAAGACGACACATATCTTATAACAGTATTCATATCAATTAATTTTTTATTAGTGCATTTGTATGTGCTGTTTGAGTTATTTTGTTATATCGTATCATCAGATTTCACATCTCTTAATTATAATATTTAATCATCCATATATTTAATCATTGGTGTTACCTTTCACAGCGACAATGGAGAACAAAATAGAATAAATTAAAACATATTTTATTATATATATATGAATAAGACACTCTTTGTCATACAAAATGGGACAATTACTGGTATCACTTTGTCTTTCAATTGGGACACTATGCCCATTACATTAAACAAAATTTATGATTTCACAAACATATATTTCAAAAAATACAACGCCTTGCTTTGATATCCAAACATAATGATCATCATTCTTCGCTTGAACCGTTGTCACTGCTCGAGCTACTTCCATGACTTGGGTTATACTGAGGAATGTTTTGTTCATAGTGTTGATTGTTTTCTTCTTCTTCACCTTCCATCTACAAACATAAAAATAAATTGTAATGAGTGTATATACATTGGTGAGAATAATGAAAATTGCAATATTAAATAATATACATCAATATAAATTGAAAAGAAATGACGTACCATAGGAAAAATTGACTCATGAACTATACATATTCTTTCAAAACCAAATTTCATGCCATCTTTCAAGATTTCATCTGTTGGTGCAGTTCCATACTTTGTTTCCTGCAAGTTCTATACCCCATAACAAATCATATATTTAATATAAAATATATTTTTTCTATTAATTATAGACAGAGCTAAGTAAAACAAGATTTATAGATGCTTACAAATTCCACAATTAATTTCTGATATGCTAACATATACTAACAACCCATATTTAACCCAATGTAAATCAATTCGTCTGATGGTTCTTCTTTGTATGTTAGCACTTGTTTGAAGACATTCAATGATGATTGTTGTAAAACAACTTAAAATATACAAAAATGAAATCTAGTTAAGTTGTTATAAGGAAGTAACAATTACTCAAAAACTTAGATATCAACCATTTTCTTCCTTGTCATCATGTTTTATATGTTGAATGGATTCCATTTTCTTTTCCTTTATGCAAGAAAATACTTGAATATTAATATTTAATGCTAAATTTTTTATTTATTATACCTAATCGTAAAATTCAATGATTACATATTACATTTGAATCACGTCGCTGTTGAGATGGCTCCTTGTGTGATTCAATTATGTCCATTTCTTTGACCATCTCCTTGTACACCTTTTTGGAAATTCCTACTGGCATATTTCTGATATCAACTCGTTCATCTTTTGATATTTTCATAATCTTCCTGAAAATATAATATGACAATAAACTCTTTAATTTTAATATTGATGTATGAAAAGTAAATATAACGAAAGTGATATTTATAAACGATTTCTTTCTAGTAATATATACATATAATTATAGAAAAAAATGTAAGGAATATTACTTTTTCATTCCTTCTTTTTTTGTTGTACGTTTTTTCTATTAAAAGTCTGACATGTCTCATTGACCAATTCTCTGGAAACTCTTCTTGTAGTTTAGATAAAATTTAGTTCTTGGAATCATTGGATTGATTTTTGTATTGTAAGAGGAAATAACATCTATACATTCATTCCACTAGATCCCTCAATCCTTTGTAAAAGTTCTCCCCCCTTTCATTAACCTCCAACACCACTCTAGATGAGCCAAGGAGCAATTCATTTTCATTTTCATGTTCTATTTTTTTTCTTTTCTTAGAACAACATTCCTCTTCTGAGTTGTTGGTCCCTGTATAACATTAAACATATGTGAATTAATAAATTGTTTGAAACATGTTATCTAATAATTTAAATTATATTATTAATGAAAACTAAAAAAATAAATTCATATTGGATCGATAGTATTTTTTCATTCACCTGATTCATCCTTTTGTAATTTTTCCATCAAGCTTTTACGCTCTTCTGGTCTTAGATCATAAATAATCTTATCTAGCTTCATCATTTTGTGGCTCTACATGGTACAAAGTAAATAATACATATTAGTTAAACTTACATATAGTTCAAAAATAATATTTTTTGTAAAGAATTTTCAAATAATTTGCCTTTTTTTCTTTTCTTGATGTGCTATCAGTATTTTTGTTGTTTGATCTCTTGTCAGCCATTTCTTTATCAATATGAAAAATGTACCATATCATTCATTAAAATATTTTATAAATAAATCATAAAAATTTTAGGTAAAAAAAACCATATCAAGAAACCGGTGCGCCTTTAATGTTGTACGCACTGACGTCGGTGCTTCATGTTCTTATAAACACATCGCCAAAACCGTATAAAACACTGTACAGTGCTCTATGTCAACAAGGAGAACTGGTGCATTATATGTTAACTAGCACATTGATTAACACAGACAAATTAATAAAAAGCCTCTAGTGTTAGTTTTTGTATCATATGGTGTCATGGAGGGGGCGGTGCGGCCTATTCTTATAAACGCACTGCGAAAACAAGGTACCACCATACGGTGCTTTCTGTCAACAAGGAGACCCAGTGTGTTATATGTTAAATGGTGCACTGATTAACACATAAAATAAACAATTGTTTTTGCCAAATAGTATGTGCACAGTGCGCTATAATGAAATAGCGCACCGGTGCCCTATTTTTACATATGGCGCATGGATTAAAAAATATATGTTTTTAATTTATTTTTTAATCAAGTAGTACATGTGTGGTGCGCTAGTTTACACAGGTAGGGCACACCGATTAAAAAATTTCAGTTTTCTAAAAATTCATGCAAGGGCCAACATGGATTGGGATCTGACTATACAAGTCGTCCCATGGGTTAGATGTCATAGGCCTATATATATAGCAATACAAACCCTATAAATCTAAAATGAAAAGCCCTAATTTTGAAATCACAGAAACAAGAAGAAGAAAGGGCAGAAACAAAAAGAATCAAGGATTTAGTGTAAAACGTAATTTTTTTGTTTTTTTGTTTTTTTAAAAATGAATAGTAAATTTAAATTTTTTATTTATTGCGTAAAAAATACTGCAAAAAGTGTAAGAAAAACAATAAAATTTTATTACCTCATTTGAAATTCTATGCTATA
The DNA here is from genome assembly GCA_034641835.2 of Pinus albicaulis. Taxonomy (NCBI): domain Eukaryota; kingdom Viridiplantae; phylum Streptophyta; class Pinopsida; order Pinales; family Pinaceae; genus Pinus; species Pinus albicaulis. The sequence goes on along the minus strand of CM076579.1, from coordinate 1,314,988,372 downwards.
GGGTTTTGAATCACCAGAGGGTTTGGAATTTTGACTGTATGAATAGTTTTGTTCAAAAGTATTTCGTTGGTTCACAGTGCTCTCATGCTCTCTTGCACCTCTGGGTATGTCTCATGCAAATATATCCCTAATGGTTTTTGTAAAAATAATGAAATAATGAAAAGTTTTCACTATTGAAAGAATGGTTTTACAAAATTAGATTTTCAAAAATATTTTTTCGCCCATTTTTCAATTTACCCTTTTTTTTACTTTAAAAAAATACAGCTGCGCTTTTTTTATTTGTGGCTATTCGACTCTGGTTCATCAATTAATAACAGCGTACCGATCCACACTAACTAAAATGCACTGGTGCGGTTATCTGTACATTAGCACCGATAACAATAAGTCCATTTTTAAGGCACCGAAATTAATTTTAGGTGTGTACACCAAAATTTATTGTTGATTTTGCTCAAATGCAGGGAGAAAATATCATAATGATATCGAATGGAAAATTCTTCAAAATCCAATTTGTTCCATAATATTTCTCAAATTCCATCGCAGAGTTCTCCCTATCCATCTCAAGACGTAATATTTACTTCAGATTTTATTTATATTTTCATTATCTAACTGAATTTATGTTTTTTATCCATGTAAATCAACTTAATAAAATTTATAATTAATGTATACAACTTTACAGGCTCATGCAGATAATTCAGAATCAATTTCAAATGCACAAATTATTCAAACAACTCTAAAACGTCAGAAGCTCTTATCAGGAGCAACATACTACAAGGCGCATTTGGTAGATGAAAATGGATAGCTGCTCCACCCTACCAATCATAACAATATTACATCTTCTAGCCACAATCCTAGGACAGTGATGGTAATAATAATTGTTTGGTATATATAATGTAATTTTTTCAATGTCAAACCAATTAAGCATGCATTGTCAACGTGCTTACTAATTGATATCATAGATTTTGTATAATCACATTCAAATATAATTTTTGAAATTATTAGGATTCTAGTGATGATGAGCGACCTACCTACCATCTTCCGTTGCACCCCACGACAATGTCAAATCGATAGGAGGTTAAATTAAGAGAAAAAATCGGAGAGGAATGATACCAAGAATGGTTGAATCAACCACCTATTCAATTCCCACTACGTCCAGATTCAACAATTAGGAATGAATACAAAAATATTAGTTCTTCACAAGCTAGCAATGGAGGCAATCTAATAGAGGTTGGTATGGATGATTAATTAAGGAATACAACTTCCATGGGACAATTTTGTTAGATGCATTCCAAAACGATGATAAACTAGGGGATGATGCTCATATCGTTCACACCTTTTTTGAAAGCCTTAAATTTCATTCCACCACCCATCTCTTTGAATCTAGAAGTCAATCAAATTTTACCCAGTTGGGGACAACGATGTTACTGTACAACTTGAAATAAAAGTTTGGTTTGTCGAATGCATGTTTTTCAGAAATTTTGAGGTAAGTTATAACCATAAAGTCCTCCCTTATATTTTGAGAAACATAATCACACAATGAACATTACAAACGATCAATTTTATGAACGTTAATAATTATATCTGCATTAATGTACATTTAATATTGTCCATGATCACCAACTACAGGTTATTCAAAGATAAGTTTCTTTTGAGTGATAATGTCTTGCCCAGTAGCTGCGAAGAGACAAAGAAATTGTTGAAAATGTTGGGTGTTGAGTACATATCATATCATGCATGTCCAAATGATTGTATTCTATATAGAGGAGAATATGTAGACAAAGAGATATGTCTGAAATGTGGGCGTGACAGGTATGATAAATAAAAAAATAAGGGTAAATCACATGGTCCTCGTTTTAAGATATTGAGGCACATGCCTATAATCCCATGGATTCAAAGGATCTTTCGTTGCAAATAATTAGCTATGTTGCAGTGGTTGCATGCCTTACACAGAAGTGAGTTGGGGGTTATGCAAATCCCAACAGATTCAATAGCCATGAAGCATATACATGATACATGGACGGAAAAACTCAAGGATGAAGTATGAAGTCTATGACTCAGCATAGCCATGGATGGTGTCAACCCATATTCCCTCCAAAACACCAACTATTATGTTTGGCATGTAGTAGTGATCAATAGCAATATCCCCCCATGGTTGTCCGTGAAGAATGAACATCTTATGTTGGCTCTCATAGTCCCTGGTAGAAGACAAGTGAAGAATATGGATGTATACTTTCATCCACTCGTAGATGAATTGAAGGAATTATGGGATGGGATAAATGTATACGATGTATCAAGACCCATCGCAGGAGAGATGAGTTTTACATTGTATGGCATATGTGCTTACATGACACATGATTATCCAGGCTTAGGATTTTTCTCTGGTAAATTACATGTTTATTGATTTGTTTATGCACGTAAAAATATGTTTTCGCATATTAGTTATTTAATTTGTTGTAATTGTTCTGATCTTCATGATATTCTTTAATGTACCATGCATATAAATTGTATACAATAATCTCTCAGGTCTTGTAACAAAAGGGTATTTTCGATGTAAATGTTGTAGACCTTATTTGAAAGTTAGATGGTCCAATGACCTATGAAAGTTAGTGTATGACTGCACCAGGGTATTACTCCCAGAAGAACACCCTTAAAGAAGAGCAGCATCTACTTAATTTCAAGGGTAAATGAGAGAGAACCCAAAGGCCTCCAATAATGACACCAGCTGAATGGCTTAGAGCATATGAGAGAGAGAAGGAGAAGGATTTCATAGAAATGTTTGATTCAAATGGGGAGCCTATGTTCTATGATCCAGAATTCTTCGACACTTATTTCAAGAAATTTCCCATTGGGATGAAAAGGAAATATATCTTTTATAACCTCCCATATTGGGAGCATCTTAAGCTTACCCACTTATTATATCCCATGCATATATTTAAAAATGTTTCATCTTATTTATGGAGGAAAATACCATCAAAACAAAGTGACATATTGGCTGTTAGGAAAGATCTTATTACTTCAAAAAAAAAAAAACATTGGCCAAGACGATTAGAAAGTACAGGATCAAAGGCAGGCACTGGTCCCTCTAATTCATGGTATTTCAAGAAGGTGATGTGCCTTGGATTTTTAAAAAATATGATCTTTCTTTGGTAAAGGAAGTTATAATGGGTGTGAGGGTGCCATCTTCATACGAGTCTTCACTATGGTGCTGCTTCACCGTGGATGACCATTTGTCGGAGTTGAAATCGCATGACCATTTGAATCTTCTAAGAGTACGTATATTGTCAAAATTAGCATGATTTTATTATTTTTTATATTAATAAATTTTATCCCATGCAGTGATCATAAAACATAATTAATTTTGTATATTATTGCACATGTTTATAACTTTGCAGTGTCATTATATTTTTTCATGCGTGGGTGTGTGAAACATGAATTCCCTCAAGACCTAGGACATTCCATATCTAAATTATCTGCATTTTTACGTTGGATCACATCAAAGGAGATTCATGTGGCTATCATTCCACGGTGGCATCAAGAGATAGTTGAGATTGTTTGTATCTTTGAGAATGAAATTCCGACAAGTTTCATGAACTGTCAAGTTCATCTTCTAATCCACCTAGTAGATGAGGTTGAATTAGTTGGAGTGGTTTCTTGTCTTTGGATGTTATTCTTAGAGAGGTACATGAAGAAATTGAAAGGTTTTGTTCGACAAAGGGTAAAACCGGAGGGGTCTATGGAAGAGGGGTACATATCGCATGAGTCTTTCTATTATGTCAATGAGTACATCAAGAAGATTGACAACAGACTAAGTGTGGTGATTTGGGACGTTGAAAGGTATGAAGACAAAAGAGAAGGGGAGTTGCTCCAAACGAATGGAAAAAGGCACTTGATAAAGAGTAAGCAACTTATAATTTTTCAAATTTTCACAAAGTAAATGTTCATTTTGAAATTTGATATCATAATGTATATTTTGATCTCATATGTACTATATGTCGGTTTGATTTCATCAGCAAATGAAAAAAGTGAAGCAATCAATAAAATTTTTCTTTACAATTCCAAAGCGACAGAACTGTGGGTCACATTGTACGAACAAAAGAGGATGAAATTGGATAGTGACATGAAATAATTCAGACGTTTGAATGGTAGAATTGTGCCTTATCCCAATCATTTAAAATAAAATAGGCCAAAAATATTCCCCAATAGTTAGGTTTCTGACCAAGTCAAAGAGAAATACGATGCAACCGGTCGTTACCCGTGTGTTGAAGAGGATGCGCTAAATATAGGGATTGGGTACAGAAACTCAGTAGTAATCTATTTATGTACATTTTAAACTTAATAATGCACCTTTAAAATGTAACATCTATATTTCATATTTTAACAGTTGGGTTATTCTAAGACACTATGATTTTTTAACTTTTTTATAGGCTCATTTGTTTCCATGTATGTGGGAATATGGACACCATTTTCGCACAAAAAATGTCGATGATGGACACATGCCACAAGACTATGGGGTGGAAGTCCAGTTCGATCAATCTAGTCAATTTAGCCACCATTATCAAAACCTAGTGTGAGGGACTTTAGGTTATTTTGGAAAGATACAAGAGATAATTGAAGTGGATTTCTCTTCTTTCCAATGTGTTATTTTTAGGTGCAAGTGGTGGGACACATTTGATTAGAAAAATGTAAAGGAAGATCACGATAGTAGGTTGATATGTATCAACTCTAGAAAGATGTGGGATGGAGCTAAGGAGCCTAATGTTTTCCCCAAACACTGCAACCATGTGTCATTTTACCTAGATGTGTTGGATAGGGATTGGTAGTTCGTATTGAGACATGACCCTAGATCAAAACATATTTTTGAGAACAATAGTGTTATCATTCCAAGAAAGATGGAAGATAATAAGGGTGATCGGGAGAACCGAGAGTGATACGGTACATGTGTTATTTCATCATTTATACTTTTTAAGATGGGTTTTTATAAATAAAAGGTCTTAATTACCTTATAACAAAGGTTTTTTTTTTTTTTCAAAACATTATAATATGTATTTTGAATTAATTGGTATTTGCAGTGTGTTAATGTTAAAATCATTTCACTTGATAATTTTCAATTACGTTGATCTTGAAAACAATCGCGTATTGTATAAAGTTTTTTTTTTTTTTGTATGTAAGATCATAATAAAATAATGATAATTCTAAAATAAATGAATTTATTTGCATTATTTTCTAAAATTTATTATATTACAAAAAATCATATTATTCTAGATTTATGATTTTACAATTATTTACAATTTTACAAATTTTAAAATTTTAAAATTTTAATAAAATCATTTCACATTAATACATTTAAAATTTTCACATTAATACAATTAAAATTTTACAAATATTTTACATACAATTAAAATTACAATATTTATAATTACAATTTTAGAATTTTATATACAATTACAAGTACAATAATTTCCATATTATTATCATCGAGAAGGTAATCAAACGGCCGAATATCTTGCAAACTGGGTGTGTTGACATGTTGATGGTTCTATGGATCAGCTATGGCATCGGGAGTTGCTGCAAACTATGTCAGATCTTCATGCAATTTTGACAAAGGACTTGGGTAACACCTCTCCAGCTTCGAGTACTCTGTGTTATGGAGGTGGCGTACCTCGAATCGAGAGAGAATTACATCGCACAAGGACTAACATTACAGCTCCGGTCGATCGTGATAACGTGGTTGTTGTACGCCGACGTGGTGGAGGGTCTGCGGGAATTGTACACCTACCACGTGGTGGGCACATGCAGCCGGTATGAGGAGCTCACTGATGGGACATTCGACAACCCTCATCTTAAATTATTTCTATTCTTTGGAGCTTCCAGCTAGATCGGCCAGCTTGCTTGTCAGTTGTATTTTGGAAACTATGTCGAGGGTGCGGGGTTAAGATTTTCCAGGGTGTTTACTTTCTCATTGTCATCTGTTCAGTTTGGTTTTTTATTCTTGCAGGTGCTCGTGCATGTAGTGGTGTCAACTACCAAGGTTTCAAGTTGATGAACCTCTCTCAGCCATGGTATGTATTTCATTTTCTACCCCTTCAATTCATGAATCTACTCTCCTCTCGCCTGCGGATTTGTCATATGGTGCTTTTACCATATTTGTGGGAATGGCGGTTTGGCCGCTTCTGGCTGGAATTTATGAGGAAGGATTTTGTCTTTCGCTACTGTAATTGGTTTCTTCACTTCGTATCTGCTCATATTTTATAGTTCGCTAGTCCTACTTTGTTTGTGCTGGGAAATTCTTGCCTTCTGAAACATATATTTTCGCATTGGATGGGTTGGTTGTGTTGAGCCCCAAAGATGTCCTTTCCCTTCACCAAATTTCACTTCATTTCCTTTGTCCCTTATCAATTACAGGCTTAAATGGTCAATAGGATTGGTTAAAGACACTTTAAGAATGTATATAATGACTAACTTGCTACACTTTTATGGTTTTGTTGTTGTAGTAATTTTTGACTAGACTTAGCTACAGAATGCAGCCATTCTGTAGCTAGTTGCCGATTCCGTAGTTGTCTTCATGTTCTCACAGGTTCCAGGTGTCACCTCAAAGAAAAAAACATATGGGTGAATTCCAGACTTCATCCACATCATTCCTTGCTCCCTACGAAGTCTGAGCAGAATTCTACAGGTGGTTATGCACGTGGGAAACCAAAACTAAGAGACAGACTTCTAATAGGACAAGGACTGTACAGATGTATTTATTCACAGTATGAGACCTCCACGAGAGTTCTAATTGGATTTTAGTTGGGAAATACATTTATTCCTATTTTATCTCAAGGGAAGTTATGTAATTTTCTTATAAGAATGACTCGGGAGACCGAGAAACAGCTAGCTAGATTTATGTTTTGTTGCTAGATTTCAAAAGACCGTAATACTCTATTTTTGAAATACTTTTCCTTTAATGAAAGAAGCACCACTTTATTGCAAGATCTAAGGAAATCTTGAGGATATTTTTATGTTGATACGGTGGTAGAGGGCCCCTACTTCCCGAGAAGCTTTGTGCACATTGTTTAGATAAGTAACTTTAGCCTTGTTGCATTCCTAGTTTAAGCAATTTTCTGAACTTTGTGTTTTATACTCACTTGCATTGGATTCTACAGTCTAGTCTTGTTCTCACGAATTATTCCAAAATATCACTAATATTGAATGAGATATAATTGTATTATTTTAGGAATTAGTTGCCTTTTTTCTGAACTTTACGTTTTTGTGTTCAATTACATCAATTGTTACAGCTAGACTTGTTCTTCTAAATTGTTCCAAATATTCCTAATACTGAACGAGATAGGGTTGTAATAATTTAGATATTAGTTGCATTATAAGTGTAGTTGTAATACTCCGGAGATTAATGGCACGCTAGTTTAGTTTCTGTTCACTGTATTTCAAGTTAGGATAATGGAATTCTAGTACAGTTGTGGTCACTGTATTTGAAGTTTGAATGATTGCATCTTAGTTCAGCTTTATCTATTGTATTTTTTAGTTTCATTAGTTAGTTGCATGCTAGTTTTGTTCCATTAAACTTCAAGGCCTTCATTATTTACAAACTACTCTTGTTATTAATCTCTTCCAACACATCATCATATGGACAGGAATTAGTGATATCAGTTCAAGGCCTTAACTGTTCTGCAATCTCTTATAATTGTACAAATAGCCTTTTTCCCAAAACTATTCCAAAAGACTCCTAACTACCGAATAAGGCTTAGTAGTGACAATTTAAGTTGCAGAATGGATTAATTTCAGTGTCATAGGTTAATTTAGAGTAGATTTCCTCACTGTGTTGTAGACTATCTTTTCCAAATATGTTCCAACAAATTTCTAGCCATGGATAAGATTTTCTCTGTGATCTTGTAGGTGGTTGTTTACTTAGAAGAACCTCATGGCACTAACTTATCCTTTTCTCAAGCTATTCCAACATATTTCTGATGAATGAATTGGACTGAGTTCATGTTGTGAATTATTTTCTTGTCAAAGTTCTGCATTTTCTAAGTGCCATACATAGTTTAGAATAGGTGTTGCTCTGTTTTAGTGTGACCAACAACTTCTCTTTGCCAAAACTTAATTCTTTTCCTCTTAGAATAAAAACACAAAACTAAAAACATTAAAAAAAAACACTAAACACAACGTAGTGAGAAAAAATACCTAGGCACATATAGTGCACTTCACTTCAACAGTTTACTAGCCCTGGTTGACAATTTATGACCTCAATTTAGGAACACTAAGTTGAGCAGACATTTTGGCGTCGTTGTTGGGGAAGTGTAACTAGGTAGCCTTGTTTCTTACCTCCCAAAAACAATGATATGCGTAGAGAAAGAGACTCAAGGGGTAGATTCATAAGAAGAAGAAGCTTGATTCCTAAAACACCACTTGTTTCACCAAGACCAAGAATTAGCACACCTCCAACTAAAACCCACATTCCATCCTTTACTGATCCTAGACTTCCAGAGGAATTAAGATCAGATATTCCATTAGAAATACCTTCCACTTCATCCACTGAACCTGTCTTAGAAGAAGATTCAAGGACCCTTGCTAGAGACCTAAACTTTTCAACTTCTACAGAAGAATCAACTTTTGAAGAAGAAGGGGGAGGAGGAGTTTTTAATGGAGAACACACACTATTTGGAGGGGGTAGAGGTATAGGTAGAGGAGAAGGAGGCAGAGGAAGAGGTAGAAGAGAAATGGGAAGCTCTTTTGGATTTCCTATAGTATAGGAATAAACCAATGCAACTCTGAAAAACATTTCACCCTCTGTCCTTCCAAACTTCTATGGACTCAAAACTGAAGATCGTGAAACCTTCCTATTTGAATTTGAAGTCCTATGTAGAACCTATGAATACTTACAAGATGCTCAAAAACTTAAATTATTCCCTTCAACATTGAAAGGAGCAGCATTAAAATGGTTTATGAGTTTGATCAAAAGTTCTATTAGGACATGGGAAGACATGAAACAAGCATTTCTAGAGAGGTATTTGGATTACTGTATGCCAGTCAACCATAAGGAGGAAGTGTTTAAAATGTTATAAAAAGAGGATGAAAATTTGGAAGATTTGTTGCAGAGGTTTAACTATAACATCAAGAGCTCAAAAATGGAAAACTTAGACCAAGACACCTTGAAAGCTCTCTTGTTGAAGAGAATTAGGGATGAATGGTTAGATATCCTTAACATGATAGGAAAATGGGGTATATCTCAGCTCACATTACCTGAAATAGCTGAATTATGTATCAACCTTTCAAGAGGGAAATATAAAACTATAAAAGGACCAAGAGACCCTGCTCTTGCAAGGGCATGTAAATCTGCTTCTAGGACAGTAAGTAGGGCAGAAATAGGACATATGCTTGATGAATTCAAATCTGATATCTTGGGGAGTCTTAGTGAACAAATAGACACCCTTAAGTTACAAAACAAGTAGAAAACTGAATCTGATGCCTTAGCAATATTTTGTCCCAAATGTAGAAAGAAACATGCCTTGAGAGAGTGCCCTTTGGATGCAAAAGTTGTGGAGACTTGTGTAATTTGTTCAGAAAAACATGAGACCAAGAGTTGTTCTTCACTTCCTGGTCTTAAAGTTGTCTTTCAAGAAGAAACTCCTACAAGTTCGACATAATCTCTCAATTTTGTCTCCAGGAGACCTTGGAAAGGACTTCAAACACAAGGATTTCATGATCATTTGTATAATCAACCCCCACCAAATTGGAATTCTTGGCAGCAACCTTGGCCCCAATTTCAAAATCAATCACAAACTTGGGCGCAAGGAGCACAAAATCCCTATGGAAGATACTTTCAGTATTACCAATATCCACCATCCTACCCACCATATTCACATTTTCCTCCTCAACAAAACTTTCAAAAAAATCCTCAACAAAATCCAAAAAATCCACAACATCACAATCAACCACTTCCATTACCATTTCCTCAGAAAAAAAATCAGTTGCCTGCCCAACCCATACCAAACCCCAACAATAAAAATCCTCAGAACACATACATGATAGAAGGCCAACAGTTTCCAACTTATTTGATCACTCCTTTAGATCTTAGTGATGTTCAACTTAGGTCTGGAAGAATACTTGAAAAGAGGAAACCTTCTGTAATCATACAAGAGCAAGACAATTCTGAGGAATATTCTCTACAGATAAATAAAAGTATTGAAGAGAACACATCTTTCCAAGACTCAAACATTGAAAAATCAAAACAAAAAGAAGCAATAATTTCAACTCCTATATTAGAGCAGCCATCAACATCCACTTCTACACCTCCCTTTCCAGAAAGATTACAAATTGATAGGGGTATAGAAAAACAAATTATGGTCCCTAATTATGATTTCCTGGATGAGCTGAGAAATTTTTGTATTAAGATCCCATTATTGCAAGCTATCAAGGAAATTCCAATCTTAGCAAAGACAATAAAGGAGTTGAGCATGAAGAAAATAGGAAAAAGAATAAGAGAGATAAAGAAAATTCAACTGGCAGAAAAATTAGCAGATATCATGATGGGTAATATTGTTATTCCAAAGTATCTAAACCCAGGAAATATAATTGTTAAGATACGCATCAATGGAATTGAGATCCAAAACACACTTATTGATTTAGGAGCAGCAATCAATATCATGAGTAGACAAATCATGGATAAACTGAAACTTCCTAATCTTATTTTTACACCCACATTATTACAATTAGCAGACAGATCTGTAATCAAACCTGATGGGGTAATAGAAGACATTCCAGTGTCCCTAGATTCTTGGGAATATCCTATGGATTTTATGATCCTAACCCCTAAGAATAATCTAGGAGGGCATCCTATTATATTAGGAAGACCTTGGTTAGCTACAGCTAATGCTTTCATTAGTTGTAGATCCAGTGATATGTACATCTCTAATGGTATTTCAACCAAGAAATTTACCTTGTATCCTCCATCAAAAACAATTACAGAATTGGATGATACTCAATGGATAGAGGATGAAGAAGACTTACAACCTCTCTTCACAATTTCAGAAATTAGTGAAGATAGCCAGATTCTGAATACCTTAGAGAACTTTGAATCCTCTTCGGAATACAAACATGAACAATTTCAAGAAGAATCCAACATTGAGTTTTTATCAACAAGACAGATGTCTCTCTATTCCATGGATAAATTTGGTAGCTCTACAATCGAGATATTTCCAGGAAAAACTTTAAAAATAAACAAGAACCTAGAGAAATCTCAACAAGCAGAGCTAGTCAAAATATTACAGAGACATTATTCTGCATATGCATGGGAGTACACTGATATGAAAGGGATAAGCCCTAAGACTTGCACTCATCACATCTATATAGAGGAAAATTGTAAACAAATCAGACAACCTCAAAGACGGATGAATCCAAATCTTAGGGAAATTGTTAAAGAAGAATTGCATAAATTGTTAAATGTTAACTTTATCTATCTCATTTCAGATAGTCAGTGGGTTTCTCCTTTGGTAATTGTGCCGAAGAAAAATGGTAAATGGAGGGTATGTATTGACTACCGAGAATTAAACAAAGCTACTCTTAAAGATCATTTTCCCCTACCTTTCATAGATCAGGTATTAGATACATTAGCTGGCAAAAATTACTTCTCATTTTTAGATGGGTTTAGTGGTTATAACCAAATTCAAGTAGCACTTGAAGATCAAGACAAAACCACATTTACCTGTCCTTGGGGTACCTATTCTTACCGAGTATTTCCATTTGGATTATGCAATGCACCTGCAACATTTCAAAGGGTAGTACTAGGAATTTTTTCAGATCTAATACATGATTGTGTAGAGGTATATATGGATGATTTCATAGTTTATGGAAACACATTTGAAGAAGCTTTAGCAAACTTGGAAAAAGTTTTAAAGAGATGTAAAGAAGAAAATCTTTCACCAAGTCATGAGAAGTGTTTTATGATGTTTACTGAAGGAATTGTTTTGGGACATCACATTTCAGGGGATGGGATTAGAGTTGATGAGTCAAAATTTGAAGTCATCTCTAACTTATCTATTCCAAGTTGTCAAAAATATGTTAGGAGTTTTCTTGGATTTACAGGATATTATCGAAGGTTTATAGAAAACTTCACCAAGATAACATCTCCACTTTTCAAATTACTTACCAAGGACTATGAATTCAAATGGAATCATGATTGCCAGTTAGCCTTTGAGACCTTGAAAAAAAAAATCTCTGAAGCACCTATTTTAAGGGGAACTAACTGGAAGTTACCTTTTCATATTTCAACAGATGCCTCGGATACAGATCTAGGAGCAGTATTGGGACAAAAAGACCTAATTCCTTATGCCATCTACTATACCAGTAAAAATTTGACTCCTTCAGAGTTAAATTATACTGTAACTGAAAAAGAGTTTTTAGTTGTTGTTCATGCCATAAAACAATTCAGACACTATATAACAGGCTATGAAACTTTTGTTCACACAGATCACTCTGCAATTAGATATCTAATGAACAAATCAATACTAATGGCAGAGTCATAAGATGGTTATTTCTTTTACAAGAATTCAACATTACCATTCTAGATAGGCCTGGAAAACAAAACACAATAGTTGATTTCCTATCTAGACTCCAAAACATCATAGACAATACCCCAGTTGAAGATCAATTCCCTGATGAATATCTTTTTGCAATTTCTACTCAAACTCCTTGGTTTGCTGACATTGCTAATTATTTAGTTTTAGGGAAATTTCCTTTAATAATGAATGCAAGAGACAAAAGAAATATCATTTATGACAGTTCAAAATATTCATGGGTTGCTAATGAGTTATACAAAAAAGGTCCAGACTTTATCATTAGGAGATGTGTTCGGGAAGATGAGATGCCTGAGATACTCAAGGCATGTCATGATGAACCTTGTGGCAGACACTTTGCTGATAAAAGAACAGCTTATAAGATCCGTAATTTAGGATATTATTGGCCATCCCTTTTTAAATATGCTAAAGAGTATGTCAAAAGGTGTGACAGTTGCCAAAGGGTAGGGAAACCTTCCTTCAGGTGAGATGTCATTGTAGCCTTAGGTACATATTGAACCTTTTGAAAAATGGGCTTTAGATTTTGTAGGACCTATTAGTCCTCCATCAAGACAAAAGAAATATATATCAGTTTTCACTAATTATGTTACCAAATGGGGAGAGGCCAAGCCATTACTTTCTGCTACTAAAGCATCTGTAGTTAATTTTTTTTTGAGGATATTTTTACTCGTTTTGGTGTCCCAAGGGAAATTGTTACAGATCAAGGAGCTCAATTTACATCAAAGCTAGTGGAAAAAATGATGGAGAGGTACAAAATCAGACACAGAAAATCTACTCCTTATCATCCAAAAGCAAATGGTCAATTGGAATCTATCAATAAAGTCATTGAAGGAATCCTAACAAAGATTGTCCATTTACATAGAAGAGATTGGGTAGACAGGCTTCCTGAAGCTTTGTGGGCCTATAGAACTACATGGAGAAGCACAACAGACCATACTCCTTATGAACTTGTTTATGGAAAACAATTTTTGTTTCCCATAGAGTTTCAGATTCAAACTTTTAAAATGGAAGTTCAGCTAGGACTTGATCTAACAGAGGCACAAAAGCACAGATTGGAGCAAATTAATGAATTGGATGAGATCAGACAAGATGCAGTTTAGAAAACAAGTATATTCCAACAGCAAAGGACTAGATGGCATGATAAGTAAATCAAGGAAAGTAAGTTCAAATAAGGTGACTGGGCTCTCTTGTTTGATTCAAAGTTCAAGGATTTTCAAGGTAAATTCCAAATACATTGGCTTGTGCCATATGAAATTATAAGAATTTTTTACAATGGAGCAATAAAAATCAAGACAATAGATGAAGAGAAAGTCACTTTTCTTGTAAATGGTCATAGATTGAAGCTGTATCATAAGCCACTTTCAAGGGAAGAATTTGTCAAGAGATTCCAGGAAAACAGTGATGTGAAGTTAATGAAGAAGAATTTTCTTCTTCATCAACTTAGTTGACTTTTCTGAATTCAAAAGCATTAAAAAAAATTAAAAAAATAAAAAATAAAAATAAATTATAAACATGAAAACTAATCACTGATTAGCATGTTTATACAGAAAATATAATGTGAAAATCAGAATCCTTCTGACACTTTAGCTTTTCAGATTTGTTTTTTTTCTGCAAACAGTCATTACAAAATCATAAGTTTCACTCCACCATGTCTCATTTCATTCATATTTCATTCACTCCATTCATTCATATTTCATTCATTCCATTAATCCATACTTCATTCACTCCATTCCATGGTCCATTTCATTTCCATCTCAAATTTCTAAATTTTATCTCTTTATGCAGATTGAGTGTTACAAATCATAAATTGCAGACCACTTTTTATGTTTCATTCCACTTCACAATTGTGATTCATTTCATTCCATTACATTTCACTTCATTCCTGATCCATTTCACTATATTTCATGATCCATTCATACAACATTCCATTCTATGTTTCGAAGTTCCTACAGGTACATTCTGCAGCTAGTTAGACATTCTGCAGCCAGCTAGACATTCTGCAGCCAAATATCCAGAAGGCAACTAAAGGCAACTATCCAGTAATCATTTGATCAGTAGTAAATTGATCCTATACACCTATGACAACAAGAAAAATCAAAGGAGTTATGAAGACTGAAGAATCAATGATTTTCAAAGGAGGACAAAGCATATCAAAACCACAAAGAAAGAAATTGTTTTTAAAGGAAAGGCAAAGGTAAAGTTGTAAAATTATTATGATGACAGAATATGAAAGTTATAGTATAGTTAGGTCGTGTATGATTCAAAAAGTTGTTTTAACTATTCGTGTTGATCATTCCTATTAAGCCTATCATAAAAAATTTGGACAAAATCGCTTCCACTCCGCCATTTCAAATCATCATTTAAAATTTAACGGTTAAAGTACTGAAGTGACCTATTCGGTCACTTCACTAGCCAAAGTATTCAGTGATGATTTTGAATTTCTCACGAAATGTTTCTGCGGTCTTTTCTCCCATGATGGTTCTCAAACTCATTAATTCGTGTAAATCACCCTCACTACATTTCACTCATTCTATAACCTTCTCATATCATCCTTCCATAGCTAATTGCTACTGCATAAATAGAGAACAACACCTTTGGGGTAAAAACAACTCTTTAACAGCCATTTTCACCGTGGATAGAAGAACAGTAAATTGAAGGTTGAGAAGAGAAGCCATGGGTCTCATAGTAAGATCTGAACTAGTTGGAACCAAGTACTTAGAGGGCTACCCACAAATTAGAGAAATGCTACAGCAGGCTGGGTGGTTACAATTCTTGGAAAAATTTAATGGTTTTCATAAGGAGGTAACTAAAACATTTGCACGGTCCTTCAATGGAGTAGAGGTCGAAATAGGAGATATTAAATTCACTATTACAGAGGCTTTCATTGCAGAAGCAATGAAATTACCCAGGCAAGGATAACGGTGGTTCAAAAATAGGGAATTTCATAATGAGGCATGGAGGAAAATGCTCAAAACACCAGGTATGGATGTTTCCATTTTTAGGAAGGGTATTCCTAGCTCAGCACTAAAGAATAAATGGCGGAATATGTTGCTCATTTTGCAAAAATTTATAACTTGTGAGGGAAGGTTTGGTACCCTCTATGTTTATCATATTCGTTTAATGATGCATTTCTTAGATGAAGAAATCAATTTACCCTTTTTCCTTCTTCATAGTCTGAAGAGAATGGCCTCTAATGTACAAAAGAGGGTTCAATTCCTGGAAACCACTTTGTACCACCACAGCCTAGTTAAAACCCTAATTGAACATCATTTGAGAAAAGTGGGAGACAATTGGGATGAGTTTCTATAAAGGATCACTTTGAAGAACCCAAGGAACTTCCATCTGAAGGCAAGCCTACAAGAAGAAGCAGGAGAAGGAAAATTTCTGAAGTTGTTGAAACTAAAATTGGCAAGTCTATACAAGAGGATAGTGAAGAGATAATTTCTGAGAAATTGACTGAAATCATGAAACAACTTAAAAAGGAGAAGATGATAAGAAGGTATGCCAAGGAGAGAGGTGAAGGACCATCTCAACCAAGACGAAGCCACAGACTTGGAGGTATATTGAAGAAAACAAGGATTAGAAAAACGGGAATCATAAACATTGAGGATGAAGAGACACCAACTACTAGATCACCTGAGTACCAATATGAAGAGGATCTTGATGAAGGAGCTCCAGAGATAGACCCTGCACAACAACAAATTTACAATTATGTTGAGACATTAGAAAAGAGAGACTCAGAAAGTAGAGACAGAACTCCTAGCCCACCAGAATATGCAATTGATATACTAAGAAGAGATAAATATGAGTTAGAAGTACTCAATAGGCATATCAAGAATGAGAATGAAATTTTAAGGGAGCAGGTTAAACTGAAAAGTGATATGAATACAACTCTCTCTCTGCAAATGGAAAAGTTGTACAAGGCTAGTGAGAAATTGAAGAAGAAAAACAAAAAGTTGAGCAGGGCACTTATAAATTTGAGATTCAAGTTGGTCATAAAGAAGCCTGGGAAGCCATTAAATATCAGGCAAAGCAGAAGAAGGAGCCTAGATGTCCTAGCAGAAGTCTCAGAATATATGAGTTGATTGCATGAGGACATGCAAAAACTTTGCAGTGGCGGTATGTTGAGCCCCAAAGATGTCCTTCCCCTTCACCAAATTTCACTTCATTTCCTTTGTCCCTTATCAATTACAGGCTTAAATGGTCAATAGGATTGGTTAAATACACTTTAAGAATGTATATAATGACTGACTTTCTACACTTTTATGGTTTTGTTATTGTAGTAATTTTTTACTAGACTTAGTTACAGAATGCAGCCATTTTGTAGCTAGTTGCCGATTCCGCAACTGTCTTCATGTTCTCACAAGTTCCAGGTGTCACCTCAAATAAAAACGCATATGGGTGAATTCCAGACTTCATCCACATCATTCCTTGCTCCCTATGAAGTCTGAGCAGAATTATACAGGTGGTTATGCATGTGGGAAACCAAAACTAAGAGACAGACTTCTAATAGGACAAGGACTGTACATATGTCTTTAATCACAGTATGAGACCTCCACCAGAGTTCTAATTTGATTTTACTTGGGAAAGACATTTATTCCTATTTTATCTCAATGGAAGTTACGTAATTTTCTTATAAGAATGACTAGGGAGACCGAGAAACAAGTAGCTAGATTTATGTTTTGTTGCTAGATTTCAAAACACCATAATACTCTATTTTTGAAATACTTTTCCTTTAATGAAAGAAGCACCGCTTTATTGCAAGATCTGAGGCAATCTTGAGGAGATTTGTATGCTGATCTGGTGGTAGAGGGCCCCTACTGCCCGAGAAGATTTGTGCACATTGTTTAGATAAGTAACTTTAGCCTTGTTGCATTCCTAGTTTAAGCAATTTTCTGAGCTTTGTGTTTTATACTCACTTGCATTGGATGCTACAGTCTAGTCTTGTTCTCACGAATTATTCCAAAATATCACTAATATTGAATGAGATATAACTGTAGTATTTTAGGAATTAGTTGCCTTTTTTCTGAACTTTACGTTTTTGTGCTCAATTACATCAATTGTTATAGCTAGACTTGTTCTTCCGAATTGTTCCAAAATATCCCTAATACTAAACGAGATAGGGCTGTAATAATTTAGAGATTAGTTGCATTATAAGTGTAGTTGTAATAATCCGGAGATTAATGGTGCGCTAGTTCAGTTTCTTTTCACTACATTTCAAGTTAGGATAATGGCATTTTAGTACAGTTGTGGTCACTGTATTTGAAGTTTGAATGATTGCATCTTAGTTCAGCTTTATCTATTGTATTTTTTAGTTTCATTAGTTAGTTGTATGCTAGTTTTGTTCCATTAAACTTCAAGGCTTTCATTATTTACAAAATACTCTTGTTATTAATCTCTTCCAACACATCATCATATGGACAAGAATTAGTGATATCAGTTCAAGGCCTTAACTGTTCTGCAATCTCTTTTAATTGTACAAATAGCCTTTTCCCCAAAACTATTCCAAAAGACTCCTAGCTTCCGAATAAGGCTTAGTAGTGAAAATTTAAGTTGCAGAATGGATTAATTTCAGTGTCATAGGTTAATTTAGAGTAGAGTTCCTCAGTGTGTTGCAGACTATCTTTTCCAAATATGTTCCAACAAATTTCTAGCCATAGATAAGATTTTCTCTGTGATCTTGTAGGTGATTGTTTACTTAGAAGAACCTCATGGCACTAACTTATCCTTTTCTCAAGCTATTCCAAAATATTTCTAATGAATGAATTGGACTGAGTTCATGTTGTGAGTTATTTTCTTGTCAAAGTTCTGCATTTTCTAAGTGCCATACATAGTTTAGAATAGGTTTTGCTCTGTTTTAGTGTGACCAACAACTTCTCTTTGCCAAAACTTAGTTCTTTTCCTCTTAGAATAAAAACACAAAACTAAAAACATTACAAAAAAACACTAAACACAACGTAGTGAGAAAAAAATACCTAGGCACATATAGTGCACTTCACTTCAACAGTTTACTAGCCCTGGTTGACAATTTATGACCTCAATTTAGGAACACTAAGTTGAGCAAACAGGTTGCACTGCTTTTATGTTTCTCTTCTTTCTGGCTCTCCTGTTGCAGACAAATTTTGCATTTGGTATGGTTCTGCTCTTATGCGCCTGGTTGGCTATCGGGGTGCCCTTTTCCGTTGCATGGATTGTGTTTACACGTTGGGTTTAAGAATTTTTTCTGCTACTTGTCAAGCAAGCTATGTCTTGGCCTTGTATTCAGTTTTTTGGCAGCACGGTCGACTAAGTCACCCTACAGGTATTCAGTTTGGTTTGGGTTGTCCTAATACTAGTTTTTGGTCAACTTTTGTTGTGGGGTTTCTGCTCGGGTCACTTATTCTCAGTTGTCTCCTCTGTTGTACTGTTGGAAGTCCTTCTTTGTGGACTAGTTCCCAACATGGTTTGGTTTTTCTCTATTGTTCTTCTCCTCATGCGACATCATTAGCTCTACACCTTAGTTCGATGCTGGACCTGGCAGCTTCTGGTGATATATATTCTATTGGCCTTTCTATGGTTTCTCTGCAGCTGACTTCTCTTCTTTTATGGGTGGAAGTTTTAACAGATTTTTCAGTTGTCTTTGCAATGGAAAAACAAGGACGTAAGCCTGTTGGGGGGAAGGGTAAACCGGCCTCCGATGCACCACATAGGAAACGTGGTCACAAGACAGTTGAACAGCACCTTGAACCTATGGTTCATAATTTTATGAATGACATTCCACCTCCTGTTCGTGATCGTGTCTATGGTTGGGAGTCTGAAATCTTGGATAATCTTGATTCACAGGACGACATGGCTTCTGCAGATATGCAGAAAGTGTCCCCTGACCCTGGCCATACTCAGGGTCGCACATCTCTCTATCAGCAATCTGTTCTAACTTATTGGATAATTAAATGTCTCCTTGCTAAAGAAATTATGTCCATTGCTGAGCCTAAGTTGGACTCTAATTGGAGGCCATTCTTGCAGATAGTAACCGGAATGTTCAGGAGATTAATTTAAGACAATTGCATCAGTATACACGACCTTCTAGGTTTAAGAAGGAGATTAAAGAATTACAACAGATCCTAGTTGAACTTCATGGAGCTACTACCACAGTGCCCGCACTAGTTGAATCTGATCAAGACTAGCCTTCTTTAGTGTCTTTAGTTTTGTTGGAACTGTTGCTATCGGTCCTTATGATGCTTTCTTTTTCTCTCTGTTATGATTTTGGATATCCTCTGGTTTATTTATGATCTTAAGTATCGAAAGATCTGGTTCTTGTTATTAAGACTCTTTATGTTCTAGTTGAATTATTTCGAACTTAGATGGCCAAAATACCTGGTTTCCTATGGGCAGGTTGAGGTCTAGTTTTGTATCTTTTGCCTGAAATTTATTAATAGAAAATCGAAGGTACCACCTAAGCTTACAAAAAAAAAATCATATTAATACAATTAAAATTTTACAAATATTTTACATACAATTACAATTATAATTTTATAATTTCACATACAATTGCAATTACAATTACAATTACAATTTTAGAATTTTACATAGAATTACAATTACAATCATTTCACATTAATACAATTAAAATTTTACAAATATTTTACATACAATTATAATTAAAATTACAATTAAAATTACAATTAAAATTTTACAGTTTTACATACAATTACAATTACAATTTTAGAATTTTACATACAATTACAATTTTACAATTACAATCATTTCACATTAATACAATTAAAATTTTACAAATATTTTACATACAACTACAATTAAAACTAGCAATTGCACCTAATGTTGCGAAGGAAACGCCGTAAGGAAGATGGTAGAAAGAGATCAACTCTAATTAACTTGATGAGTATCTTAAACTAGACAACTCTAACTGGAAATGGAGGGAACTAAAGTTTACTTGTCAAGAACCACAAACTCTGTTTTCTAAAAAGTTGTCAGGCACAGGTATATTTTTTTTGGAGTAAGCCTAACTTGCCCTTTATCTTAATGGTTGTCTTAGATTGTTTTTTTTCTCTGACATGCAAAACATTTCCCATGTCAAATAAATTTAAGCTTCCTGCATGTCTTCCACATCCTATCTATACCTAGTCTTTACCATTTTTGTGCTCAGGTTTGATTGAACATGTTCTCAGATGAAGCAAGAAATTCAATATAATCTCTGCCCATTGTCACAGTGAACTCCAAAAATTATTACAGCACCAGTGATCTGTCAAATACAATGGCATTTATCCACCAACCTTTAATACTAGAGGGTATGAAGAGTTAGGTCTCAGCAATAAATCTGAGACGCAACATTTAATGTGAAATAGAATCTGGCAGAAGGGAGCTGGCATGTCTGAAATGTTAGGATTGGTGGGAACAAAGGGGCATCTCTGATTGGATGATGTACAAACTAAAGTGCACTAAAATTTGTCAAGAATATGTTCTAAAATTTACCTTTATAAACCTTGTCAAATTTTAACTAGAAACACCTCCTTATGCGTTATTATGTTAAGAGAAACAACCATACTAAAATAGTGAATATTAGCCATAAAAATTTCATAAATGGCTAGAGGTTCGATTGAATCTGCCCTGAATCATATATCTTCATCATCGATCTTTTAAGTGTTATCATATTCATATCCGAATAGACAATCTATTTCAAAAAATTAAGGGATTGGGAGGAAGAGACTCACTAACCTCAACAAAATAAACTAAGATATCATGAATTACAATATATTACTAATTTTTTCCTCTTCATACTATGTACATTCCATTCCTTGCAACTGCTAAAACTGCTTCTACTTCTCTCTATGTTGTTGCTTGCTTTCAAAAGGAGCCTTCTGTCTACATCTAACTGACTGCATGCCATGGATAACTTATACAGATTTGGATTTCCTGGACATTTGAGGACAATCCTGGTAAAGGATCTAGACATTTCAGGACAACCCTGGTAAAGAATCAAGTGTGGGCTATTGGTTTAGGCCCTCTCTGAATGATATCAGAATGTAAAATATTACTATAATTTGTTTATTTTTGTTGAATGGAAGTTAATTTCCACCCACCGTAAGTAATTAAGAGGTGATCATCTGAACTATTTTACATCAGAATCTCTTGGTTCAGGTGAGTTTGCATATCAGAATCTCTCGGTTCAGGTTTGTTTGCATAAATATTTTGCTTTTGCATGCGAGTTTTATGGCCGAATAGTTGGGTTTTTGGTGAACTAGTGGCAGAAGGGGTATCATTTGGGATGACACAGCCTTTGGAAATTTGTCTTCCTCCATTTTGATAGGCCTTAACAATCCAACTGATCACCAAAAATATCAAGACTGTGGATAAAGCAACTAGAGATGACCAAACTCTATTAATAGATGACTTGACAGGGTGACATTGCTTATTGAGAATGTTGGAAAAGGTGTCCTTCAAAAAGGAGCAGTTTTTCAGGCTCTCCAACGCTGGAAAAATGTCCAGCAGATTTTGAACAGATATTGCATATGCTTCTGCTTCATCAAATTGACTCTGTGTTAGGTACTTCCCTTCACTATTTCATTTTGCAGTATCATTTTCTGAACATTTGAAGCTCTCCAGTAACTGCAAGAAGAGGATGTAAGTTTCCACAACACATCAATGCATAGTCAGAATTGGTAAAATGTTCTAGTTACTTACTTGAGGAATAAATCCGATTTGAATGGTACCATTAGAACAGACATCTGGCGTATATTCATACTTTGGTGGTCCAGAAAATGGATCACATACATAAGGAACATTTAGTGACTGGATATTTAGTGCCTGCAACCTAGAGATTTTTTTGTTCAACTGCAAATAACAAAAGATTAAATAAGCAATTGAAGCTTCCAGTAGAGTCAAATAATGTAGAATTCAATGTCCTTGATCATATTAGATCAAATACTATAGATAATCAAGAAAATGGATAAAATATGTTTGAAGCTGATAGATGTTGTGGTTAACCCAAGGTGTTAACTCAACCGGTTAGTTGCCAGTGTTGTTGGACATTTGGCTGGTTCTATGCCAACAGGGGCTGCTGATTAA
This sequence comes from Pinus albicaulis, assembly GCA_034641835.2. Lineage (NCBI taxonomy): Eukaryota > Viridiplantae > Streptophyta > Pinopsida > Pinales > Pinaceae > Pinus > Pinus albicaulis. The sequence goes on along the minus strand of CM076579.1, from coordinate 1,314,965,741 downwards.
AATTAAGAAAGTAGTACATTCCTTTTAATTTTGAGTTGCCTAGGCTACATTCAAAGATCAAATGTGACTCTGTTTATTAGAGAACCACTTTCTTACCATAGATTAAAAGGTTCACACCTTATTGATCAACATAAAATTAACCATACCTCGCTTATCATAAGATGTACTTCTTGCCGAACCTCTGGAAGGCTGGAATCTGTTGCTTGCAAATCAACACAAGGAAGAATTGAATTCAAAGTGGTGTTATATGGGTTGTTTTGGTAAGCTTTCAAAGCTATGCACGAGTCATCTGCAAATCTGAAAGGGCAGAACAAACATTCCTGAGCAACAAGAAATGAACAGACAAATAGGTATGCTCATACAAGGTTCCCACAATGGTATTCAATTTGTGGGAGGTGATCACTTACGTATGAATAGCAAAATAGACACCAAAAGCTAGCCAAGTGAGAGCTTTCAACAGCCAGCAAATGAAAATAACTCTGCATGGGAAAAGAAATTTCAGTTCTAACCATAAGAAACAAAATGCAGAAGATACCATAAAACTTACAAGCTATTTTCCATATTTTCTACCTACAGACCAGTCTCAAGCTCAAATACAATGTTCAAGTATATGTCTGTTTTACCCTAGCATAGTCCTATCTTAACCACTGATATATTAAGGACAGAGAGGGTCAAAAAAATCGCAAACTTGCAACATCTAAGATATCATGTATTTATATACAAACAAATACACTAAGATCTCACCCTCCTCTAGAGTATCATGCTTCTTTTGGTACAAGAACATTTTTTAAGTTCGATCAATGGCTTGCTAACTTTTATTATTAACGCTACTTAAGACCATCTGTCATGACATGAAATGTAATTACAGAAGTGTTGTTGTACAGGTTGTCAAGTGACTTACAAAAAAAATACATGACGCCAATGCAAGAGAAGTATAGTTGTATCAAAAGAAATTGTGTTGGCCTGTTAGTTAAAACATATTGAATTATTATATCTTAGAAAACAAGATAGGCAATATATACTACTTTGAGTTTAGACATAGGATTAGTAAATTACACGAGGAGATAATTACCTATTGCCAAAATCACCAGAGCCAAAATGATTGATGCAAGAACAATAGTTACAATATTTCTGCAAAATGAATATACAAATTGTAATTCAATTACATAAAAACATAAATCAAACCATTGTTTTCATTGAAAAGATTCAATTATTTCCTAGGGAAATGGAAATTCAGAAATTTTTTGAAGCTGATAGATGCAAATCTATTTTTTTTTAAGCTGAGAGAAAAAGAATCTGATAATATTCTTAAGCCAAACCTAAGAACTTTTTGGAGCTGAGAATAAAAGAATCTTACAGTACTCTTACGCCAATATCGATTGCTCTTTTGTTGTGAAAGACCTTATTATGTATGTTTGTTGCGTCCTTGTTAAGTGTTTCTGTTGTTGAATTCAAACGAAGATAAGCATTTTCATCATAAGGTTGCAACCAATCCTACATTGTCTTCATAGAAGATGTGACATTATAGATCGTGTTGGTGGCCCTTTCAGCAGCCTCTACAATAGTTTTCTCCACCCTCTTTGCCCTTGTGTGGAATTTGTTGTTTCCCCCAAGAACAACTCCAGAAGCAATACTGCAGTTTCATCCCTGGTAATTAGCAAGAGAAAAGTACTTCTGCAATAGAAACCTAATCATATGTCCCTTGATCTCCTCAATAAACTATTAAGAAAAATACAGAAGCAGTAAACCCCTACTCCGACCCCTTCAAATTCATTAAAAATAGAAATATATCTCATATTGATATAAACAGGAGCTACAATACTCAGAATCTCCTCTAAAACAGTTAATTTCTATGAAAGCAACGCAAACAATTCCTTTAAGAAGAGAAAATTGTTAAAATGTGTGAACCTTTAACTCTTTCGTAAGATCTAACACATTCTCGTTGCAAAATTCAGAAACCCTATATAAGAGAAACACAAAGACTTTAACAGCAACTTAAGGGTAATCAGAGATGCAAAGCTTACATGACATCTATGGTGAGAAGGATGACAGCCAAGAATGGCCATACATATTAGCGACTTGAATGAGGCTCGTATGAACCATTCGTTGTCTTCTTATTGCAGCAGCAATAATTGATTGTTAGGAAAATTCCATAAACCAGACCAACAAAGATCCATATAGATGCAATAGCATATCCATATATGCCAGTGAAAATAGTTGACTGCAATCATACAAGAACTGTCATACAAAGGTTCTTTTGTATAGCACATTAATTTAAAGGGAAGCCTATATGCAGTGTATATACTCCAACAGGGCAACTGAAATCTCAAAGCAGTGTATAGATGATAGTTATCCCCCAATAATGCCTGCTCTCAATGTCGTAACCACCCTTGTATCGTTTAAAATGATTAAGAGGGTCAATTCTGTTTCTTGCAACCAAAGGCTCGTAGGTTCCATTTTGGCAGTCCTCCCCTGTCTGATTGCTCTGTTGTTGCAACAGATTTATGCTAGTAAAATGGGTTGAAAAATGAAAGAAGAAGACCAAAGTTTAGTAAGTTTAATGGACAACATCTGTTAAGATTCAAAGCAAGACATGAATTGGACTTGAGTGAAGTTACAGATGGAAATGCAAGAATTTCAAAGAAAAATAGTAGTGTATTGTATATAGGCAACTCAACCCATTGCAAATGTGAGGGGGTCAATCATATTTTTCTATGAAACAAATAATTCAAGAATTAACTTTTGAAAACCAAAACAAAAAATTTATAGGGTTATGTCTTTCAAAACATTTTTTATCCTTTTTTTTCCCTTTGACACATTCTCGTTGCAAAATTCAGAAACCCTCTATAAGAGAAACACAAAGACTTTAATAATAGCTTAAGGGTAATCAGAGATGCAAAGCTTACATGACAGCTATGGTGAGAAGGATGACATCCAAGAATAGCCATACATATTAGCGACTTGAATGAGGCTCGTATGAACCATTCGTTGTCTTCTTATTGCAGCAGCAATAACTGATTATTAGGAAAATTCCATAAACCAGACCAACAAAGATCCATATAGATGCAATAGCATATCCATATATGCCAATGAAAATAGTTGACTGCAATCATACAAGAACTGTCATACAAAGGTTCTTTTGTATAGCACATTAATTTAAAGGGAAGCCTATATGCAGTGTATATACTCCAATAGGGCAACTGAAATCTCAAAGCAGAGTATAGATGATATTTACCCCCCAATAATGCCTGCTCTCAATGTCGTAACCACCCTTGTATCGTTTAAAATGATTAAGAGGGTCAATTCTGTTTCTTGCAACCAAAGGCTCGTAGGTTCCATTTTGGCGGTCCTCCCCTGTCTGATTGCTCTGTTGTTGCAACAGATTTCTGCCAGTAAAATGGGTTGAAAAATGAAAGAAGAAGACCAAAGTTTAGTAATTTTAATGGACAACATCTGTTAAGATTCAAAGCAAGACATGAATTGGACTTGAGTGAAGTTACAGATGGAAATGCAAGAATTTCAAAGAAAAATAGTAGTGTATTGTATATAGGCAACTCAACCCATTGCAAATGTGAGGGGGTCAATCATATTTTTCTATGAAACAAATAATTCAAGAATTAAATTTTGAAAACCAAAACAAAACATTTATAGGGTTATGTCTTTCAAAACATTTTTTATCCTTTTTTTTTCCTTTGGGGGTGATTCCCTGCTAAATTATATTATGCAAAAATAGCATACTATCAATAAAATAAGAGTCATTTACTCTGACAAAAGCTATCTTCAAAACACTGCCAACACCATTTTAATGTAATATGCAAGATCCATTGTCAGTAATGCCAAAGAATTTGATATTTTAGTCTAAATACTTCGAGAAATTGCATATATCTCCTCCCTCTGCGGGTGCGATAAGGTCCCAGCATGATACTCGTGCACTGTACTTGCTTTTGGCATTGGGGGTTTCATGATGTCAATGTCCTTCAAAATTTCTCTGCCATTGCTTCTATTAGCACCGTTGTTTCTATTAGCCCACCTGCCACCTACACCACCACCACTTACGTTTCACCTCGGCATAACTCTATTCAGTTCCAACTCGCTGATCTTCTCCGCAGCCCGTTTTTCAATCTCTTCATTCTTGTGGCTCTTGCAGGTGTTGCGCAGTGTCTCCCAAACCATAGCACTTGGCTTTGTTGGTATCTTACTGATGAACTGCTCTGCTTCCTCCAACCGCCCAGCGCGACCCAGAAGATCAACCATGCACACATAATGCTGCATGGAGTACAGGAGTCTGTAGTCTTTATCCATCGATTCATAGTACCTCTGGCCTTCATCCACCAGTCCCAACCGATTGCACGCCGAAAGCACCCCGAGGAAAGTGTTTCCATTCGGTCTCACACCTGCCTCTTTCATCTGCCCAAACAACTGAATCGCCTCATCTGCAAGGCCACTGTATGATAACCCAGCAATCATATAATTCCATGGCGCACAATCTCGTTCAGGAATTTTATCAAACACTTGGCGTGCTTCCTGCACGCACCCACATTTCCCATACATCTCAATGATTTTATTATCCACCAAAACATCTGGCCTAAATCCACTTCTAATAATGTGATCATACACCTCCCTCCCATCTTCTAGCGCCTTCAAATCTACACAACACTGCAGAATACAAACATAACTAATGGAATCCATGGGAATACCTTGCTTTTGTACGTTTCTGAAAAGTTCCATGGCTTCTCTCATCTTTCCTTCCTTAGACGCAATCCTCAAATCCTCGATGGCGGCACTGGTTTCCCTGGTGCCTCCGCTGTAAGAGCTCCCCACGTGACCTCCGGCATAACTTGGGCTTTGGATTACTGGGTTTTCAGAGGCGCTAAGTTGTTTGATATACATGAATTTGGTTTTAAACCCAGGACAAAACTGGGCCTCTTTGGGCATCCTGGAGCTCAGAAACCTGAAAAACTGAACATGGGGTTCGTCATAGGGAAGTCGCGTGTTCCTTACCTTGAATAGGGTTGTCAGGTATCACAACTTGTTCATGCCTGCGGCTCCCTGCATCATTGTCGTTTAACTCATCCCCTCCTGTGCTGCACGAATCCCCTCAACTAACTAAATATTTGCAACTACCATTTCTTTTTCATCGAACGGCTGCATTTGTTTCAATCGTCTAACATATAATCTAACGGTTTCACATTATGACACGATGCACATCAGCAAAGTTGTTTTAAAATAATAACGCCTTACGGCATAATTACAATTAGAATTACAATTAGAATTACAATTTTAAAATTTCACATACAATTACAATTACAATCATTTCACAACAAATTAAATATTACAATTAGAATTAAAATTTTACAAATATTTTACATACAATTAAAATGACAATTACAAATACAAATACAATTTTACAATTTTACATATAATTAAAATTTCAATTTCAATTACAATCACGACATAATATTTAAAAAATATCATGATTTAATATTAAAAATAAACATCATGATCATGATAACCATCATACAAACATCACATTTGAATAAAAAACACATTCAAATTCGTTAACATCGTCTAATCATCATGATCATGATCATCTAACAAAACATAAACATTGTATAACATCATCACAACACAAACATTAAACATATATATCATGTCAAATAACTGTTATCACATACACGTCTATCTGCAAGTTGCACATTAAATGAATATATCTAACATGACCTAAAAATATACACATCATGATGATCACCAACATGTAAATTAAGTACAACTGCAACATGAACATAAAATACATGGACCATATATATATATATATAATGTCAAAAATATAAAATTGTAATATAAATGTCAAATATCAGTTGGTAGTACACCATCAATAGTAGTACTAGTCGAGGCCTGCATAGTCAATGGTGCAGCCTCGAGAACCTCAGATAGATTCCAATCATCCCATGCCTACTAATTTGGTGGTGCCTCATGCTGATCAGGATCAACTGCCTGCTCATGATGACTCGACATGGATGGTTTAGCTTGCTCATGATCATGAGTACTACTGGATGCTGTAGGCTAAGAAGGATGAATCGGCGTGGATGGTCTAGCCTACTCATGATCATGACTGTTGGTTGATGCTATAGGTTGCTCATCTGCAGCTTGAGGTGAACGATGATCACTCCCATAATCGTGATCATCAGATGATAAGTCACTGCTTGACTGTCGATGTACTGTGTCTCGAACACGCCTACGTCGAAGGGCCCTTATCAACTACACCAGTAAGCTGGGAGCTCCTACGACATGTCACATCAGGGTCAACGTATCATGTGACATGTCTCTCCACATTGCTATCAGCCTATCATCGATCTGTATCTCTCTCATAGTGGTTGGCTTGACTCCCTTCTCCACAAGGAGTCCACAGAGGTTGTTGCCCAACTCCATCCTAAATCTAGTGTCACTCCTACGTCTCACATCAGCTGATACCTGCGCAACATGAGGATTATTTCTGTCTGCATCGGCCTAATCCTCAACATCTGCCATCTCCTGATCATCATCAGGATCTACACCTGGATCATTTCGTGGTGGTGGCATATCATCACCATCAAATGACCCAATTTCTGCAAAATATATATAAGTACACAACAATAATTAGATAATTTCATTAAATCATTTAATAAAACAAGTTAAAGAACATCTTAGAATAAATTTAAAGAAAACACTAATATTACCTCTATCATCCAATGGCTCATCATCTATGAAGAGGATGTTGGCACACCCTTGCCAATCCAAACTAGCATACGGATAGGGGACAATAACGAAGGCATGATCATCAACATTGACTAGCAACTCCAGTTCATCATGCAATATCCTCACGGAAAAGTCTGACTCGCCCCTCTTGGGCATCATCTATCCCCACATCTGCATCCATACATACAACATCGTCCTACAAGTCTGCCGAACAAAATTAGGCCTCATCTTTTGAAACCTCTCAAAAAATAAACAAATATCTCTAAAGAAAAAGGGAATTTCACCCTTCCTTGTGCCTGAGCACGACATCTATCTAAAGTTGTACAAAACTACCGCAAAAAAATCGCAGACCACCTCACAATACGTGGCGCCTGTAATAAAGAATCAATATAAAATAAAAGCGGGAAACTAATATGTTTCCTGTCACTGGTATGGTGTGAAATGGTCAATATCAGTAGTGACAGGCACTTCACCTCCTCTCCACCAAATGAAGCAATCTGTAACTGACCGCCGGAGAACTGAAAATATGAAGGAGATAGTATATCGATGCTAATGTATATTTGGGAGTACACCAACTGACTCCCTGTTGCATAGGCGATGGGGACCTCTGGGAACCAAGGAAAATCTTGCCCTCTCCTCGATAGGCCAATAATAAAATATATGTCCTCCTCAGTGGGTGCGTACCACTAGTTAAGACCAACCCGAAAAGCCTGTCGGTGGTCATTCCACCTGAAGATAAGTTGTCGCAATAATCCACCATGGCCCTTCAGGGATGTAGCCTCCTCATAGAACTTGAGGAGTCCTACCTCCCTTAGGAGCGCCTGGGTGGCTGCTATAATAGGATGAGGGTACATATCTCTTTCGCTCTCTCATGCCTCCCACAGGTGAACCACATTATACTGGTTTTTCATATGTTGTTGTTGTTCCCTCTCTTCTCTCCTTTGACATCGATAAATGATTGACATATTAAATAATTATTTTTATTAAATTAGACATGTGTATATCTATATATATATATAATTTGAAAAAAAAAACAGTCGGTGCGCCCAAAAAAACAGGCATGTCCCAGTATTGGTGCATTTGTTTTTATCATGCACTGGTTGTGGTGCGCTTGGAAATTTTTACCGCACCATACATCATGACCTGTATTTTCTCAAGTGGTGTGTTGACTAAACTATCCAACCTGGGGTAGATAATTCCTTCAACGCACTACCAAACATCAGCTAGTGGTCAACAGTGTGGTCGTTTAACCGATCACACCGTTGACTATGAACAAATTTGGGTGGGCGGTGCGCTGATCAAACTACTCGCCCCAGGGAAGATATTTTCATCATAGCACTACCCTCCTAGCATCATTACACGGTCAATGGTTTGGTGGTATAACCAACTGCACCGTTGACTATGTACCAATATCGGGAGGGCGGTGCATTGACCAAACTATGCACCTCGGGGCGTATAGTTTAGGCATCGCACTACCCTCCTGACATCACTACATAGTCAACGGTGTGGTCGTTTACATGACCAAACCATTGACTATGTCCAAGTTTGGGAGGGCGGTACACTGACCCAACTATCCACCTCAGGGTGCACATTTCAGTCAACACACCACCCTCCCGCACTCGGAGATGGTCAACGGTGCGGCTGGGTAACCGACCGCATCGAAATTTTTGTAAATTTAAAAAAGGCACGGTGTATCGTTTCGGTACCACCCCAGAACCGGTGCTAATACCATTAGCACCGGTCGTGGTGTGACCTATAAATTTATAGGCAGCACTGTGAATCGGTGCAAGCTGAACGGCTCGAGCGTACCGTGTGGGAAATTTTTTTTTCTAAAAAGAAGGTGAATTTTAAGCTATTTTACAAAAATAATCTGTTAAAAGGTTTAATTATGTAAAAAAAAGTAAAATACCTATACATTTGGGCGTCGAGGAGGCATATTTTCAATAAAATTTTCAAAACTAAATTTTCCCACCGTTTTGCAAAATTTGAAATGGAGATGGTGGCAATGGACAGCAGCAGTGCGTGCAATGGAAGCACTGATGGCAGATCGCCTCAAACAAGGTAAAGTTACACCAGTGCTTGAGAGCTCTGGAGCACTTAAAAGTGAAAATGGCAGATTTTTTGCCGTAGTTTTTTTTATTTATTTAACCTCATTCTAGTGCACGGGTTTTTTAGGCGCACCGGACGGTTTCTTACAACCGCACTAGGCTATTTCAGTTTTGGCACGGGTTTTTAGGATGCATCGGGGCCGAATATGTGTAGAGCACCAGTGCACTAGAGTAATTAGATGCACTGGGTGGGTTTTTATCAAGCGCACAAGGTCCCGGTGTGCCAATTTTTAGTACATGCCGGTGCTTTTTCTAGTGGAATGCACTAGTGTACTTTAGGATGAGAGACACACCGGAGAAAAAAAATCTGCAAAAACATCCACCCGCGAACCTCCTCTAGTATCATCCACTACAAACAGATGTCTAGGCTATTTTTATAAGGGGTTCCTCAAAAACATCCACTAGAGGGTTTTTTCCTTGTAGTGGGAGTTCCAGCTACAAAAAACTGTCTTTTTATGCCATATTTTTCACATAAATCAAAGAACTCATCTGATATGTATTCTCCTCCTCGGTCAGATCTAAGAAATTTGATTTTTAGATATAACTCATTTTCAACCAAATCTTTGAATATCTTAAACTTTTCAAATGCTTCATCTTTATGTTTCAATAAACCGATCCAACAAATTCTAAAAAAGTCATCAATAAATAGAATATAGTATTGTTCTCCACAAGGTGAATTTTTCCTTACAGGACCACATAAATCAGTATGTATAAGTTGAAGAGGCTTACTTGTTGATTCTTATTTGGCATTAAATTGCACCCTGGTTTTCTTACTGAATTGGCATGATTTGCATATGGTACTTTTAGGTAGAGTGATGTTGGGTAGATCATGAACATCTTTGAGTCTACTTGATTTGCTTTTTTGAGAGAGGCTCAAATGTCCCAATCTTCTGTGACATAACCAGTTTTCTATAGATTTACCTAAATAGCTTTGCTCTTGGCAAAATTTATATATATATATATATATATATATATATATATATATATATATATATATATATATATATATATATATATATATATATATATATATATATATATTGCTTGGTGTTCTTGCTCCTTTTATTACGGTTTTTCCTGTGTCAAGTTCACGAACTACACACTCTTTTGAACTAAAGACAACTTCATTTCCTTGATCACACATTTGACTCACACTCAACAATTTATGCTTTAATTCATCGACATACATAAAATTGTTAGCTTTAACCTTTTCTTTTAGAAAAACAGATCCTTTACCCTTAATGATAGTAGGAGAGTCATTTCCAAAAGTAACATTATTTTCCTTCTCTAAGGTATTGTATGAAAGAAGTTTATTTTATCACATGTCATGTGTTTTGAGCATATTTTATTGATGTACCATTGATTTTCTTCTCCTTCTACAAATAAAGCTATGCCACAACTTTCAAACTGTAATTCCTTCTTTCTCCATACTTTGGAACTTGTGGGTATCTATTCTTTTTGTTGTAGCTTGATCCTGCATTTAGATTTTTCATGTCCAAATTTATTGAAAAATTAAAATTAAATTATTCTTGAAGAGGAGAAAAGTTGTTATAAGTATTCTTATTTATTCTTATCTCATTTCTTTGCTTTCTTTCTTCTCTAGTCATGATGATTTTGTATGCAACACATTGAGCAGCTTTATGACCAAAATTATGACATGAGAAACATTATCCATTATATTTTGCGATCATGGAACCTTATATTGATGTTTACCTTTTGATTGATATTTCTATTATTATTCATCCTTGAATTGAAGTGGTCATGCTTTACTTAGGCATTGTCTTTGTTCCTTTTTTGAGTGACGATGTGTTGTTGGATGGCTTTAGCTTCATTTAGATAGCTTGTTGCTGAAGACTGAGATGATTCACCAATATAACCAAGACTTGTCTTTACAAGAGGAGAGCGTTGAACCTTGATAATTTCATCTAAGGTGTCATATCCTTTAGCAAATCTAATATTTAAATTTTTCACTTTATCAATTTCCTTTCTTAGACTTACTATTTCACATTCTAATTTCTCATTGTGCTTCTCCTTTTCTATAATTTGATTCTTTAGAGTATCTACGGCTATTTTTTTCTCTTCCAAACATATTTTGAGTTGATTGATTCCTTCAAGAAAATCATTTTCTTCTAAAGCATCCATAATATTATCTTTAGCCTCACTAGAGTTCTTTCAAATTCCATGAGCAGTCTAATATATTGATCAAATCCTCCTTCTTCACTATTTGATAAACCATCACTATCTTCATGAGTATAATCAATTTTTCTATTGATAAAACGTTTCTTATTACCTTTTGCTAAATCCTTTCCATTTTCATGATTATCTTTATGAGGACATTTCGCAGCATAATGACCAACTCTTCCACAAGAAATTTTTTTGAAAGGAAGCTTACCTATGAACCTTCCAATGTCAAGTTGAAGTTTATTTACAAAATTTATCTCATCTTCTTCTGATATATACCCTAATTATTTTTGTTCTTCCATTTCCTTGCCTTTTGTAGTTTCTCTAAAAGCAGCTTCTTTGACTTCAGATGAACCTCCTTTCCTCATTTCACACGCATTCAGAATCCCATGAAGTTGAACAATAGTAAGAGTTTGTAGATCCTGCTTCTCTTCAATAGCAGGCACTTTCAACTCGAATTTATGAGTTAGAGATCTTAAAACTTTTTCTACTAGAGTGGTGTCACTTGTAACTTAACCCAAATTTCTCATACGATTTACGATCACATCTATATGTAAAAAGAAACTAGAAATGATTTCATCATTGTGCATTCTGAGATTTTCATATTGAATTATGAGATTTTTGAGTTTAGCACTTTTTACCTTGGAATCACCTTCATATCTCACAATGATCTTGTCCCATATATCCTTTGTTGTATTTAACTACATAACTTTGACAAATTATGATTTAGTCAGACTCCCCAATAATGCGTTGATAACCTTTGCATTGATTTCATAGTTCTTCCTTGTTGTTGGATCTTCTGGAACTAAGGCTGGATATTGGTAACCGCCTTCAACTATAGCCCATACATTTTCTCCAAGAGACTAAAGATAGGATCTGTTCCTTGTCTTCTAGAAGATTAAATTGTTTCCATTAAAGAGTGGAGGTCTAATAGATGTTGTTCCATATTTATTTCTCATCTTAAATGATCTTTCTTCTAATAATTAAGCTTCTTCAGAAGGACCTGCTTTGATACCAACTGTTGGGAAAAACACTGAGAGCGAGGGGGGGGGGGGGTGAATCAATATTTTCAAGAATCACAACCTTTTAATTTTGTCTTACTGGTTTCTATACGCGACTTTGATTAACCCAACTAGCGTATGTACGTGACTATCCTAACAGAAAATTGTGTATACCCAAATATATTTATTGTTTAGATAAATATTCAGAAACATTATTTAGCCTATATTTTCAATTATGCATCAGATAGTTAAGCAGTAAACATGTGCAGTAATAATAGAGTAAATCATCACATAATAACATCACATATGAACATCAAGATTTAAGGTGGAAACCAAATTCGGGAGAAAATCACCACTGTTGTCATCTCTGTCTTCAATATTTATTATATAGAAAAACACTTACAAGGTTGTACTAATGCAGACTCATATCAATATGTAGCCATCTACCTACAGAAGGCTACAACCTTCTCTCATTCTCCAGATTCCACTGGAAGGGAGATCCAACCCCATATTCTCATTTACCAGCCACTATTGGAAGGGAGCTACAACCCCCTTGAACAGAACACCAGCTTCTACTGGCAAGAAGCTTCTAATTCCACAATGAAGGATTCAACCCTCATACCTACTGCAGATCACGTTTCATAAATTTTCACAATGGATCCAATAGCTTCAATAGCTTTAGGTTGCATGATTACGCAGAAAATATAAAATCCAAGATAGCTAAATTCAACCTCAAAGGTAGAACATATATTTGGTGGGAAGATGTGAAGAACGTCAAAGATATTTCTGAGGAGGAGTTTACTTGGAGTGAGTTCGAGAGGCTATTCCGGAAGAATTGTCTATCAGAAAGATACTATGACGATAGGGAAACATAATTTTATGAGCTGAAGATGGGTTCCATGATAGATGATGAGTGTACTAGCAGGTTCTTGAGTTACTGAGATATGTGCCTTATCTCAAGGAGGAGAAGGCCAAGATTCAAAGATTTATTAGTGGGGTATCGATAGAATTTAGAGATAGGATTGAATTTGATGAGCCTAGGTCAATGGAGAAGGCCATCCAGAAACTCAAGCATTGTCATGAGAAATTGAAGTGCAAATCAGAGGCAAAGCTAGACTGGAAAGGTAATGATAAGAATAAAGGAAAATGGAACAAGAAGCGAGCAGGGCCTTAGGATATAGGTAACAAGGAGAATGTCTCCCCACCTAGTAATTTCAATTTATCTGGAATAGGATAGGGATTTTGATCTGAGGAGCAGAATAAGGTTGAAGACTAGAAGCCTATACAATATTGAATGTGTGGAAGATATCATCGTATGACAAATTTTCCACAACATCAGGGTGGTAGGCCACATATCTAAAGTGCACAAGAGGCATAAATAGTGGGAGATGTTGGTCATTGTATTACCAGGATCTATGCAGCATTGGACATTAGGAAGGCAGACCATCATGCATATATCATTGAGATGGATGGTAAGACTTTTGATTGAGTTATTTATATTTTGATTGACCCTAGATCTAATTATAGATATGTTAGTCTTGAACTGGTGGATAATTTTGGTTTGAATAAGGAAGTGCATGCATAATATTGGTTAGTGCAGTTGGATACATGTACTAATACGAGAATTCATCATTGGTCAAGAGTTTGTGAATTTGAGTTGAATGGTATGCCTAAAACAACGAAATTGAACATATTGTGATTGGGATCATACAATATTCTATTGGGTATGGATTGGCTATATATTCACAGGACCAACGTTGATTGATATCATAAATCTATTGAATGCTTGGATGAAAATGGGGAACTAAGAGTCTTATAGGGAAAGAAGGAAGTTGCATTCCTTAGGATGGTGACAACTATGTAGGCCAAGCACAGTTGCAGGAAAGGGTGTGAACTATTTTTAGTTTAGATATAAATATATTTAAAAACATAATTATTTTTAGAATGCAGATGTGTTGAACAGGTATCTAGTTCTACAAAAATTTTAGGATGTGTTTCTAGCAGAGAATTAAAATTTTCCACCTCACAGGGAAGTAGAATTTTCTATTGAGTTGGTATCGGGAGAAGCTCCAACATCAAAGGAACCTTACAGGATGAGCACACCTGAGTTTGTAGAATTAAAGTAAAATTGAAAGAGATGCTTAAAAAAGGCTAAATTAGGCTAGTTGTATCAAATTTGGCTTGATGGGGTCTATACCCAGGTTTGAAGTGGTTGCGTAGTCCAACAAAACTCACTATTACCGGCCCTTTAGGCAACAACCTGCTTGCACAGATAGAATTCTGACCGGAGTAAATATAGGAGGATGCTAGAACTAGGTTTCTCCATCGAGAGAGACACTAGACTGTGGATATATGGCTTTTCCTTCTTACCAGAGCTTCGTAGGCCAGAGCTATCAATAATACCAGCATTTTTCAACACAATTGTTGAACTTACTCACGAACTGCACGATCTTATTTATTCAAGAATTAAACACAAAAAATAACCATAAAAGAGACTGTGCTACTTAGTTACATATAAAAACCCTTATTCAGCATAGACATTCATAAATAGTTATTAAACAACAAAGACATCAATATAATTAGTTATTTCTCAACAATTCTTTCATTAACAATCATATCTCCTCTTTACATCCACTTTCCTCCCTACGAACACAGGTACAGGGAGTCTGTGCACACAGATGCAAACTTCATAAGGTCTTCACGCACACATCTGCAGGAGCCTTTCCTATAACCCAACAATAGAATAAAAATCAATACAATATTACATCCAAATGCATCATTCAAGTCTATTCTACTATAAAAAAATCTTACCTAAGACTTCTATATAGACTCCTTATATAGATTTTGCTTTTACAATACCATGTTCCCAAACCATGGGAAAAGTCCAATGTTCACAAAAATTCCCATCCCATTATATAATAAGGGACTTTGACCCACCCCAAAGCCCCTAAAACCAAAAATATACTCTGTGTTGTGTGCTCCGCTCCTGGATATGCATAGTCTTTACTTCGTGGGGGATCCCAGCTCCAACAGACTCCCAACACAAAACTGTGACTCGTCCCGAGTCATAATGGTGGTGTGTCATAAATATTTTCTCTCATGCCACTCAAGGCATCCTTAAATGGAGGAACTGTATTGATTCATTGTTTTTCAAAATCTGAGACCTCTTCGAGTAATGGTTTTGTGATGGACTTGGATGCCTTATGTTCCAATCCCCTCTGATTTGTGTGCAGTTCTTTAATATTATTCTCCACAATTTGGGAAATCTAACTAGCCTCATCTTCCCATGGCTTCATCCTGGAAATGACTAGCTTATCTTTCCGGCACAACTCCTCAATTTGTTCCTATAAAAATTGACCCTCTAGGAGATGGGTAATCCTCTAAATTGGCATCAAGGTCTCTGTAGTGACCTTGATTTTATCCAATTGCTCATGTTTCTCGCACACCTCGATCTCAAAATTCTATACTTGTAGGTCCTCTTATAGTGAGGACTAGACATCTAGAACTTCGTAAAATATGCTCGCACACTCTTGTATGTGAGACTCTATCTATGTTGTGGTGGGCTTCAGCTCCATTGTGCATTGCTCGCAGAATTTTGGTGGAGAATAAAATTGTAACTGCATCTATAGATCGACAATTTTCAGTTCCATCTCGATCCGTACTTTGTCAGCTTTGGCCTTGGATTCTTTGACGGTTTTGATCAGCTTGGACACTTTCTCCTTAGGCGTAGTGGTAGCCTGAATCTTGAGCTCTGGTAGCTCGCTACACGCCTTCAAGATTGCATCTTTTAACTTCTAGCCCTGTGCTGTCTCGACCTTGCTTTCTTGGACAACAATCTGTTTCTATGGAGCCATTCTTTGGCGTTCCTCCTGGGAATCCTGAATATCGAGAAGGGAAAGTTGTTCACTGATCTTTAACTCCTCAGTGATTCCCTGGTGAAACTCATGCAAGGCCTGTAAAGGCATCGCCGCTAGATTCAATGTTGTGTTCTACCATCTGACCGATTGATTCATCTTCTCATTTGTGTCAAAATGCAGCGTACCTGGAGGAATAGACACTGTGCGAGTATCTATAGACATCACCAAATCCTGGAAAACTATACTTGCTCCAATGGCTACTCCGCTTGGTGGGACCGCGCTTGCTTGCACCTGCAAATATTGTAACATTTTTTGGAAATATTCAAGGAATTTCTTGTATTTATCTTCGATGTTACCCCAAAATTCCTCATTTACCTACCACACAACATATCCTATATTATCAATGTCCCCCTCGGTGAGTACCATGTCCAATTGGCCATCAGTTCTATCGAATTTGACCTTCTTACTTATGCCACCCTTTTGTGGCTTCCTTATCTTAGTGATACACAAGGAGGAGGGGCCTAATGGATATGTGCCTAGATCTCCACCAGGAATGGAATCCCCTCCAGTCTCCAAAATCTCTGCTTCAGTATCCTTCTACTGTGTTGGCGTAGTGGTATTTTCCCCACTCGTTCCTACCTTCGCCATGCCTTCCTGAAGTGGAGTTAACCAATCATCCGGCCATTGACTAATGATGGTTTCGACATCTTATTCTGTGACTATGTATGGGAGCTCGTACCATACCTCAGTGAGGTCCTTCTTTGTCTATATGTGGATATGGTGGAAGTCTAATTTGAACTCCGCAATTTTTCGATACTGTTCCACAATCCTTGGTGACAATTGGGGCTTTTGGCTAATCATTCTCCTTAAGCTCATCTCCACTCTGACCCATAAAAAATTATTAGACATAGCCCTCAAAGGTTTTGTTGAATTCCATAACGAAGCATATCGAGATGCTTCGCAGAGATCTGGGTCCCCAACATTGAACTGCGACCCATCAACTTCCCTCCATTTCATTAAGGCAATTAGAAGCAGTAGCCACTCGTAGTGGAATTTCCTGCCTTCTTCTTGCACAACCCTTAAATATTCTAGGACATCCTGAAATAAATAGCCAGCCCAATTGTATACCACGCCCTTCGCGCACTTCACAGCTAAAGCAATGACAGGTGCAGAAGCCTCCTCCTTGCGACTCTTCCTCATGATTTTTCCTGCAAGGATGTGCATCGTGAAGCACACAGTTCTATTAGAGATAGAACAAATAAAGTACCCATGAGGACCCTTCATAAGCTGATATTAATTCATCATTTTTTCTACAATCTTCTTGTCTTGGATTTTTCCCACAAAAGCCTCTGTGGGGTCCAATCCTTGATAGGGAAGGGTCGTAACTCTCCTGATCAAAATATCCATAATGGGGATATTCTTCCCTAGCCATAAACAACCATCATGCACTAGGGCCAGCAGATGGCGCACACAAATATTATTAATGGGAATTCTCCTGAAGTGCAGTACGTACAACATTTTGAGTATCCCTACTTGTTGGATACCCTGTACCCATTTCATCGGCTCTAATTGTGTGAGTTTGCTTGGAAATGACTCTTGACATAGATACTAGCTAGGTTCAAACTGCAGGCACTTTCTTCTGTCATTGCAATCCAAGTTTTCCATTCTTAATTGGGGCACCTTAGCCAGTAAATCACCTTTAACTACCACTTTGTCTGGAATTAGTGGGGTGAAAACCTTGTACTTCACTGCATCAGGGTCCTTCACCAACTTCTTAGCCTCTAGCTTCCAAGGCAGAATGTAAGGAGGAAAAATGGATAGAGGTTGAACCCCCTCAGCGTCAACTTCCTCTCACGCTTCTTCTGTCTCCTCATACTCATCTGATTTGACTTCCATGACTATTTCCTTTTTCCTCTCCTGAGCCCCCTTACTCTGATTTTCCTTCATGATTTTCTTCCAGGGTGAAGATCACACTGTTGGTTTCTTAGCCTTCCGAGATGGCGCTGGACCCAGAGTCTTTTTTCCTCTTGGAGACCTCGTCCCTGTGGTTGTTACTGGAAGTGTGGTCGTCATTGTGCGATCAACTCCTAGCAAGAATTTGTTTCTAAGCCCAACCTTGATCAAGGTTTCTCTAATTGCTTCGAAATTGTACTTCGACATGAAATATCTTACTCAACACTCTGGAATACATCAATTCTCTATTCTAACACTTAGCGTGCAAAGTGGTCAAAATGGGGGTGGGATCCTTGATTTATAGCAAATTTCAAATTCAAACCTCATCATCACCCTTAGACGCTCCTCATAGATATCGATTTGGTGGCGGATTTGGCCAGATATTCGCATTAATTGCATCTTCCCCACTTCTTCTAATGTCCAAGTCACTTACCAATCACTTTTTATTGTTCCAACGGTCATATTTTGGATGAACTCTGCAATATTTTCCCCTTTGGAGTAGTCATTCCCCCCCTCCTCCCCCAACACAATTTTGTTGGCCAAGTCTTTCCAAGTTGATTGTTGACAACATATGGTGTTTTATTCCAACTGCGCAGCCCAATCAGGCTATGTCAACATTCTTGGCTCCTTGGTGATTTGGAACACTCCTGCCTTAACTTATTGAAGAGCCTTATTAATGAACTCCCAGCCATCCACGAAGATATATGTCATCAAGAAACCCTCTCCCATATCAGCCTAGTCTATTGTTCCATGGTGTAGTTCTGTTTCAAGATACCATTGTTGAGGTATCATTTCCAAGGAATGCGAGAACATGTGCACCCATTATGGCTAAGGTTTTTTTCCCCATGCGATAGTCCAACAAGCTAAATGCTTGTGCAAATCCTTCTGGCCATAATACTTCTCTACAATTCTTGTGTCAACTTGACCAAACCTTAACCTTATAAATTTTCAAAACTCTGGCCAACCTCCTAGACTTTTTTTGTGCACACCCCACCATCAGGATGGAGTGGACCTTAATGTGAAGTCCAGAGCCTCATCCCTTTGTTCCTCTGACACTTTTTTCTCAAATTCCTCTAAGAACAAGACAACACTTACTATTCCATCATAAAATGGCAAGTCGTGCACTTCTAACTTGACACAGCACAGAGATTTTGTAACCCTATTAAAAATATTTTTGGTTACTTCATGCAAATGGTTCTGTCAGTGCTCCAACTCCTCATCTGAATTAGAAATGCATGAATTATCACGCTCCCAACACATCTATCCATCTGTGGTGGGATTAATCTAGTATTCGTCCTTCATGGTAAACTGATATATTTGATCAACTGCAGCATATCCATACTTATGCTACATAATTTATGTATAACACACACCTTTAGAGGGATCTAGTGGCACACCAACTTGAGTGCCATCCTTTTCAAATACCATCTTCAGGTTTATTATAGAATCGATGGCATAAGCCCAGTCAAATCCTAACAAAATTGGGTAAGGATTACTATAATCAACAGTATCAATGACCTCAAAATTGAACCAACAGTCTTGCACCATCAATATCTACATTGATTCCCTACAAGAGCCCCATAGGAATGATCTTTTGTTGATTTTAGATCCTCAGTTGAATAGGCGACCATTGCAACTTAGGCTTTCCCATATGCTCTCATGTCTAGTTTGGCAGAACATTTGAATCTGATCTTAGATCCAAAATGACTTGATCCATCTCATAGTCTCTGAATTGTGCAGTTCATCACACCTTCTGACTAGTTATCTTCTTATTCTTGCACACTTTGTTTACCGCGCGATGTTCTATCCAAAACTCTTCTTTACTAGCGCAATTATCAATCAGCTTCTGCAATCCTTCTACAACCCTTTGGTCCCTTAACAGCTTCATGCATGTCTGTAAGAAAGATGCTAGAATCGATGGATTGAGTCCCTTTACTTCAGCATTCTCTTCAAGATTTTTTTCTACCAGGAAAAACTGTCTCTGCGTAGTCAATGTCACATCCTTAGGTTTCATAAATGATTTCTTCGCTGCTGTGAATGTCTCTTTTCGTGTTTTACATCAAACCCAATAGTATTATCTTCATCCCTCCTTACCCATGTCTCTAGTACAGACCTCTGCCCATCAGCGCAGTTTCCTCTAATATTCATACCATTACGCATGACTATGTTAACACTTGGACCTCCTTGGTGCAGTTCAACCCTCATCATCTGTATGTTATGTGCTAGATGTTGGTTGTGCTGCTCTTGAATTTTAGCTAACAAAATGAGATATTCTTCAATTTCATGACCAAATTTCTGACAATACTTACAGGACGCAGCACTAGAATTATGGAAATATCGAGAAAAGGGTCTAGGTTGTCCACAGTTGTAACAAACAATATGTCCTCGTCCTCAAACAAAACTTCCTCCTCTGTTGCGCCCTCGGACTTGAAAAAATCCTCTCACAGTTAGTGAACCCATAGTTTCATGACCTTCTACTTTCATTCGATATGTTCCCAAATTGTTCTGCAGCATTATATCATAGCTTCTATAATGTTGTTCATCGTGCTCTACCCAACTACATAAGTTGCAGAATAGTTGTTTCGGTGATCTGACCAAATTTTGTAATAAGTGACAAAAATTGGTGGAATCTTGGTCTGCAACTTTGCAAATACTACACCATACATTAGGCCCTACACTTGGCTCTTTACTCGATCCATGTTTTAATGGAATCGGCATCCCAGCGCCCAAATATTCTTTAAAAATAGGACATTGATCCTTGTAGTGACCTTTAAATTTTCACTTGATACACCAAACCTCCATTCTCATTTCTAGGTGAACCTCCTTTCCCTTCTTTATATCTTGGAGCTCCATGTGAAAAAATTCTAACTGAGCCTGAATTTGTTGTAGCTCTATTCTTGCATCAACTATTGATAAAGCCTCCAACTTCATCACTATCTCTAACACTTCAGCTTGAGTCATGATCTTCTTTTGTGACAATAGAAATATAAAATGCGGAAACAATGCAACAATAAACCACTCTTTATGTTGTTCTTCTGAGATTGTAAAGATAATCTAACTCAACAATATCTTAAATCTCTGATCTACCTCCCACATAGTCTCAGTAGTTAACTGCTTAATCTCTTTGATCTTAGTGATACATTGGGATTGCGAGTTCAGTTTCTTGAATTAAACATTCAACGCAGTCTTTGTTTTAGCTAATGAATAATTTGCATTCGTCAAAACATATTTCATGGACCAGGACAATGCTTGATCTTGCAACACAGTAACCAACTGTGCTTTCTTCATATCTTCATCTGTAACATTTTTCGAACTCCACATCACTTTTACTACAAACCAGAACTTTTCAGGGTCATCTCTTCCCTTGAACACATGAATATCTAGTGTTTGGGCCATGGTGAATTGGGGAGGTGGAGGCAGAGGTGGAGGTGGAAGGAAAAAATGAAACAAAGTGATAATGGGGGTGGAAGGTTGGTGAATTTCCTCAACAATATGCTGACTTTCAAATCTCAATGACAGGCTTCGTGGAGTAGTAGGGTTGCTTTCTCCTCTTTCAGTATCAAACAATGGTATATATTCCCTTTCAACGTATGTTCCCCAACTGGTCCTAAACCTTTTTCCACTTCGCATAGCACCAGGTTCTTTGTTTTCAAACATCAATCTAAGTGCAATCACAGTATACCCTTTTCACAACATAACATTTTAATCCAGAACTTCAATGAATTTAGGTACTTACCTCATAGGCCTTTGAAACATTTGCACTCTACTTCAATATAGGACACAGATGTCTTGATCGAGAACTCAGTAATGAATCCCCCAAGGACACTATCAATCCAATAATCAACAGATATCATGATCTTGTTATCGGTCTTTCTCAGTTTCTCAATCAGATCTGGGGTCCACACAGTAGGTCTATTATTAAAATACCCCGTTTGCGTAAATATCCTTGAGATCCACTCGTGTATTTCTCTAGAAAATGATTTAAAGAAGAGCTTGTACTGATCTTTATAGATATACTTCTGCAACCAATGTTCAGTAGAGATACGCGAACTTCTATTTTCTTGCACATTAGGGGAATTTTGAGGTCTAAAATGGGCCTCCTAAGAAAAATGTACAACCAAAATACACTTTATAAGAACCAATAAGATTCAAGATGGTTATGTAAACCATGGGGGATGATTTACCATTTTTGGAGTAAAAAATTAAAAATATTAAAAAATAATAAAATAATAAAACTACATTTTCAACTCGTATTTTCAAATTATCTCCCTAAGGTTTTACTCAAATTTCGAATGTGAGTACTCGTTGGATGAAAAATTTAATTCCTCACCCAAGGAGTACCGATGTTGCATACTTTTGATGGCCCTTATATACGAAAAATGAGAAATACATGAAAAAACATGATTGCAATCACACTTTTCAAGTATTTATCTTTTTTCATATAGTAGGGTCCATTGAAAGTATAAAACATGGGTACTCCTTGGATGCAGAGTCAAATTATGCATCCAACGAATGTTGCCACTTGAAATTTGAGTAAACCCATAGGGAGATAAGTTGAAAATACAAGTTGAAAAAGTAGTTTTTTCTTTTTTCTCTCTAAAATTTGATGATGTAATCTAATCTTGTTTTATTATTTCCACTATTATTTTACAATTTCCTTATGAGGCCCATTTTTAGACCTCAAAATTCCCCTAATGCAACAAACTCACGTTCTTTCCTATCTATCCAATCTTCAATCTCTTTCTTAGATGGATGCCACATCTAATTATCCCTCGGTCAGATCTCAGTCCTAGCAATAGAACCATTTGTTGTATTGATGGGGTCTAGACCCAGGTTTGAAGTGACTTCATAGTACAAGAAAACCCCATATTACCGGCCCTTTCAGCAACGACCTGCTTGCGCAGATCAAAGTCTCACCTGAGGAAATATAGGGGGATGCTAGAACCAGGTTTCTACATCTAGAGGGACACTCAACTATGGATTTAGGACTTTTCCTTCATAGCTGAGCTTCGTAGGCCAGATCTATCTTCAGGTGCATGTTCTTCATTTTTTGACTATTCTACCTCGATAGTCTGCTTCTATCTGTCTTGGGCTACCTTACTCCTCTATTCCCTAGGAAGATTATTTAGGGGCGATGATCACAACACTTGCTTCTTTGGCTTCTGAGACGGGGTCACACCCCCAGGGGTCTACTTCTAGGGCAACCTCGGCCCTGTACTATGTGTGGATGGTGTATTCATCATTGTGGGTTATAATATTGGTCGAATCATGTACCCTAGCCTTGCTCTGAGCAATTCCTCTTTCAGTACATGAAATTTCTATTTCGACATATAATTGATTGCTCAATGCTCTTACAGGAAAAAAATATCAATTCTAAAACTCAGAGTGGAAAGTGTTCGAGTGTGGAGCGGGATACCTGATTTATAGGAAAATTAAAATTGAAAATCCATGATCTCCTGTAGATATGCCTCATAAATGCAGATTTGGCGACAGATCCACCTAGATATGCTCATTAAATACATCCCTCCTGCACTTTTTAGCGACCAAGTCCTTGTCAAATAAATATTTTTTGTGCTAACGGTCACTTTTTGGACGAAATTCTCCAGAATCCTTCCTTCGGCGCAGTCCAACCTCCCTCGGCACAATATCCTGCATCTTCGGAATCTTCCCACATACTGCGTAGTGCACTAACTACAACGTAGCCATCCTTCGTGCACTCTTCCAATTGTGAAGAGAAATAACCATCTACAAATCGCCCCCCTCTCCCCCCCCCCCCCACCCTCCCCAACATAGGATTTTTGACCAAGTACTTCAAAGTAGAATGATCATCCCAATAGACTCCAATCTTCGTAAACTTGGGCTCTACTTCTAAGCCTATGTTGACTTGCTGAGTCTTGAAAGGTTGTACGATGTCTAGCATCTCCACTTCTAGACCTGTAACCTAACATTATGCTTATGATTCAGAAATATTGACTTTACACACATCATCCTTACCTTTTTCCACAGTCAAATTGTAACATTCTCAAGCGTGTTCCAACTTGGCATCCTACTTAGGTTGTACCAAAGTCCTTGGTTCAATGGTAATTATGAATACTCCTACTTTGATTTCTTGAAGAGTATCATTAATACATTCCCATCCATTGGCGAAGTTATAAGTCAATAAGAATCCTTTCATAATCTCATACCAATTTGTGGTGCCATGGCGTAGCTCCATTTCAAGATACCATTGTTGAGGTATTATATCCAAGATATGGAAGAATATATGCGCCCATTCCGGTTGATATTCTTTTCCCCAAGCTACAGTCCAATGAGATAAATGTTTGCAAGGATCATCTTTACCATTGTACTTCTCCATGATCTTAGTGTATACATGACCAAACCTGAGCCTTATAAGTATGAAAGATTCCTTCCAACCTCCTAAGATTTCTCTGTGTGCACCCCACCATGGAGCTGGAGTGGACCTCAAGACAAAGTCCAAAGCTTCTTATCGTTGTTCTTTAGGTACCTTCCGCTCAAAATCTTCCAAAAATAAGAAAAAATTTCAAGTTCCATCATAAAAATGCAAGTCACGTACCTCTATTATGACACAACGCGGTGCTTCGGTAACTCTATTATACCGATTAGCAGAGACTTCATGCAAGTAGTTCTTATAGTGTTCCAATTCCTCGTTGGAGTCTAAAACAAATGAACTATCACGCTTCCACCATATTCACCCATCAACAGTCGGATTAATTGAATCTTCATCCTACGCAATGATATTTTAGATTTGATCAATATCAAAATCACCATATTCATGTTGGACAGGTTCTGTATAGCGCTTACCTTCACTCCAAAGGCACAATGACCCTAGTACCATTATTTTCAAATACCATCTATCTACTTTTCAAATTGATTATAACATCCATGTCATAACCCCAATCAAATCCAAGCAACATCGGATACACATTTCTATCGTCAATAATCTCAACAACTTCAAAACATGACAATACAGTCGCGTTGTCAATATCTATGCTTATTCCATGCAATCAACCCATAGGAATGATTTTATGTTGATTTTCCATCCTTAGCTGAATCAATGACCATTGTAGCTTAAGTCTCCGCATATGTTCCCATGTTTGTTTTGGAAAAACATTGGCATCATATCCAAGATCAAGGATTACTTGATCCATTTCATAATCTCTGATCTATGCAATTAGTTGCATATCTCTACTAGTTCTTTTCTTATGTTTGTAGACCTTTTGCACTGCACGTTGTTCTGGTTGTTGATCTTATTTACTAGCACATTTGTTGATCAAATCTTGCAATCCCTCCATATCCTTTTGATCCCTGAGAAACTTCATACATGTTTGTAAGAAATATGTCAGAATGGTTGGATCAACTTCCTGGGATTCTATAATCTCTTCGGTTTTATTCTTCAACGAAATCAACTATTTTTACGTTGTTGATATCAAAGTTCCAAGGCTCGTGAAATTATTCTTCATGTCTATGAAGGTTTCTCTTTCATGATGTATATCGAACCCATATTCTTGTCTCCAACTTTTTGGACCCATGTATCTTTGATATGCTTCTCTCATTCTGCTTTATCTTCTCTCATACTTATATCACTTCATGTCACTATGTTGACACTTATATCTTCTTTGCGTGGTTTACATCTCATCATCTGTATGTCGTGGGTAGGATGCTGATTTCACTTTTCCTGCATTTTATCCAATAATGTAGGGAAACCCTCTATTTCATGATCAAATGTGCGAAAATACCTACAAGATACAACATCGAGATTCTGACAATATCTGGAAAAATGTCTAGGCTAACCAAAATTATAGCATATGATTTGTCTGCGACCTCGTCCAATGCCTCTTCCTCATCCATGCCCTCGTCTTAGGAAACCCTACGCGTGCTATTGGTGAACCTGGATCTTCGCGCCCTTCGCCTTGTAATTGATATGCTCCAGGAATCTACATCATTAGATTGTAGCTTTGACAGTGATTGTCATCATGTCCCACGAAACTACAATAATTACAGAATAATTTCTTCTGCGATAGGATGTACTTCTGCAACTGATGACAGTAGTTTGTAGAGTTTTTTCCTGCAACTTCACCCAAACTACCCCAGAAATTCGGTCGCATATTTGGTCCAGTACTTGGCCCATGTCTCAACAGTCTTGGCATCTTGGTGCCCAAGTAGTCTCTAAAAGCATGACACTGATCCTTATGGTGACCTTCTACTTTGCACTTTATGCACCATAATTTTGCGCGAACTTCTTTTTCCTTCCTTAAATATTGGAGTTTCATATGTAATCTTGCCAACTGGGTTTGAATATGTTGAACCGCTAGGTTAGTATCTGCTACCTGCGAAGCTTCTAACTTCATCACGATCTCCAACGCTTAAGATTGGGTTGCGACTTTCTGCTGTGATAATGGAAATCTAAGTTGAGGTAACAATCAGGGAAAATTTTAAGGATGGAATTTTATCTTAAAGTTTCAAAACCTTAGCGAATATTACTGGTCCCCAATATGTAATTGTAAAAAAAGTTAGGATATTTTAGTAAAAATATTTAGGTTTTATTTTATATATACTTATATAAATTTTTGGCGGTTTTTATGGTAAAATAATTTTATACTATAAAATTTGGGCGAATCAATTTTCAAAAAAATGGAAATTGGTGAATCTTTTTTTTTTTTGGAAAAACATGGAAATTAGCCCACCTGCGAATATTAGCCCCTAAACTTTTCCCTGGTAAAAATGCAATGATAAACCATTCCTTCTGCTTCTCATTAGGGATATGGAATTTAACTTGACTTATCAGTGTCTTAAACCTTTGATCAACTTCCTACATTGTTTCATTGGCTAATTTCTTGATCTCCTTGATCTCCATAATACACTGGGACTGTGACTTTGACTTCTTAAATTCATCATTTAGTGCAACCTTAGTATGATCCAGCATATCATTTTGGTTGTTCATGGTAAATTTCATATACCAGGATAATTCTTTGTCCTACGATGTTGTGGACAACTATGCTTTCTTCATATTCTCATCAGTGATGTTCTGTGATCTCCATATCGCTTCCGCAACAAACTAAAAATACTCGGGATCATTCTATCCTTTGAAAATAGGCATCTTAGGTGAGTGAGCCATGGTGAACAGGGGAGGTGGAGGTGGTGATGGAGGAAAAAAATGGCGATGGGTGGTGACAGGGGTGGATGTTTGAGGAATTCCAAAAGCGCCCTGATGATCTTCAAATTTTACCAATGCACTTCTAGGGTTAGCAGGGTGTTTTCCTCTTCCTTCTCTTTCAGACCCAAACAATGGACTATACTTAGATTCAATGTAAGTGTCCTGATCTATCCTAAAAAATTTACCTCGTCGCATGGTTCCAGTTTTCTTTCCTTTGAACATCAATCTAATTGCATTCGTAGTACACCCTTTTCACACAATAACATCTTACTCCAAAGCTTCAATGAGTTCAAGTAATTACCTCACAAGCCTTTGAATTTTTTTTTCTTAGCTTCAATATAGGATACAGATGTATCAATCACAAACTCAGTAATAGAACCTCCAAGAATACTATCGATCCAATAATCAACAACCCTTGCGATCTCGTTATCAGTCCCCTTCATTTTCTTGATCAACTCAGGAGTCCACACAGTAGGCCTATTGTTAAAATGAGACATTTGATCAGCTAGTCTTGATAACCACTCATGTAGATCACTAGCAAATGATGAGAAAAATATATCGTATTAATTTGTAAATATATATGTCTACAACAAATTTTTAGTAGATAGGCGCAAATTTTTGTTTTCTTGCGCAACAAATTCACATTCTTTTAGATCAACCCAATCTTGAATCTCTTTCTTAGATGGATGCCACATCCACATATCTCTCAGTTAGATCCAGGTCCTGGCAAAAAAACCATTTTTTGGGTTGATGGGGCCTAGACCCAAGTTCAGATATGGCTGCATGAACCAACAAAACCCACAATTACTGACCCTTTTGGAAATTATCTGTTGCGCAGACTGAAGTCTTACCCGAGGCAATATAGGGGGATGCTAGAACTAGGTTTCTGCATCTAGAGGGAAAATGGAGTGTGGCTTTAGAGCTTGTATTCCCTTCAGTACTTGACAAAGCTTCATAGAACAAATATACTATTTAGACAATCACAATTCAACACTTCTATTGAACTAACTTGCAGACTACAGGATCTTACTTTATCAATCATAAAACAGTGTAAATAACCATAAACATGACTCTGTCATGAAAATTATAATTAAAACCCTTACTTAGCATAGATAACGTAAAATAAAATTAAATCAAGCACATGAAACAACATATATATGTCTTCAAAATTCTTTCATTAATGCTCAGATTTTCGTAATACAACCAATTCCACCCTGCACACTCAACTACATGGGTGTCCGCACTTAGTTGAAAACTTCCTAAGGTCTACAGACACTCAGTCGTAGGAGCCTTTTCTCTAAACCAACCTAAGACTCAAGACAATATTACATCCAATTACATCACATAAGAATTATCTATGATCTTTGACTACTTCCTTTGTTCCAAGACAATATTAGACTCCTTATATAGTATTTAAATTTATAATACCATAGTACAAAAACCATGGGCGGGGCACAACGTATACAAAATATTCCCATTATTTTACAAAATAAGTGGATTTGACCCACCCCAAAGCCCCTAAGACTCTAACTTAACTTTTTGTTGCGCGCTCCACTCCTCGATATGTAGAGTCTTTCTCAAAATATTCTATCGAGGGGCCTTTTGTCCAACAAATAGGCATGTAGACATATCTCATCCCTTTGGGAGCTAATGTTTTGGAAATTGTGAATAGAATATAAAGTCCCCAATGCTATTCCAATAGATGCAGTAGAAAAGGTAGTTTACACATATAATGCACAAACTAAGCATGTTATCTTAACTGGTTTGGTATAATTTGAAATTTTCAAAGTAATGTAGTGCAATTTAGCTCATGATATATGGAATAATATTCAAACTTATTATGAAGGGGATAATAAGTTTAAAGAATTATTATATCAAGATCTTACGGGACAATTTTAAATTTTGAATATGGAAGATGATGAGGGCATTACTTCATATTTACTCATATATACCATAAACTTAAGCCCATTGCAGTTCTTGGTGAAGATGTATCTGATAGTTATGTTATTCAAAAAGTTTTGATGTCACTCATATCAAGATTCAGTCCTAAATTCTCATCCCTTGAGGAACTAACATAAGTTGCGAAGATGAAAATAGATAAACTCCATGGAAATTTGCCTGCATATGAGTTAAGATTCAAGGAAGACAATTTGGGAATAAAAAAAGTACATTTCATGGTAGAAAAAGAAGAGAAAAAGGAAAAGGAACAAGTATATTCAAATTCTAATGAAGAAGAACCCAAGTTTGTTCAAAATCTCAAAAGACATACCAACAAGTTTAAAGGTAAGCTTCCTTCCAAATGTTTTGAATGTGGAAGAATTGTTCATTAAGCATCTAAATTTCCTTACACTAAGATTAATGAAAGTGATGATGAATAAAAATTAAAACCTACGTATCAAAAGAAGAAAACAATAAATAAAAATAAATTTTACTCAAAAGAGTAAAGTGACAATGAAATCAATGCAAGCATGACCTATGAAGAAAGGAATTAAATAATATTCATAGCTGAGGTTGAAGAACCCAAAGCATAAGTGGATCTTGAAGGATAACTTAAAATTTCATTAAAGGAAATCAAGATTCCGGCCAAGAAAAGAGAAATTCCATTGATGCAACAACTTCAAGAAAAGTTTCTAAATGAAAGGAATTTTGTTGCGCTCAAATGTGAACTAGCATAAGTGAAAAGGATAAAATAATTTCCGTCAGAAGAAATAAACAATAAGGAAAAAATATGTGAAAGATTGGATGAGAAAGTTTTCCTCTTAAGAGAAGAATTTAAGAAACATATTCAAAGGTCAACAAGGGGACATAGTCCCTAGATCATGTTCTGAACATTAAAATGTCTTCACTTGTCAAGACTAGTCTTGGATATCAAGAATGTGAGGTGTTAGTGTTACCAAAAATTGGTGTAACATGAGGCATCCGAAAAAATGATCCCCCAAAATGATCAAATTAAAGACATCACAAGAAGATTGATTGGACTACTATAACATCAAGCAACAATTCATTCAAAGAACCAAGGAATGAAGTACACCAGGCCAAGCATGTTCACTTCAATTATTCTCAAGGAAATTTCAAAAAAGAGAAAGTATCCACAAATAGAAATGATGCAGGAAATAAAATGAACATGGTTCATCACAAAGAATCCACGAGAAACAATGGAACAGGTAATGGAAATGAACAAATGAATATGTCTCATGCAAGGGTTGAAATAGAAGGAAACATGAATCCTCCAAGAAGAAACTTCAAAATATCGAGATCTCCTTCTACACCCGGGTATCAAAATAAGTTCTTTGATTATTGTTTCTCATGCAAAAATATTGGAAAAAAAAACTAGGGTTGTTGGACCAATGATGTGGTCTGGCATAGAGAATATGATTAGGAACCTAGATGGAGACATGTCAACCAAATAAAAATAATTCCTTGTCCATATCCACAAGTGTTGAAGTCTGATATTTAATGTCACATATGTCATAATGAAGTCCATATAACTCAAGATTGCAGACTTAACTTTGGATGGTACACTAAAGAAAGATTTCTTATCAATTCTATAATATGGAAAAGAGGTCAAGGAAGACCTTGATTAGATATGATTCCTTAGACCTAATCCCTTGAAGAAACCTTCTTCAAGATCATTACTTCTCAAATCAAAACTTGAAGAAGTAATTATCATATGTAGACCATGTTTTGATAGTGATATTTTATATGTAAAAATAATGCAGACATATAAAAAGTTCCATAAATAAAAGAGATTGATATGAGGGGTAGTATAACAATATTGGAAGCATGGTTTTAGGGGGAGAATAGGAATAACCATAGATAAGCAATGAAAGCATGATCTCCAGGGAAGTACATGCATAAGAATATTGGTAGCATGATCTTAAGGGGAGAATAGGAACACTCAAAAGTAAGAAGTGCAAGCATGGTCTTAGGGGGAGGCTATATGTCAGCAAGAAAGGAACACGGTTCAGATAGTTCCATAAGGTCATCCAGGAACAAGTACTCATATAGGATCATCGACACAAAAACTTTCTCTCTCTCTCTCTCTCTATATATATATATATATATATATATATATATATATATATATTAAGGTTCTTTCACATACAAGGGGAGAGATTGGTATAATGATTACTAACTGTCATATTATAGGCATTGCAGTTACATTTCATTAGGTAAATATTTTTGTACTTCACTTGTGTAGGAGCTCTTAATTTGTTTTGAAATCCAATGACCATCAATGTCTAGGGGTGTTTCCATCAATGAAAAAGGGGGGGATTGTGGCACACGGTGTTGTCATTGATGAAAACATGATGTAATTAATGTCAAAGGGGATCATGGGACGATAACAAAAAGACAATGCTTAATGATAAAATAAGAAACACGTTTATTTGTGAAGTGATATGACAGCTTGACCTCTTTTAGGATCTCATTGCATGAAGATATGGGTGCTTGATGTTATTCAATTTTTTGATGAATTTATGATGCCCAGAATATCTTACAAATAACATGGTTGCATATATATCATTGATAATTTTCCAGTAGTATATCCTACTTAAAAAAATTCCTCTCAAATGAGAAATAATGGCCTATTCAAAATCATCAATACATTGGGACAATTTGCAAGGGAAAAATATAGGGCTAAACCCAAATTATTAAAGGGTTAAATAGAGGGAAATTTTCAAGTAGATCCACCATAAATAGATCATATCAATGGTCATGATCACATAAAGATGCACATTATTTAACAACATTAAAAGACATGCAAGTTCCTAAAAGATCAACTGTCTCCAAAAAATCGATGACGAGATAGAAGAGAAATAACAAAGAGTTTAACAAATCCACCAAATGTTGACACATGGAATAATTCTATTGCATAGTTACATGGAGCATGCCAGTGTCAGCATGCTAATGTGGTTCCTCATGGGGCTACCACTTGGTAATGACAAATAACCACTTTGGATTGCTGAAAAGACAAAAAACAAGTGACCTGTGCCACCCTTCATAGGCTACCATGTCATTTAATGAAGTGAATATGACATCATCAGGTAATCGACTAATGACCCCTGGGACTAGGTCACATGGGATCATCACATTGAAAATAAGAAAAAGAGAAGCCAAGTTTTAATGTATTTGGGCTCTACCCTTGGTCACAAATGTTGGCTCTAAAAGGTCACATGGGAATCGTGTGTATTTTCCTCAGTTATATAAGGAGAATGGTTTGGCTCATGGTTTACCCTCATGCTGCATAGGACCAATGATAAACTATAAATACATACGAGAAACTTGGTCTCTAAACAATGAAACAAACCAATGTTTTTTGTATAGACATCAATCATTGGCGAGATTCAAAGGAGGCTACAGTTTTGTTTTGGTTCGATTGGTTTGTTCAAACTTGGGTACCTTCATTGGGTGAGCACATAGTTTTGTTGTTGTAGTTTAAATATGATTTGTGGTCATACATTTATTTATCTGTATTTATGAGGTCAAAGGCATAAGTCACCGATGGTTGTTTCTCAGGGTCCATATGTGAAGTTGATGGCATAATTCATAGCTATTCGTTGCTCAAGTTGTATATGTAAGGTTGAAGGCATAAGTCATGGTTGGTCATTTCCCTGAAACATTTTAACATCTGAATTTATGCGTAGTAGCATATATCAGAGGATGAAGGCATAATTCATGGTTGCTCATCACCCTAGAAACTTTTCACATCTAAATGTATACGTATTAATATGTATCAAATGTTGAAGGCATAAGTCGTGGATGGTCATTTGGACTATTGAAAACTATTGACCATGACCTCAACTTATTTGAGGTTGATGCCACCACAATATATGAATGTGAAGGGATAATCATAACAAGCCCCACCGAGCAGTTGAATCAGTAGATGTTGTGTGTTCAGTCTACGAGGTCATGGGTTTGACCTCTATTGATTGACAAGTTCGATATTTTTTATATACATGATCAACTTTTCCCATAATTAAAATTTGGTGGTGACCATTTCCGAAATTAAATAGCATGCCCTGAAATAGGTAAGTCAATATATGATATATTATGGTTTTTTATGAGTTGTAGGGGGATTATTTGTCCCAATTGAGATCCAGAAGAAGTTGGAAGATCATAGTTCAGAGATTAATGTAACCATAAGGGTTCAATATTGTTTTGACTCACATTTGATGATCAAAATCTCTTATGTTATTTTTTAAAGTCTATGAGTATGTTGCAGGTATTTTCAAATATATGAAGTAGATAGGTTCTTAAATTACTAGATTACTTTTCTGGTTCAAAGAGAATATAGGTAGCAATATGACAACCATCAAGAGTGATTGATATGACATTCTGGTGTAGGGTAGTGCACAAGTGGTTATATGTTGCATGGTAGTGTAATAGTTTTAGGTTTTCTAGTAGAGACAATGGTTGGTACAATGTAATATTCTTAATCAAATTTCATCTAGTTGGAATATTAATTTTTTATTTTTCCATTTAGATAGATGAATAAGAGGGCAAGGAGACCCATAAATCTCTTTAGTAGTAATAAAAAAACACTTCTCATGTGAATGTGGATCATTGTATCAGTTGTATAAATCACCTAGAGGTGTGAACAGGGGCTAAAGCATGTGGATAGGGTCAAAGTTGACCAAATCAACAACATTGTTATGGAGATAGTGGAGGATTAATGGAGGACATCACAGTCATAAAGGAGGAGTGTATGCATGAGAGTACCTTATTTAATGAGTGGGACCCAGGGTGAGGAAGCTCACTATGCATAAAAGGAAGAGGATGGAATCCATATAATACATTCATAATATTGATATTGTATTGGCCTTTTCTGCCTCTTTGCATGCTTCATATGTTTAACTAAGTTTGTTGTGTTGTTTAGCACAAGGGTGCTTTTGAGCGGAAATCCCACCCTCATCCTCGGGGGACTTCGAGTGCCTACTTAGGATAGGTTTATTGAGCATAATTTCCACTATCCAGCTTAGGGCCAAGCTTCAAGCATTATTCCCAGTGCAATCTCCTTCAGGATTGTGTTGTTTTGCAGGGTTGCAGTAATGGAGGGTTGATAAAACCAATTTCTGAGTTTGTTTTCCAGTGGTGGGAGCAACCCTTCCTCTGGGAGGCTAGTGAGGAAGTTCATAGAGCTTCATTCCACCATACGACATCAAGCCAAGTAGCGGAATTCACCCACAATTCAGTCTCCTCCAGAAACTGCATTATTTTGCAATGCAGTTGCAGTGGGAGGTCAAGTACCCAAGTTCTTGGCCATGTTTTCTAGTGAGGGGATCAACCCTTCATCCGGAAAGGTTATAAGGAGGGATATCATCCATTTCTACATCAGATCAGCCACATCCTATTATTTTCTAGTTCTATATCATTATTCAGCCCTAGGGCCACATTTTTTATATTCTGCATTTTGAATATTTTAGGAAACCCTTCTTGGGTTATCTTGGAATAGTGCTAGAAAGCCTAGATCTCTGATCCCTGCTTTTTCTAAGCACCCTATCAGCTGATCCATGTGTTTCCATTTACAAAAAAAGTGAAACCCAACTAAAACTAAACTTTATTAGCCTTTGGAATTCCTGTGTAGAAGTTTTTCTTCATATTTTATATACTGGATCTATTGAGGCTTGTTTTGCCTAGCTTGAGTGTCTTTTTCATCAAGATCTTGTATACATTTGGTTCTATAATGTTTAATATGATGGATGTATGATATTATTTCATTTTATGTGTTGATGTATCATTTCATTTTCCAGTTTCTGTTCTATATTCATGTATTTTCCATTTTGGGATATTACAATGGTATCAGAGCATGATCTCTGGCTCAGCTTGTGGGAAGTACATCTTATGACACAAGAAGAAGAGATCCATAATGATGGATGGAATGATTTTTGCCTCATTTATTTTTATATCAATGAAGGACCTCTCCAAATAGGTCAAACAAATGAGAAGTGAAAGACACAAGGAGACCTCAAGAAGGTTTAAAGATGAGGAAGGTCCAAGCATTTCCTATCAGCAGCAGAAGAAACTGGTATTGCATAGAGCTCCAAAACAATCTACTATGTCCATTTTCTTGGAAGATGAAGGTGAATGGCATGGAGATGGAAGAAAATTAGATCATGAGACTCTAAGTGAATATCTTACAGAGTACAAATCTCAATCAAGGGCCTTCAAGGAGAAACTAACTCTCCAACAGTTCATTTAGATCAAAGAATAGTGACCCTGTAGTAGCAGTAGAAGAAAAAAACATAATAGATTTCTATGGTCTACATTTGATGGATCATCCATAAGCACAACAAGGGCTTGGAGGTAAAATTTAGATGCATTCTTCCTGCTACCTTGAGGGTGAAGCAAATGTTTGGTGGTTCAGGCATTTGAAACATGTAAGAGTGACTGCTTATTCAGATTTTACTCAAAGGTTGATCAAGAATTTTTATAAGAGGAAACCAAAGGTAATTCCTATTGAGAAATTTCCTGATATTGAGGAGAGAGCATATGAGGAGCCAAGGGAAGATGTCATCATTATCACTCCAGGAAAGGAGCAACTCCCACCACCTTTAGCTGCAAGAGTACTTGCATCAGGAGAAGGAACATTTGCATATTTGCAAGATGGTATTGATCTCTTAATATTGAGAGTCCCGCGCATTATTTAGGAGATGAACGAGGAAGGGGAGACATATACCTGTGCTGGTGCAGTAGTAGAGCAGTAGCCATCACCATCACCGGAATTTGGAGTCACTACATCGGTAGGAGGAACCCTTGTAGCTGTAAAAGATGTTCCCAAGGATCAAATTATCCAAGGTATGCAAACATTTCCACCCCATGTTATTTCAGCACATCAGATATAGATTTGTGGGGACATGCGATCAGGACAATTGCATGACCAAGAGTTGAAGCACATTGCTGATTTGGAGCATCAGACTATCACTGCACAGAGGACCCTTGACTGGTTCAATGAGATGATGCATAGGCATCCTTGTTTCTCATTGATTGGCTGCACACGGCACTTTGGGTTGGAGTGTAGAGTTTTGGAGGATAGGATGAGCATATTCCTAATCAGTCCAATGCAGAACTGTGTGTTCAGCATTTTGTATGATCCTGAGATAGAAAATGCACCATCATGGATATCATCAGTGTTTTCACTGAGCAGCAATGATTAGTTGGGGGCCCAACTATTATTTAAGCATTTTGATGACCATTCCCCTTATGTAGCATTAGATAGGCAGATGGTTGATGAGAGACATCTTATGATGGATAAAATTTCCAATTTTTATGATATATCCTTCTTGATGAGCACCTCATAACTCAATAAGAAGCATTTTCCTATAACATATTTGGAACCTTATGGGTTCTACCAAGTCATTGATGAGTGGCCTTCATGTAGATATATCCAAGTGGTTTCACTTCAACATATCATAGAGTGCAAAGATAGTCATCAGATTTGGGAGGATGGTATTCTCCATTGGGTGGATACCAAATTGGAGCATGATGGGAGACACCCAAAGTTGGATGGATGGATGAGGATGATGATCAAGGGGTTGGTGAGCCACTTGAAAATCTATGACACAGGGCAGAAGGAGGCATGGTTGTGTTGGATACACTTGAGAGAGTTTGGCCATCACATGACATGTTCTATATCACATGGTGTGTTATTATTTGGGACATTGTATGGCACTCACATCATGAGGCAGCAGGGAGTTTGGTTATATTGGGCTGATGTTATATTTTTCATATTAATCATCATTTTTTTTCTCCATGATCTGTATGGTGATGATATGAGGAGGTAGCAAGAGATATTTTTTCTTTGATTACTCCTAGGAGAGTATGGGTTGAATTTCTCCCATATCTTGCATGATGTTTTGGGAGTGGATGGTGGCACAAACATGGTGCAAAAGGGCTACTCCATAGCCATTGAGGATTAGAAGATACTTCCACCTAGGAAGGAGTCTTCCATATGTAGCAGCATTCTGGCATGTGAATTTGGCATTTGGGATGTCAAAGAGGGGAGTTATGATATGACAAGAGCCTTATCACAAAGGCCAACAATGTTGTCACTTGGGAGTATAGATCTATTGATGGAGTGTTCCAAGGATCACTTCACATATGAGGTACTTGATGGGAAAGTAGAAGATGAGGTGTATAGAGTGGTGGTTGTAATCATCTATTACCAAGACAATATCTTCTTGGCTAAGATCTCCAAGCCCAAGAATAAGGCTCTTTATGCAGCACATGATTCATTCCTTTCCGACCACCAAAGTCTCATGAAGACATATTAGACCATTATGGAGAGATTCTCATGGGAGGGCTCATCCATGGGTCTCATCATTAGCTTACTCATAGTACATGGAAATATTTGTATCTTTGTACTTATTTATCATCTAAAAAATTATTTTCATTCTCTTTCCATTTATATACAGTGCATTGCTCCACAAGAGGGAAAGCCTCTATTTGGACTTCATGGTCTTTTTAAGACTAACATCAGGGATGGAGATAGCCATTTACTGTATGGATATGGGCAAGGATTTTTCTATTATTGGTATGCTCAATTGACATACAACTACATTTACTACTTCTAAGTAGATGAGCAAACATGCACAACTCAAGTGGTTGGGAGACAACTTGCCACATTATGGTCAGAGGTAGCAGGTAGCAAAATTGTGTTGTTTCCACTTGAGGAACTATTTTCATGATCCAACATGTTATGTGAAACTTAGTATATATTTCCTTTGGACCCCATATTTTGATGATATTCTATTCACTATATGTGGAATAGCTTGGGCAAGAGAGTTTCATAGAACCAAAGAGTGGATCCTTGGGAGTCCAGTTGCCTTTTTTCCTCTTGAGGGAAACATTATTTTAGCCCAAAATCAGTAGCATCTCTATACATATCACAAATGGAGAGAGACACAACATGGGATGGACAATTTGGTCTATCATGTTCATCCATGCAGCCCATCTACATTTCAGGAGCAAGAGATGGAGGAGTTTTCTTATGAGCTACCATTTTGGAGGTTGATCCATTTTATTTGGATGATAGCTTGGGGATTGGAGCTTCTCATGGGGGTTGAAGTCCCCAAAATTTTTCATATCCCATGCCTTAAGAAGGCCTCTAGATAGCATATAGTTTCCTCCATGGATATCCCACTTCTTCATGATGAGAGCCATTTAGTCCTATCACCAAAGGCTAACTTGTAAACTTGGGAGGAGAAACTAGGGGACAGATTGATGGGAGAGCATATTTTCCAGTGGAGGAGATTATCAAATGAGGATTCTATAGGAGGAGGAGAGGCGGCTTTGCAGTATCCATCCTTACAGTTGATTGAGGACAAGAAACATTTGGGAGGGGAGGACTGTAATATTCCTAATAAGCTTTGAGCTAGTTGGAATATTAATTTTTTCTTTTGTCATTTAGATAGATGAATAAGAGGGTAAGGAGACCCATAAATATCTTTAGTATTAATAAAAAACCACTTCTCATGTGAATGTGGATCATTGTATTAGTAGTATAAAGCACTTAGATGTGTGAACAGGGGCTAAAGCATGTGGTCAGGGTCAAATTTGACCAAATCAACAACGTTGTTATGGAGATAGTGGAGGATTAATGGAGGACATCGCAACCATAGAGGTTGAGTGTATGCATGAGAGTACCTTTTTTAATGAGTGGGAACCAGGGTAAGGAAGATCACCAAACATAAAAGGAAGAGGATGGCAGCCATAGAAGGCATTCATAATATTGATATTGTATTGGTCTTTTATGACTCTTTGCACGCTTCAGTTGTTTAGCTAAGTCTGTTGTGTTGTTTAGCACAAGGGTGTTTCCGAGCGGAAATCCCACCCTCATCCTTGGGGGACTTCGAGTGCCTACTCATGAGAGGTTTATTGAGCATCATTTCCACTATCCAGAATTTGGCCAAGCTTCAGCCATTATTCCCAGTGCAGTCTCCTTCAGTATTGTGTTGTTTTGCAGGGTTGTAGTAGTGGAGGGTTGATAAACCCAATTTCTGAACTTGTTTTATAGTGGAGGGAGCAACCCTTCATAAAGGAGGCTAGTGAGGAAGTTCTTAGACCTTCATTCCACCATCTGACATCAGGCCAAGTAGCATCATTCACCCACAACACAGTCTCATCCAGAAACTGTGTTATTTTGTAGTGCAGTTACAGTGGGAGGTCAAGTACCCAAGTTCTTGACCATGTTTTCTAGTGAGGCGATCAACCCTTCATCTGGAAAGGTTTTCAAGAGGGATATCATCCATTTCTACATTATATCAATAACCTCCTATCAATTTCTAGTTGCAGAGAATTATTCAGCCCTAGGGCCACATTTTGTATATTCTGCATTTTGAGTATTTCAGGAAACTCTTCCTGGGTTATCTTGGAATAGTGCTAGAAAGTCTAGATCTATGATCCTGACATTTTCTAAGCACCCTATCAGCAGATCCACGTGTTTACATTTACAGCAGTAGTGAACCCAAAATAAAATTGTGATGTCTTAGCCTCTGACATTCCTGTGTAGCAGTTGTTCTTCATATTTTATGTACTGGATCTATAGTCGCTTTTTTTGCCTAGCTTGAGTGTCTTTTTCCTCAAGATATTGTATAAATTTGCTGCTATAATTTTTATTATGATGGTTATATGATCTGCTTTAATTTTATGTGCCAATGCATCACTGCATTTTCCAATTTTTGTTCTATATTCCTTCCTTTTCCATTTTGGGATATTACATACAAATATTACATACAATGGAATTGTTTAGTGATTGGTATATTTGAATTTATGTAGTCTCTTAATATGAAAATTTAGTCATATATGTTGATAGTGGATCCAGTTTGAAAATGATATGAAATAGAGGTCCACAAGGAAGTTGAAGAATGAGGTTGGAACCTCAATCAGGTTGTAGCCTACGGTAAGCAACTTTTTGCATCTTTAAGGTAGGTGCCCCAATTAGGTTGTAGCCTACCATAAGAGGTAGCTTGCATATTTTGGGGCTAGTTTCATCCCACAAGTTGGGGCCTGCAAATTGATGTGATGAATTGAATATTGACCAAAAGAATACTTGGTGGTTTTCTTCGATTTTCACTTCCACATAAAAATTTGTGTCTCCTTGTGATGTGATTCTTTCTTGTGTTGCTTCTATTTATGTTTTTTATGTGATGATGCATTATGATCACTGATGATATAATGTTCATGATCACTCCTAAATGGATGAATGGTTACTTGATATTTTGAAATTGTAAAATAAATTTCACACTAATTCACTCCCCCTCTCATTCTGACCTTTGGGCCAACATGGATGAGCACACTTCTCTTAAAGATAAATTACCAGTAGATATCAACTCAATTAATCAGGCCAACATTGAAGATGAAAGACTTGAGCATGGAAAATTTTAAGGATGGAAATTTATCCTAATGTTTAGAACCTTGGTGAATCATACTAGTCCCTAATATGGAAACTGTAAAAAATTTGGTGATATTTTTATAAAATTATTAAAATTTGTAATGATTTAATATAGTCTCTATAAAATTTTGGTGATTTTAAAGGTAAAATGATTTTATACTATAAAATTTGGGCGAATCATTTTTATAAAAGGTGGAAATTGGTGAATCTATTTTTGGAAAAATCATGTAAAATTATCCCACTTATGAATATTAGCCACTAAAGTTTTCCCTGAACTTGAGGAAGAAGGTAGATCCTATATTTTTATTTATTCTATATTGTTCATTTTTCATTCTGTGTATCTAAGTGATCTTAACTAGTAAAATAAGAATTACAAAAAAGAAATATTGATTCATCACCCCTCCCCCCTCTCAGTATTTCCAACAATTGGTATAAGAGTCAGTACCTTCAGTTTCGGCCTAACATCTAGAAGGTAGTCTACCCTTAGAAAAAAAATGGAAATATCAAGGAAGAAAGGCTCCAAACCGGCTGAAGATGTCTCTTCCTCCATCAATAATTCAAATGAAAACCATGTTTACAAAGCCCCTATGTTGAATGGAACAAATTTTGAAGTATGGAAGGGTAGAATGAAATAATTTTTGATGCCTCAAGGTTTTGAATTTTGGGAATCACAGATTAATGGAAGCACAATGGAAGATGAGTCTAAGGAATTTAATTCACAAGCAATTAAGGAAATCTTGAGTGGCCTTCCAAATACTATAAAGGCCAAAATAGAGAAATGTTTATCAACAAAATATATTTTGGAAATCTTCATGATCTTCATTCAAAAGGACATTTACTCATAAAATAAAATGATGAAATCCAAGAGAAAAAGGATGATATGAACTATAAAATATATTTGAAAGAAAATTTGAAGATACAAGAGAAAGGAATACCTAGAAGATGAAAAAAATGAAGAAAACCTCAAGGAATATCTTGAAGCAAGACTTGTAGCTACCATAGAAGAGATCAACGATTTGAAACAGGAAAATGAGGAGCTCAAGAAGCGAGCACAAGATGGTGACCATGACCTTGATAAGACAAGGAAGGAAATTTGCCTTTTCAAGCTTCAAGTACAAGAAAGTTATAAGGATTTGACCATGCTTAACTAGGAATTGCATCAAAAAAAGAAAAGACATCATGAAGAAGTCATAACCATGACAAATCAGTTGGATAATGCAAAGAAAAGGGAAGACAATTTTTCAAGTCATCTTGAACAAATACATAAGGACTTGAACAAACTTGAAGAAAAAATTGGTTAATACAAAGAAGAGGTATCATCCCTTCAATCTCAACTGGAAGAAGATATGAAACAAGCACAAGGAACCGAAAAGGTTATGAAAGTTTTGGCCCTCTTGGAAGGAACATTTGGTCAAGTAGAAAAGGAAAGGAATTCCATGACATACCAAATTGAAGAAAAGGATGAAGAAATATTCAAATTTATATCATATGCCAACTCTCTTAAATTCCAATCATGTGAAGCAACAAGGATGAAGGAAGAAATGGAGAACCAACTAGCAAAGAAAGAAGAATGTGAAAAGATGAAAGAATAGACTATTTCTCTAAGGAAATATTTTGATCAGTTGAATAATATTCTAAAGAGCTTTCAAACCCTAGATGATATCATAATTCATCAAATATCCCACCTTGATAAATCAAGTATTTGTTATGTAGGTGAATCCTCAAGAAAAAATGATGCAAATTGTAATGCATTACGCAACACAGATGTGGAGAACCTTGAAAGAGATTTTGATGCCCCCAATTCCAGCAAAATCAAGAAGATTAATCAAGGTAAATTTAAAGGAAACCCTACTCCAAGAAGGTATGTAGAAGGTGTCAAATATGAAAGAGGAAAAGGATATCATCAGAGGACCTCAAGGAAAAAATACTTTAGAAGTTAATCAAGAAAATCTCCATCATCCAAGTATCGAAGTATATTTTTTGGTTATTGCTATTCTTGTAAAACTTTTGGGCACATGGAAAAGGATTGTAGTGCATACAATAAAGACAAATATAATGGCCCTCATCAGTGTCCTAGAATAACATTTGCAAGAAGAATTCATGCTTCCTCATTGATGAACAATATGTAATGCTTCAAATGTCATAACATTGGACTTCTGGCTTGTTATTGTAACTTGACTTGGTTTCCTAAACAAGCTAAAACCATGAATATCAAGAAAGAAAAGAAAGTTACACAATTTTGGAGAAGGAAGCAAACTAAAGCAGAAAGTGCCTTGAATATTCAATGCATCATTTCAAGTTGTTGATTTGGTAAGTACATATTTAGCAGATATGAAATTTCAAGTTTTTATGATGAGATTCTTCCAAAAAGGAGACCATGCATATTTTTAGGGGGAACTTGTGATTATTTACCATTCTTACAAAGGCTATCCATGGAGAGCCCTAAGAAACACTTGATAGTCACATAGGGACAATCATGCTATGATACTCATCAAGGAAACAAATCATTCATATTAGTTCATTTATTTCATTGAAGAGGAGGGATAGCAAGGGAAAGCGAGTCAAAAATACAAACAGGTGGTGAATATATTTATTGAACAAATTGCATGTATGTTTTCTCACTTGATGAAGACATCTTAATCTTGGAAACCGAATCTAAAGAAGAAATTTTGGACCTGGGAAACTTGTGGGAAAATATGACTTGCATCTTCATAAATTGTAGACCAATACTATTGGGAAAATATCCTTTCAACATTCAATTTAGAACATAAATTACATTTTCACTTTAGACCTATATGTGTTAGGACAAATTGTATGAAGGCTAACCTGTAGATTTGAAGAAACAAATTTTTTGCCCTGTGGAAGCATTAAAGTAATACTCTTGGTCCTGGTGAAGCATTAAATTATATTTTTATTGAATAAAGACACTCAGACCATTTTAGAACCTTAGAGCTCAGACCTGTTTGATTTATGACCTATTACAGTCAT
Organism: Pinus albicaulis; assembly: GCA_034641835.2. Classification (NCBI taxonomy): domain Eukaryota; kingdom Viridiplantae; phylum Streptophyta; class Pinopsida; order Pinales; family Pinaceae; genus Pinus; species Pinus albicaulis. The sequence goes on along the minus strand of CM076579.1, from coordinate 1,314,922,353 downwards.
CACACTTCGAACCTGTGGAGGTTATTTACTTCGACATGCAGAGAGTATATTACAGAACTGTGGAAACTATATTTTGTGGACTTGTGGTCCAATCTCAGACCCAAATAATAGTGAAATTGTTGGAATAGTAGCTTTTAAATCAATTGAGTTCAAATATATACCTTCAATACTCATAATTGTAGTTATTGTTTGGAAGGATCAATGCAACTTTAGTATTATATCTCTATCCAACCATGGAAGAATGTTGTGAAGCTTCTCTAATGCAATGAAGGATAATTTTAGGCCTATAGTGGTGTCTCTATTGATCTGAGGAGACTAATAAATTCGGCCTATGTGGTAACAAGTTGAACTGCGAAAGCCCTATTATGAAAAGAAGACTTGGAGACACTGTTTTATTTTTTGGACAAAACTTGGTGATATTGTTTAGCAGCCTTGAAGCCACTATGAAGCAGAGTTGGTGTTGTTCTTAGATTACTCTTATTGACGCATCTTGAAGCATGTGTGCAACAATAAGGAAATTGTATTGAGGACATATTTTTGGGGAAAGTGTTGTTGAAGAATGTTTTGGAAGCTGACTTGGAGGAATTAGTGTATATCTTGCTCTCATGATGTGACCTTGAAGAAAAAAATTTAGGTGACATGAAGAACTGTGGAGACACCTTGTATAGTTAATAAAGTTTCCATTGATGAGAGAATCATATTAAATATCAAATAAGGGCAATGGTTAAGACATTGTCAAGGCTTGTTGCAGAAAATTTTGGCAAGCCTTGAAGAACCATTAAACCTACCTTGAAGAAGCTAAAGCATATTTAGAGGGTTGGAGCCCTAGAGGATAGGAGTCCTTAAGAAGACAATGTTTGATCCTTGTGGATTATAGGGTTGGAGCCTATTAGTATTAATCTTAATTCCAAGCATATGAAAAAAGACCACTTTAGCTGTGCATAACAAACAAGCCTAATAGAAAATATGGCTGCCAATATCCTCAAATCTGAAGTTAGCTGATTAAGGTAAATGCTGTAAAAATCTAGATCTATGCATTAGAAGACATTAAGCAGTAGAAAAAGCAAGATTTACTCCATGCATCCAATATACAAGACAAGAATATGTTGAATGAATTTTGTATTAATGGCACCTGGGAGGAAAATACAGAAGGGTGTTACCAGTTATCCTCAATGGGATGGGTTCTTGTAAGTCATCAACACTTCAGATCTAAAATTCCTCTCTCTTGATGGTGTAGAAAACCCAGACAAAAATGGTAGCAAAATATCTATGATGGTGGATGAAAGTCAGACCAAAAGTATAGATCCAGAGTGATGTTTAGGCAACAAAAGGTGGTAAATGAATGGGAAAACCCTTATATTTATAACAAAATATTGAGTTAGTCTAGATATTGGTGCATAATTAAAATATTATTAACCAAATCAAGATCTAACTTTTATGGAATATTTTATTACATTTGTTGGAGGGAAAAGGAATTTGACTTGGGTCAAATCCCTTTATTTGTAAATAATAAATAAATAGATGATTTATTTATCATTTTAAGGATGAGGTTGAGTAATAATTAAATAAATAATGATTTATTTAATTATTTAAGGGTGATTTAGTCATATTTAACAAATAATATTATTTAAATAAGGTTTAAATGTTAGGTCCCTATATCACTAGTATAGCCCCTTATTATTGTTAGTGTAAACCCCTTATTGTTATTATTGTACCCTTGTAACCCCCATTTTGTTATTATTGTGCCCTTAAATTATTATTGTTAGGTCGGCTAGGATTACATTGTGGCCCACTAGGATTACATTATGGCCCCATGGATTCCTATATATAGAAAGGAGGTTTTGTGAATTGTATCATCCAAGAATTGTTCATTCATGTAATGTATTGGAGGTTGCCCCCTGTATATGCATTTCTAAGTGCTGATACTTCTTTCTCTTTCTGATTAACATTTGGCATTGAGCTTTGACTTAAAAAGGCCTCAACCAAACAGGTCATCGTGGCATTTTCGCTATAACTTTTTTTCTTGATGAAGTTTCTATGGTTTTAGGGTACGAAGAAAACATCCTGAAGGAAGCTTGTGTAAAATTTCAGATTTTGTGTACACCTGGATATGATCTTGTGAAGTCAGGTATTTTTCAAAGGCTTAAACAAAATATCAGGGAATTTGCGTTTATAAATTGTTTTCTACGAAGGTTAAGAATTCCAAATTCATATGGTGTGAAGCTGAAATCCTGAGGAAATTCGTCAAAAAATTTCAGAGATTTTTTCACAATATTTTCGGAGATATGATCTGTGGAAGGTAGTGCTTTTTCAGGCTCCAGAATTGCATCTCAAAGAGGTGATCGTGGGAAAAGTTCAATAACTCTCTCTCTGGAGATTGGATTGGAGTGCCATCAAAATTGGTCACAAGTACACGGCTTTTAGTTTCTTGGCTATCAATTTCAAAGACAAAGAAAAAAACAGTGACACGTGGCAAGTCGTACAAGTGGTCGACTTCCAATGAATCAAATAATTAGTCATTGTGGGAGATTGGACACAACTTGTCTTTAAGAATCAAAATCGTGTTAGACCGGTGGCATTTTGAAAGAAGTTTCAGAGGGCTACTAGAAGACCGAATTTCAGATATTGAAGATCCAAAATCACGGATATAATTTAGTTTCAATATCGAGCTCCTCAAAAGCAAGAAAAAGGTGTGTATTTTTTTTCAAATTGCATAAGTCATGTTTGAAAAATTAGTTTGAAGTGATTCCAATGGCATATTGAAGCATAGATATCAGTATTGGGTTCTAAAATGCCCCCTAAAAAGAATTCAACACTCATTAAGCTCTCAGAATACTCTACTATGACTCATGAAGATGAAGAATGAGCAACATGACATATCAAAATTACAAGAGCAAATTCCGCCTCAAGAAAGAATAAAAGAAATGGAAGCCAATATGTATGGAAACTAAGATGGATGGTTGAAGAAAGGCAGCTGGGATGAATGAAGACATAAACATGGATGGTACAGCAGCTAATTAAGATTGATGACACAATAAGACTAGAGAAATAAGTGCCATAGAATTTTTAAAAGCAGCATATTAATAAATTTTATTAAAGCATGAAGAAAGGTTTCCTAATGGTGAAAAGATAGAAGAAGAACCTCATGATGAGAACAAAATAAATGTTAATTGTGATTTCATAAACTCTAATGTTGGCGGGAAGAACCACCATATTCCAAAGATGGATATGAGGAAGTTTGATGGAAAGGATCCTGTAACATGGATACTATAGATGGAGAAATATTTTGATCTCCATAACGTACAAAACACACAAAAGGTACGCATTGCAACTTTACATTTAGAACAAAATATATTTGTATGGTATCAATGGCTTTGCTCCCGTAAAAAAATTGTCACTTGGTCAATTTTTACGGAGGAAATGATAGCACATTATGAGGATACAAAGAGCAACACCTTCTTTACCCAATTGATAAATCTCAAACAAAAGGGTTTAGTGGGGCAGCACATTGAGGACTTCCAAAAATTGAATATAAGGGTAACCGATCTTACAGAGGAACACAGGATTGATCTCTTCCTAGGCACTTTAAAGGATAACATCCAACATGAAGTTCGCGTTTTGGAACCTGATTCATTGGAGAAGGCATTCAGGTTGGCAAGAAAAGTTGAATGTAAAATTATGGCAACAAGGAAGCCTACCACTCAATTCTATAAAGAAGGAAGTGTTGCTACGCCGAGATTTCCACAACCTACAAGGTTGACACCACAACAATTGGAAGAAAAAAGAGCAAAAGGGCTTTGCTACAGTTGTGATAGCAAATACACTAAAGGTCATAAGTGTGCCGAGAAGAAATTATTTTACATAGATTGTGAAGAGGAAGAAGAAAATGAACAAGAAGAGGATATACACCAGGAACCAGCCCTAGAAGAGGAAGAAATGAATCCGACCATATCATGTAATGCACTGGCAGGAATTACCACTCCTCAAACCCTCAAGATAGAAGGACAAATCAAGAAGAAAAAGGTAATAGTGTTGATTGATTCAGGTAGCACCCATAATTTTATTCATTGTAAGGTAGCCAAGGAATTAAATTGTTTCCTATACCCAGCACCAGAATGTAAAGTGATGGTTGCAAATGGAGGAACTATAAATTGCTTTGGAAAATGCCATAATATTAAGCTAACCATGGGGGAATATGTATTGACTAGTCCAATGCTTTCCATTCCTATGGGAGGTGCTGATGTTGTACTAGGAGTACAATGGTTACAATCTTTGGGGACGGTAGCTTTTAATCTTCAAGAACTTTTCTTGAAATTTTTTTCAGAAGGAAAGGAAGTCGAATTACGGGGTATTGCGGGGAAGCCAGGAAGGATAATAAGCTCTAATGTCATGACAAAGCTTCTAAAGAAAGAACAGCGAGGCGTAATTGCACAATTATGCTCACTAGAAGTTTCAACATCAAAATCATCTATTTCTGCAGATCTCCAACAAGTCTTGGACAATCATTCCAAGGTGTTTGAAACTCCCAAAGGACTCCCACCTATTCGTGATCATGATCACGCTATTCATTTGATTCCAGGAAGTGTTCCTCCAAACATCAGGCCTTATAGATATCCTTACTTCTAAAAGAGCGAAATTGAACGTATGATTGCAGAAATGTTAGAGGCGGGTATAATTCAACCTAGTCAAAGTTCTTTCTCTGCTCCTGTAGTATTGGTACACAAGAAGGATGGATCATGGCTAATGTGTCCAGATTATAGGGAGCTCAATAAGCTCACCATTAAAGACAAATTTCCCATTCCTGTGATTGATGAATTATTGGATGAATTACATGGAGCAATTTATTTTACCAAGTTGGATCTTCGTTCAGGATTTCATCAAATTAGAATGAAGACTGAAGATATTCCAAAAACAGCATTTCGAACTCATGAGGGTCATTATGAATTTTTGGTCATGCCTTTTGGCCTTACCAATGCACCTTCTACATTTCCAGGGTTGATGAATTCCATTTTCAAACCCTTCCTTAGAAAATTTGTGCTAGTATTTTTTGATGATATACTAATCTACAGCAGGTCTTGGAAGGATCATGTTGAACATGTTGACAGGTGCTCAAACTATTGCAGGAGAAACAATTATATGCAAAAAAATCCAAATGTTTCTTTGGAGTACAAGAGGTGGAATATCTGGGTCATATTGTATCTCACGAGGGTGTTAAAGTAGACCCTAACAAAATTAAAGCTATTAAGGAATGGAAAGTTCCCACAACCATAAAGCAGTTGCGAGGATTTCTCGGGTTAACAGGGTATTATCGCAAGTTTGTTAAGAATTATGGGAGAATAGCAGCACCTCTAACAACATTATTTAAGAAAGATGCATTTTCATGGACTCCTGAAGCAACTAAGGCCTTTGAACATCTTAAAGAGGCAATGTGCCTAGCACCGGTCTTAGCTACGCCAGACTTCACAAAAACCTTTATTGTGGAATGTGATGCCTCAGGAAATGGAATTGGTGCAGTTTTAATGCAGGAAGGAAGACCCATTGCTTTTAAAAGTCGTCCAATCAAAGGAAAGTATTTACAAAAACCTATTTATGAGAAGGAAATGTTAGCAATACTGCATGCACTAAAGAAATGGCGAACTTACCTAATGGGAAGACACTTCAAGGTAAAAATCGATCATGATAGTCTTAAACACTTTTTGGAACAAAGACTATCATCAGAAGAGCAGCAAAAATGGGTCACAAAGATGTTGGGTTATGACTTTGAAATAATCTACAAAAAAGGAAAGCCTAATGTTGTTGCAGATGCACTCTCAAGAAAGAATGAAGAGGTGGAAGCATTGCTTTGTGCCATTTCTATTATCCAACCAGATTGGATAACCGAAGTAAGAGATGAATGGAAGAAGGACAAAGATGTATGGACACTCATTCAAAAGTTGCAACAAGATCCTAGTACATCTGATACATTTAGTTGGAAAAATGATTCCTTATGGTACAAAGATCGATTATATCTTTGTAAGAATTCCCAACTAAAACAAAAGATTCTTTTGGAATTGCACACTTCTCCTTTAGGAGGACACTCAGGATTTTTAAAAACTTACCACAGGGTGAAGAAAGAATTTTTTTGGGATGGCCTTAAATCTGATATTCAAAAGTTTGTGGTGGAATGTTTGGTTTGCTAGCAGAATAAAGTTGAGACAATTAAGACCCCAGGACTTCTACAACCTTTATCCATTCCAAGTCAACGTTGGGAGGAGATTTCAATGGATTTTATCACAGGTTTACCTAAGTCCGAAGGAAAGAGTGTCATCATGGTGGTAGTTGATTGACTTACCAAGTATGCACACTTTTGTGCATTATCTCATCCATTTAAAGCAAGTACAGTTGCTACTACATTTATGGACAGAATTCAAAAGCTACATGGAAGCCCAAGGGTTATTGTGAGCGACAGAGATCCCATTTTTATCGGAAATTTTTGGACGGAGTTATTTTCTTGTTTGGGTACTCAATTAGCTCATAGCTCATCTTATCATCCTCAATCTGATGGTCAAACTGAGATAGTAAATAAATGTTTGGAAGGATATCTTCGTTGTTTTGTATCTGATAATAAAACACAATGGGTCAAGTGGTTACCTCTAGCTGAATGGTGGTATAACACTTCCTTCCATACTGCAGCAAAAATGACCCCATTTATGGCACTTTATGGATATCATCCAACATCCATCACATCATCTTTAAGAGAAAATTCGAAGGTTCAAGCAGTGGAAGATCACATCGAGCATCAGCAAGAAGTTCTCCAACTCTTAAAGGATAACCTGAATTTGGCACAAAATCGAATGAAACAACAGCAGATCAACATCGCAGCGAGAGAAGTTTTGATGTAGGAGATTGGGTATTTTTACGGCTACAACCATATAAACAAATGTCCCTCAAGCAAGCTAAGAAGGATAATAAATTATCGCCAGAGTACTATGGTCCTTACAAGGTGTTGCAAAAGATTGGTACTATGGCATACAAATTGGAGCTTCCTGCTTCTTCACGAGTGCATCCAATTTTCCATGTTTCATGCTTAAAGAAGGTTATAGGTGAAAATCTTCAAGTTCAAACAATATTGCCAGAACTTGATGAGGAAGGAAAAATCATATTGGAACCAGAAGCGGTCATGGAAACAAGAACTCGACAACTACGGAATCGATCAATTTCAGAGTATCTCATCAAGTGGAAGAACTTACCCACTGAAGATTCTACATGGGAGGATGAGAATTTTATACAGAAGCACCCAAAGCTACTCAAGTGTTGAGGATAACACTTTTTTGAAGGAGAGGGGCATGTTAGGTCCCTATATTACTAGTATAGTCCCTTATTGTTGTTAGTGTAACCCCCTTATTGTTATTATTGTACCCTTGTAACCCCCATTTTATTATTATTGTGCCCTTAAATTGTTATTGTTAGGTCGGCTAGGATTACATTGTGGCCCACTAGGATTACATTATGGCCCCATGGACTCCTATATATAGAAAGGAGGTTTTGTGAATTGTATCATCCAAGAATTGTTCATTCATGTAATCTATTGGAGGTTGCCCCCTCGAAGTGGCTTATTTCTAAGGCGTTGATATCTCTTTTCTTCTCTTTCTGGAGTTGGTTACACAACATTAAATGATTATTCTTAGAAAATAATAAGATAAATAATGATTTATCTTATTAATTTCCTTGTTTTGGGTTAAAAATTAACCAGGAATATTAATTAAATTGTTGTTTAACTAATTATTCCTTGAGGAAAATCAAACAAATGTAGATTTATTTAATATTTCCCCATGGGGTTTCTTGTTTAGACCATAAACAACTCAATAAATGTGGTTTACTAAGTTATTTTCATAGTGAAAGCAATTTTACTTAGGGTAAAATTGGTCTTACATGGTGTACTTAGGTCCATCTAATGAAAATAGGTTGGATGAACAAAAAATGGTGTAACAGATTTCTCCCCTAGCGTGTGAGCATTAGGAGCTAATCGTATGATTGAAGTACATTGTAATAACTCAATAACTAGACACCAAAGGGGAAGTTAGAGAGAGAGAAGTATAAGGTAGACCAAAATGCTAAAAGGACTAGACCCTAAGGAGACAAGACTTACAGGTGCGACAAGTCACTTTTATGAGTGAGTACCTATGCTATGCCTGCTAAGACAAGTTACAAAGAATAAGGCGTCCAGTAAACAAGGGACTGAACAATATAGTACATGATGGCATAAACATGTGACAGATAAAAAACATGATAATGAATCCCACATACATATTGTGCTTGGGATAATTGCCAGGAATTGTACAATAATATCTTAGTACATGAGATATAAATGCAACCCAGATGCCCCTGTAAATAGGAAAGGGATCTAAAAATATGACTGATACATGCAAACAAAAAGGAGTTGCAAGTGGCTGAGGCCAACATCATCAAATATATGGAGCTGCATCGAAGTCCGTAATGAAGAGGTCATCCGGGCATGTGGGGGGCTACCTGTAGAGCCACCCCCTCATGAGGGCTGAGATATCTCACACACACCCAGGAATCACCGATATCAGGTGCTACATCACTGAACCATCAAGTATACAGATCTCAATCAGGCTGAAAGGAGTTGGAGCTGAGAAGCAATGAAGTCAAAAGGAAATAAGGAGTCCCTTTTCTTGATCTGAGGCACCAGACAAGAGTGGAAGCTGAAACCAAGGTACACCGCCCTCTAGACCTATCTTCTGGAATGAATGAGCTGATGTTGATAGAAGGAGGCCTTCCATAGGTGAGGAAATAAGGGATCCTCAACTAAGGCACGAGAGATTAAAATAGTAGAGTGACTGACAGACTGACACCAGGGATGATGATGAAATGTGGGGTACTGAGTAGCGGACGGACGACTTCCCTTGTTAGAGCATAAAGGACATAGATGACCTGGAAGCAACTAACACAATGTCAGGAGGGATAAAGGAAATTGGGTGTTACAGGTCAAAAAACCTCCTCATCAGCTCAGAGGAGAAGATAAATATGGAAGGAATACAAAGAACTAAACTAAACCTACTTTTGCCAAGGTAACACACCCCTATAACAGCACAAGAGAATTATAACGCACCTGATAAATGAATAGGTCATGTTAGTGGCTAGGGCAACGCTCTGTTTACGCTAGAGGACAGCGTTACCCATGTTTTGAGATTGAAACAGAAAAAAACCCGTGGAGAATGATTTGAATTTCCATCTTTTTTCTCACAAGAGAGTCAGTACAAAATAGAAACTACAAAGCACTAGTCTCTTATTGGGCCTTGCCAAAAACAACTGAACTCTCATGGAAGGAAAAAGCATGGGAAGTTGAGGAAACATCTTGGTTTTTTCTATTTATAACTGGTGGAAGGAGAAAGGCAATGATTTCTCTCTCTGTCTCCTATAAAATGGAGCTGAAGGCTCTTGGTTCAAGGTCGAAGGATTGTCAAAGTTTTGAATACTTGTGAAGCAGAGCATTATTGTTGTAGTGTAAATGTCAAAAATCAAAGAGGCTCATTGAGAACTTGTTGATCAAGACATCACCACATTGAGAGATAGAGAGATTGGAAGGCTGAGGAGGGCTTGGTACAACTGACGGTTGTAATCCTCCTTTTTATAAATCAATAGAACTGTATCTATTTTGTCCATTCTATGTGTTGATATTGTCATTGTTATTCAATTACTTATATAGCATGAGATGAATGGCTTAGATGTACATTGTTTAATGTTTATCGTATATTAACTTAATTGATAGGAAATGTATGTTGTGGTAGAGATTATACGGGTGCTTTGATTGATCACAGGGTCGAGATTTAGAGTTGGTGAAGGAGGATCCCTGCTTCGCCGCTTAGCGCTCTCCAAAAGACTTCAATATCATTGAAGAGGTAATCTTCCATATTATTCCATCAAGTTACTTAAGTTGATATGAACATGTATGTATCTTCTTTGTGAACTATACAGCTAATCTTACTGTCTTCCTTGGGCACCGGAAATCCCTGAAAGGGATATTCGAGAACCAACAACCCAAGAATTTTACCCTATAGCAGAATTAGCGACTCCGCTGGGGATTTCCCCATAGTTTCCGGACTATCTCTTTCCCCCTTTCTTCTTTCCTCTGTTCACATCCTTCTGACCAGTATTTATGCCCAATAGACATTTCAAAAGCTCACAGAGTTCAATCATATTTCTGTTTGACCATCTAAAGGACTTTACCTTGGCTAACGCTACCTTTGTTAGTGTTCCAGTGCGTTATAACATGGGCTCTGCTTAAAGACAGTGCATTATTCTTTAGATTAACATTGTCTTTACTCAGAGACAGTGTGTTACTCAGCCAAAATTTGATGTTCACCCCTGTGATTTTGTTTTTGGTTGCAAAGTTTTTGGCCATCAGTATCCCTCCTTAACTGAATCCCTATGCTTGTTTACTAAGCTGGCATTTCTGTTTATTTTCTCTTGTTTAAAAAGTTAGTGTCAAAAACATTTACTTTTTAGAGAAGAATTTTTTTTTTTAGTTTTTCTACATCTAGCTAAATTAATTCTGAAAACTCTAGTTAAAAGGCTGTTAAGATGAGGTAAATAGATGTCTGAATCTTTAAGGTTGAACTGTGATATTTGAATGTTAGTGCATGGATGTTGAAAAGAAACCTCTGCTTGTAGAAATACTCTTCATCGAATTGAATATTTAGAGCATATTTTTGCATGTTTTTTTGAGTCAGAGTCTCATTACATTTCATACATCCACTCCCCCTATGCAAGACTAATAATCAAGTACACTAAGAATCAAGCGATAATAAAATCAATCACATTACTTTTTCTAAGCTCACACCAACAGTAGTTCAAGATAGGATCTTGGGTTAGGAAAAGTGAGAAAATCACCCAAGATTTCAAAACTTGAGACTAGAGTCATTAACGAGCGAAATCCTACTGCACTCATATTATCGGGACCGTTCTTTTACCTAAGCTCAGCGCGAGGAAACACTTGGGTGCATAAGAAGGTAGCCCACCTTCGACTGCATCTGGTGGGTATGCTATATATTTGGGTTCCCTTCGGGGATGTCGAAACTAGATCAGGGATCTAGGTGTTCTGCCCATATATCATGTTTTCCTAGACCGTGGACGCCCCTGATGATGTCTGTGATTTGAGGTATCTTTAGTGGCCATACTTTTTAGGGACATACACAAGGTTACTGGGACTGGCTATCCTGGTACCTGAAACAGACGGACCCACTCTGTCTTCGGTCTTTAGGAGGGTACTCGTCTTCACGAGAGTGCTTACACCTATCGTCTAAGGTTCGGGTGAAGCTCTAGAGTGACCGTAACTGTACTTTTGACCAACCCTCTCTGTATACTATTGTGATACTGGATTTCATCACCAGCAAACAGTAGTAATCAGACAGGGCACCCTATTCTGGCTGCTTGCTGATTGATTTTAGAGAGTCCTTTTTTCTTTTTTCTTTTTTAGGTGTGTGGTTACTGTCATTGAGACTTTATAATACATCACAATTTATTAAATTTTTTTGAAAATAAATAGGTCACCGTGGCATCATCTAACCCATGCTATCTATCTCGACGACAGCAAGGTCTACCTCCTCTGACTCTTGAGGAAGAACTGAACCTTGGTGAACCCGTGCCTTATGTGGAAGAGCAATCTCCATTGACAAACCCTGATTTTCACATAGCCTCATATCATACGGAATTTCCAGAGGACCCTTTCACGGAAGGTGTCGTACCTCATTACAATCCTCCACTCACTGATCCGTCGGCAACTGTGATAGTTCAGATTCCACCACGCCAAGACATGTCTTCGGTTGCACAAACATCCATTTCACAACCGACATCCACAGGTTCGATACCTATGGCAACCATCCCAGGTTCGCCACTATCCTCCCCGCTAGTTTTCAGTTCTATGCCATCACATGGTAACCCCAGTAGTCAATATATACCTAGTCCCAACCCTACGGTCATCACAACTGTGAGCAACTCACCGAGTCCTTCGGGATCTACTCCTACCGTGACCACGTCGGGACCTACGGTTACTCCTCCCACGAGTGGGACTACTTCGGTTCCTTTTAGCAACCCTTTCAGTTGGAACCCTTTGCTGAGTTCAAACCCCTTAGCCACCATACCAGGGGGCAGTGTCACCAGCACATAAATAACACGGAACATTTCACTACCCCTGCAATCATTAGGACAAACCAGACAACCTATTGTTAACACTATTCCCTTAAGTGGTTTAAATATCGGTGTAGGGCCTATGTCGTTGCCGAACTATGCAATTAGTAACATGCCTCCGGGAAAATCTATTGCATCCATATGGACTAAACCACCCCAAACTCCATCTGGAATGGGAGGGCACTTTTATACTGGGGGCAACCAATCATTCACCCCACAATACAATATGCCCTATGGACAAAAACCATATATCCCTACCCCTCCACCTATAGAAAATTTTTATCAAATTCCTACTTATCCTACTGGTAACACATTGATGGGAAGACCCTAGGGTCCAAATAGTCAGCCAATACTTCCTTGGTTAGATTCAGGGGAAAACCCACAATTTCCATTTTTGGCAGCTCTAGACATTCCCGACATCCATAAACTGACTAATGACCCCATCAATCACAACCCGCTCTGGCCTCCAGTACCGCACAAGATTCCTTCTGACATCCCAAAGTTCGATGGGAAATAAGGGGACGACCCAGCCGCACACATCACTACCTTTCATTTATGGTCTATATCTAATTCCATGGTGGATGATAGTGTCTGGCTTAGACTATTTCCCCACACCCTTACAGGCAATGCTGCTAAGTGGTATATTGAATTGCCACGTGCCACCATAAACACTTTTGGCACTTTAGCAACGGAGCTTCTAAAGAACTTCCAATTACCAATCAGATTTGAAACCGGAACGGAACTGTTAACCTCGTTGCGCCAAGACACCTCCACCCACATCTCCGATCATATTCATGAATGGAGAAGTAGGAGGAGGTTGGTCAAAGTGCCAATCCTAGATCATTTTCTATCTAATTGGTTTTGTAAGTCTCTCTTACCCCATATCTCTAAAGACATTGGCCTATCCAGTGTGGTCACAGAAGATCAATGCATTCATCATGCCCAACATTTGGATTTAATCTATTCACAATCTGGCACGCTATATGATTTTCTCCCCAATGCCCTGGTAACCCAAATCCTCCTGCTACTCTGAAAACTGGAGCCCACACCAATGGTATCGTTGGCACAATCTCTGGCATAGCCACAAAGAAGTCTCGGGGGAAAACCTTCCAGCCATCTTCGACTGCCACCACTCCTAACCAAATGACTACTCTTCCTACCGCTAAGGTAAATTCCGTGCAAACTTCACAAAAACCTAGTGGTAAGAATAAGAAGAACAAGAAAAAGACATCTTCTTTGGAAAAGCAGTCGAACAATCAGAATAATCCTAATCATAAAAATGCTGCCAAAAACGAAAAAGGGAATGATAAACCCATGAAATTTCCTTGCAAGATCTGTGCGGAGGACCACTTGACATACAAATGTCCTCGGATGCAGGAATGCACCGATTTTATCGCAAACAAGGATTCTGGGCGAACACCTGCCATTCTTCATAATCCTTTCCCTAATCAACAACATCAACACATGGTTGACAACTTGCCACAACCCCTACAATGGGGAAATGGTGGTTCACATCCTTCCAGTGAATGATCATCTGCTATTTATGGCATTGAAAGTGTTTAACTTCAAACACGAGCCAAGCTTTATGGAAATCCTACCATAGACACTCAAGAACCTGGTACTAGTTCAACTCCACCGCCACCCAAATATTTGCATATCGAATGACCTACTACTGACCCCGTGATTTGTCCCCCCAAAGGGACACTTCGACGCACGACTCATAACACCTCTGCACGTGCAGCCAAAAAATACAACATTGTAGAAGATTTGGCGCAGGCACCATCAGTTATGTCTACTCTCGAAGTATTGCAAACTTGTCCAGCACAAAGGAAAGCCTTGCTTTCGGTTATTGGTGGAATATACCCCCAGGATTCCATGCTAGCTATCTTTTATATGGAAAAATCTCAGGCTCGCCTCTCACACCAACTCGCATTCCAAGTGTAGTATGTGTCGAAAGGGATACCAATCCATCGCACTGTGATAGACGAAGGGGCTTCGACCTGCATTATGTCACAAGCTTGCTGGCTCGCTTTAGGTTCTCCTACCTTGTCACCGCCATCAAATTCTCTCAAAGCTTTTGATGGCCACACTTTCCTCCCAAAAGGATACCTTGCTAGCTTTCCCATCACTCTGAGTGGGAAAATGATAATCGTGGACTTTGAAGTCTTAGATCGCCCTCTCGACTATAATCTATTGCTTGGTCGCAGTTGTTCTTATGTCATGACCGCCATTGTTTCTTTTATCTTCTGACTCGTCCTATTTCCATTGGATGGGAAAATAGTCACATTGGATCAGTTATCCTTTTGTACCCCTGATTATACCACGTTACCAAGTAGCATTGTACCCCTAATATGAGGCTTTCCTAACTCTTACGTTAGTATTGGTACCGGTCTTCTGAAGGCATCTCCCCTACTGGGTTGTTTTCCTCTCCCGCCACCAGTGATCCCAAATACAGTTGAAATGATTTCCACCACTTTGGATGGCTCTATTGACCCATGGATCCTCCCGGCACCTTCATACATTGATTCCTATGGATATCAGATGCCGCTCTGACCAGCCGAGTTGGCCTACCAAGCCATCCAAATTACATATGAACCCTCCACTACTATGCTTTCGACCAAAGGTACAAACCTCCCACCCATCACAGTTCTCTCTAAGGATCTCCTTAATGAAGTCTTGCCCATAGACGAAGCTATTCGAGAGATCATGTCTCTAGAAGAATTACCTTGGGGACAGTTTCACCATCGCGCTTCGATGATCGACTCAGACGTGATAAATACTGAAATTTCATCCTTTGACCCATCTGATATGGTTCCCTCCGCTTACACGACTGTTCAAACTATCGATTCAGAAGGGAACATGGGTAATCTTTCTAAGACAATGCTCATTGATATCTTAGTCAAAACGGGTATCATGGAAAATATTCAGATTGGAGCAGATTGCAATCCTGAGGAAATTGCACTCTTCACATCCCTTTTCATGGAATTCCACGATGTGTTCTCTTGGTCTTATGACGAAATGCCCCGCATAGATCCATATATAGTCAAGCACGAAATCAAGATTTATGACAATTCCAAACCAATTCGGTAGAAAATCAGACCTATCCACCTGCACAAAGCGGCCACCATCAAAATTGAGGTAGAAAAACTTTTAAACGCTGGTTTCATCTATCCCGTTCCTTTGACGGAATGGGTTTCCAATGCATTTCCCGTCAATAAAAAACAAGGCACAATCCAAGTTTTTTTTACTATCATGATCTGAAAGCCGCTTGTCCCAAATAAAATTATCCTACGTCGTTCATAGATCAAATTCTCAACGATGGTTCCGGATGCGAATCTTTTTCCTTCATGGATGGATTCTCAGGCTATAACCAGATTGCGATTA
Organism: Pinus albicaulis; assembly: GCA_034641835.2. NCBI lineage: Eukaryota > Viridiplantae > Streptophyta > Pinopsida > Pinales > Pinaceae > Pinus > Pinus albicaulis. Next base: position 1,314,906,780 of record CM076579.1, on the reverse strand, counting down.
AAAAAGAAGACCAACATAAAACTGCCTTTGTCTGTCCTTGGGGCACATTTGTGTATCGTAAACTCCCATTCGGTCTGAAGAATGCTGGAGCAAATTTTCAGCGGGCTATGGACTATGCTTTCCATGACATTCGACATATTGTACAGGCTTACTTGGATGACCTTCTGGCCCATTCCAAGAAACGACCTAATCACCTTGCTCATCTGAAAGAATTTTTTTCTAGGTGTAGATTCTACAATATATGTCTAAATCCTCATAAGTGTGTATTCATGGTCGAGTCTGGGCATCTGTTAGGTTTCATTGTCTCCAAGCACGGGATTAGGGTTGATCCCAATAAGGTTAAAGCAATTGTTGAATTGTCGGCACCATAATCCATCCTCCAACTCCAACGTTTGCAAGGGAAGGAAAACTTTTTAAGTCAATTCATTGTTAACTATGCCGAGATGATGAAGGGGTTTATGTGATTATTGAAGAAAGGGACACTATACTTGTGGGATGACCAAGCTCAATGGTCATTTGATGCTTTAAAACATGCAATTGTTTCAACCCCACTCCTTAGTGCCCCCGACTACTCACGCGACTTTCTCCTCTACCTGGCAGCCTCACCATACTCACTTGGAATGGTTCTGGTTCAAGTTCACAGTGACGATAGTGAAAATGTGATATACTATTTGTAAAAAGGTCTAATCAGACCCGAACTATATTATTCACATGTGGAGAAACTCTCTCTGGCGGTAGTTTTTGCCGTCACCCAACTCCCACACTATATATTGCTGTGACAGACTACGGTCATTTCTTTGGAGAACCCCATGTGACACATCCTGTCTCGACAAATTATTGGAGGAAAATATTCCAAGTGGATCATAATCCTCCAACAATTTTATTTGGTCTTCACAACTGCCAAAACAAAGAAATCTCTCGTCTTGGCCGAATTATTATCGGACCTTCCCAGAATCGACCTAGGAGAAGTAGCTCATGATCCATTTCCTGATCAATCTGTATACTTGGTCAATTCTTCGGACCCATGGTATGTGTTGAGCCCCAAGATTGTGCTTTCTTTCATCTTACTTTACCTCATTTTCATTTGTCCATTGTTATCCCAGACCCAAATGATCAATGAAATTAGTTAAAATTACTTTTAGAATGATTAACAAGGCTAACTTGCTAAGTTTTGTGATTTTGTCATTGTAATGCATTTTGACCGGAACTAGCTGCAGAATGCAGGCATTCTGTAGCTAACCGACAATTCTGCAGTTTTCTTCACATTCAAGCATGTTCTAGGTGTCCTCTCAGGAAAAGCCACACATGGGTATATTCCACATTATGTCCTCATTATTCGTTGCTCACCATGAAGAATGAACCGAATTCTAGACGTGGTTTTGGTGCGTGGGAACTCATTCAAGGAGGCAGACTTCTAATAGGACTGTCCTAGTATAGATGTCCTTTTTCACTTTACGCTGCCATCTTTAGAGTCCTAGTACGATTTTGATAAGGAAAGACAATGATCCTCGTATTGTTGCAAGTTTTGTTATGTAAATTTGTTATAAAAGCACTCGAGAAACCGAGAGACAAGCTCCAGATTTTGCTTAGATTTCATGTATTAACTGCTATATTTCTGAAGACCGAGACTACTCTGTTTCAAGTTATTTTCCTTTAATGAAGAATACATCATTGCTTTGAACGTGTTGAGTTGATTTTGAGTTAGATTCTGTCTGGTGGTAGAGGGCCCCTGCCTCCTGCACGGCTTTACTTTCGTAATTTAGATAAGTATCTTAGTTTTTTTCACATTTTTGAAGTTTGAGTTCATAGTTAATTTCATTAGCCACTATAGCTATACTTGTTCTAAGGAACTCTTCCAAAAGAAGAAACTCTTCCAAAAGATCATGATAATGAATGGGAAATGGCTGTAGTGTTGTAGGATTTATTTGTAATTTCATTTGTTCATTATCACAGTTGAACTTATACTAAGAAAACTCTTCCAAAAAATCCTTATGATGTCTAAGGCATGACTGTGATACTGAATGTTTCAGTTGTTTGTTTGCACTAAGTAGCATAGGTGATCTTACTCTTAAAACACTCTTCCAAAATATCATAATGATGGGTAGGAGATAGCTGTGATGTCTTAGTTTTTAAATTGATTTCAGTCTTTATGTTTGCATTTGCACTGAATTGTACAGCCAAGATTGTTCTAGCAAGCTCTTCCAAAATACCATTCATGATGGACAAAACAGGCTGTAGAATCCCATAGATTAATGCATGATAACTTAGTTAGGGTACTCCGGAGTCAAATTGCATTCAATTCATGCTCTGTTATTTTGTTTTAAGTTTGATAATGGCTTGTTAGTTCAGCATTGTTTTAAACTAGTGACATCTTAGTTCAGTTTTAGCTTATCTCATTGTATTTTCATTCCACATTTAGTTGTCATCCATTGCATATTAGATTACATTAGTTGTTAAACTTAAACAATACGGCCTTCATTATTTACAAAATCTCTTTTTGTTCCAAATCCATAATTGATTCATAACCATCTGAACAGAAGACAGTATCATCTCAAGGCCTGAAGTAATTTTGCAACTTCTTCATAAACAAAGCCTTTCCTCAAAAGACTACTTTAAAAATAAATCTATAACTTTTGAATAAGGTTTAGTGATGTTAAACTAAGTTGCAGAATAGAATAATTAGGAGCTAGTCTTAGAGTAGAGATCTTATGATGTTAACAATATTTTTCTCCAAATATGTTTCAAAAAATCTTTAATCATGGATAAAATGTTGTATCATTATAAGTTGATTGTTTAATTGTTTAGTTAGGAGAATTTGTATACTTAGCTGACCATTTCTCAAGCTCTCCCAAAATACCTTTGATGAAAGAATTGGACAAGTTAAGTTTATGTTTTGATTCATTTTCTTGAAGTCATTATCAAGCTTTGTATTCTGCTTAGTCATAGTTTAGGTTTGATTCTGTTTCAGTATTTTCATTTTCATTTGTCATTTTTCATCAACCAATCAGGCTTCACTCTATTTTTAACCAGTAGCTTCTTTCCACTAGCTTTTTAGTCATTTTCCTTGTGAACATAAAAACCATCAAAAGACCAAAAACATCATAAATCATAATAAAAGACCAAAAACATCATAAAACAATAAACACAACGCATTAGGAGACAAACACCTAGGCACATATAGTGCACTTCACTTCAGCAGTTTACCAACCCTGGTTGACAATTAAATGAACTCAATTTAGGAGACTAGGTTGAGCACAAACATTTTGGCGCCATTGCCGGGGAAGTGAAAACTAGGTAACCTTTGTTTCCTAATTCCCAAAAACAATTATATGCATAGAGAGAGAGACTCAAGGGGTAGATTCATAAGCAGCAGAAACATAAATTTGATTCCTAGAACACCACCTGTTTCACCTAGACCAAGAGCTAGTACACCTTCAACTCAGACCCATATTCCATCCTTTACTAATCCTGGACTTCTAGAAGACCTAAGATCAGATATCCCATTAGAGAAACCTTCCACTTCATCCATTGAACCTGCCTTAGAAGAAGATCTAAAGACTCCTGTTAGGGACACAAACTTTTCCACTTCCACAGGAGAGTCAATCATGGCAGAAGAAGGGGGAGGAGGAGTCTTTAATGGAGAACAAACATTATTTGGAGGTAGAGGTAGAGGTAGAGGAGAAGGAGGTAGAGGTGCAGATGGAGGAAGAGGTAGAAGAGAAATAGGAAACTCTTTTTGGTTCCCTATAATTGATGAAGAAACCAATACAACCATGAAAAACATTTCACCCTCTGTCCTTCCAAACTTCTATGGACTTAAAACTGAAGATCCTGAAACCTTCCTATTTGAATTTGAGATCCTGTGTATAACTTATGACTACTTACAAGATGCTCAAAAACTTAAATTATTTCCTTCAACATTGAAAGGAGCAGCATTGAAGTGGTTTATGAGTTTGATCAACAGTTCTATTAGGACATGGGAAGACATGAAACAAGCATTTCTAGAGAGGTATTTGGATTTTTTGATGCCGGTCAATCATAAGGAAGAAGTGTTTAACATGGTACAAAAAGAAGTTGAAAACTTGGAAGATTTGTTGGAGAGATTTCATTACAACATCAAAAGAGCAAAAATGGAAAACCTAGATCAAGACACCTTAAAAGCTCTTTTGTTGAAAAAAATTAGGGATGAATGGTTGGATATCCTTAACATGATGGGAAAAGGGGATATATCACAGCTCACATTACCTGAAATATCTGAGTTATGTATCAACCTTTCAAGAGGGAAATCTAAAACTGTAAAAGGTCCAAGAGATCCTGCTCTTGCAAGGGCAAGTAAGTCTGCTTCTGGGACAATAAGTAGATCATAAATAGGATATATGCTTGATGATTTTAAATCTGACATCTTAGGGAGTCTTAGTGAACAAATAGACACCCTTAAGATACAAAACAAGCAAAAAGATGAATCTGATGCCTTGGCAATCTTTTGTCCCAAATGTAGAAAGAAACATACCTTGAGAGAGTGTCCTTTGGATGTAAAAGTTGTAGAGACCTGTGTCATTTGTTCTGAAAAACATGAGACCAAGAATTGTCCTTCTCTTCCTGGTCTCAAAGCTGTCTTTCAGGAGGAAACTCCTACAGATTCCACAGAATCTCTTAATTTTGTCTCTAGAAGACCTTGGCAGGGACCTCAAACACAAGGATTCCATGATCAAATGTATAATAAACCTCCACCTTGGAATTCTTGGCAGCAACCTTGGCCTCAATTTCAAAATCAATCTCAATCTTGGGCACAAGGAGCACAAAATCCCTTTGGAAGATACTCTCAGTACTATCAGTATCCACCATCCTATCCACCATACCCACATTTTTATCCTCAAAATCCTCAACAACATCATCAGAACCTACCACATCAAAATCAACCACTTCCATTACCATTCCCTCAAAAATCAAATCAGTTGCCTGCTCAACCCATACCAAACCCCAATAATAAAAATCCTCATAACACATACATGATAGAAGGCCAACAGTTTCCAACTTATTTAATTACTCCTTTAGACCTTAGTGATGTTCAACTTAGGTCTGGAAGAATACTTGAAAAGAGGAAACCTTCGGTGATCATACAAGAACAAGATAACTCTGAGGAAGACTCTCTACGGGTGAATAAAAGTCTTGAGGAAGACACATCTTTTCAAGACCCAAACACTGAAAAATTAAAGCAAAAAGATCCAATAATTTCAACTCCTGTATTAGAGCAACCATCCACATCTACTTCTATACCTCCCTTTCCAGAAAGATTACAAATTGATAGAGGTGTAGAAAAACAAATTATGGTGCCAAATTATGATTTCCTATATGAGCTGAGAAATGTTTGCATTAAAATTCCATTTTACAAGCCATCAAGGAAATTCCAATTTTAGCCAAAACAATAAAGGAGTTGAGTATGAAGAAAAAAAGAAAAAGAATAAGAGAAACAAAGAAAATTCAACTGGCAGGAAAAATAGCAGACATTATGATGGGAAAGATTTCTATTCCAAAGTATCTTGACCCAGGAAATCTAGTTGTTAAAATTCACATCAATGGAATTGAAATCCAAAACACACTCACTGATTTAGGAGCAGCAATCAATATCATGAGTAGACAAATCATGGATAAACTGAAAGTTCCTAATCTTCTCTTTACACCCACATTATTACAATTAGTAGACAGATCTGTGATCAAACTAGATGGGGTAATAGAAGACATTCCAGTGTCCCTAGATTCTTGGGAGTACCCTGTGGATTTCATGATCCTAACTCATAAGAATAATCTAGGAGGACATCCTGTTATATTAGGAAGACCTTGGTTGGCTACAGCTAATGCTTTTATTAGTTGTAGATCCAGTGATATGTACATCTATGATGGTAGTTCAACTAAGAAATTCACTTTATATCCTCCAGCTAGGACAATTACAGATCTAGATGACACTCAATGGATAGAGGATGAAGAAGATTTACAACCTCTCTTCACAATTTCAGAAATTAGTGAAGATAATCAAATTCTGAATACTCTAGAAAAATTTGAATCCTCTCTAGAACACAAACATGAATCATTTCAAGAGGGATCTAATATTGAGTTTTTGTCATCAAGGCAGATGTCTCTTCATTCTATGGATAAATTTGGCAGCTCTACAAGTGAGATATTTCCAGGCAAAACTTTGAATATAAACAAGAACCTAGAAAAATCTCAACAAGAAGAGTTAGTCAAGATATTACAGAGACATTTTTCTGCATATGCATGGGAGTACACTGACATGAAAGGGATAAGCCCCAAGACTTGCACTCATCACATCTATATAGAGGAAAATTGTAAACCAATCAGACAACCTCAAAGACGGATGAATCCAAATCTTAGGGAGATAGTTAAAGAAGAATTGCAAAAATTGTTAAATGTCAATTTCATCTATCCCATTTCAGATAGTCAGTGGGTTTCTCCTTTGGTAATTGTGCCAAAGAAAAAAGGTAAATGGAGGGTATGTGTTGACTACCGAGAACTAAACAAAGCTACTCTTAAAGACCATTTTCCCTTACCTTTCATAGATCAAGTGTTAGATACATTAGCTGCCAAAAAGTACTTCTCATTCCTAGATGGGTTTAGTGGTTACAACCAAATCCAAGTAGCACTTGAAGATCAAGACAAAACCACATTTACCTATCCTTGGGGTACCTATGCTTACCGAGTATTTCCATTTGGATTATGAAATGCACCTGAAACATTCCAAAGGGTAGTATTAGGAATTTTTTCAGATCTAATACATGATTGTGTAGAGGTATACATGGATGATTTCACAGTTTATGGAAATACATTTGAAGAAGCTTTAGTAAACTTGGAAAAAGTTTTAAAGAGATGTCAGGAAGAAAATCTTTCACTTAGTCATGAGAAATGTTTCATGATGTTTACTGAAGGTATTGTTTTGGGGCATCACATTTCAGGGGATGGGATTAGAGTTGATGAGTCAAAAGTTGAAGTCATCTCTAATTTATCTATTCCAAGTTGTCAAAAAGATGTTAGGAGTTTTCTAGGATTTACAGGATATTATCAGAGGTTTATAGAAAACTTCACCAAGATAGCATCTCCACTCTTCAAATTTCTTACCAAAGACTGTGAATTCAAGTGGAATTCTGATTGCCAGTTAGCCTTTGAGACCCTGAAAACCAAAATTTCTGAAGCACCTATTTTAAGGGGACCTAACTGGAAGTTACCTTTTCATATCTCAACAGATGCTTCTGATACAACTCTAGGAGCAGTATTGGGACAAAAATACCTGATTCCTTATGCCATCTACTATACCAGTAAAAATTTGACTCCTGCAGAGTTAAACTATACTGTAACTGAAAAAGAGTTTTTAGCTGTTGTTCATGCCATAAACAAATTCAGACACTATATAACAGGCTATGAAACTTATGTTCACACAAATCATTCTGCAATTAGATACTTAATTAACAAATCAATTACTAATGGCAGAGTTATAAGATGGTTATTGCTTTTACAAGAATTCAATATTACCATTCTAGATAGGCCTGGAAAACAAAACACAGTAGCTGATTTCCTATCTAGACTCCAAAACATCAAAGATGAAACTCCAGTTGAAGATCAATTTCCTGATGAATATCTTTTTGCAATTTCTACTCAAACTCCTTGGTTTGCTGACATTGCTAATTATTTAGTTTCAGGAAAATTTCCTTCAATAATGAATGCAAGGGATAAAAGAAAAATCATTTATGATAGTGCAAAATATTCATGGGTTGCTAATGATTTGTACAAGACAGGTCCAGATTTGATCATTAGGAGATGTGTTCGGGAAGATGAGATGCCTGAGATTCTCAAAGCATGTCATGATGAACCTTGTGGCGGACACTTTGCTGATAAGAGAACAACCTATAAGATCCTTAATTTAGGATATTATTGGCCATCCTTGTTTAAAGATGCTAATGAGTATGTCAAAAGGTGTGACAGTTGCCAAAGGGTAGGGAAACCTTCTCCTTCAGGTGAGATGTCATTACAACCTTAGGTACATATTGAACCTTTTGAAAAATGGGCTTTGGATTTTGTAGGACCTATTAGTCCTCCATCAAGACAAAAGAGATATATATTAGTTTGCACTGATTATGTTACTAAATGGGTAGAAGCTAAGCCATTACTTGTTGCTAATGAAGCATCTGTAGTTACTTTTATTTTTGAGGATATTTTTACTCGTTTTGGTGTCCCAAGGGAAATTGTTACAGATCAAGGAGCTCAATTTACATCAAGGCTAGTGGAACAAATGATGGAGAGATACAAAATCAGTCATAGAAAATATACTCCTTATCATCCACAAGCAAATGGTCAAGTGGAATCTACTAATAAGGTCATTGAAGGAATCCTAACAAAGACTGTTCATTTACATAGAAGAGATTGGGTAGATAGGCTTCCTGAAGCCTTGTGGGCCTATAGAACTACATGGAGAAACAAAACAAGTCATACTCCTTATGAACTTGTTTATGGAAAGAAAGTTTTGTTTCCCATAGAGTTCCAGATTCAAACTTTCAAAATGGCAGTTCAGCTAGGACTTGATTTAACGGAGGCACAAAAGCATAGATTGGAGCAGATTAATGAATTGGATGAGATCAGACAAGATGCAGTTCAGAAAACAAGTCTAGTCCAACAGCAAAGGACTATATGGCATGATAAGTACATCAAAGAGAAGAAATTCAAAGAAGGTGACTGGGCTCTCTTGTTTGATTCAAAATTCAAGGATTTTCAAGGTAAATTTCAAACACATTGGCTTGGGCCATATGAAATTGTTGAAATTTTTTACAATGGAGCAGTACAAATCAGGACAATAGATGAAGAAGAGGTCACTTTTCTTGTGAATGGTCATAGATTGAAGCTGTATCACAAACCAATCTCAAGAAAAGAATTTGTCAAGAAGTTCCAGGAAAACAGTGATGTGAAGTTAATGAAGAAGAATCTTTCTTCTTCATCAACTTGATTGAATTTTCTGAAGCATTTATTTTGAAAAAAAAGAAGAAGGTATAAACATAAAAACCAATCATTGATTGGCATGTTTATACAGAAAATATAGGGTGAAAATCAGATTCTTTCTGACACTCTAACTTTTCCATTTTGTTTTTACAAGCAGCTGTTACAAAATCATAAGTTCAGATCCATTGCACTTATGATCCATCTCATTTCATTTCACTCCATTTACTTATCCATCCATACTCCATTTCATTCATTCATTCATACTTCACTTCATTCCATATTTCATTCATCTCATTCCATAATTCATTCACCTCATTTCCATATCAAAATTTAAATTTTGATGTTTTTCTGCAAATGAATAACACATGTCATGGATTGCAGGCCATTTCTTATATTCTTCCACTCCATTTCATAAATTGAATCCATCCCATTTCATCATTCACTTCATACATATTTCATTATACCATATTTCATCACCTATCTTCACTCATTCCATAAAATATTCTATGTATATTCCAAACCACTCCATTCCATGATTAAAATTCTCCACAGGTACATTCTGCATCTAAACTGATATTCTGCAGCTAATCAGACTTTCCACAGCCAGACAGTCATTCTGCAGCTACAGATCCTGAAGGCACTGATCAAAAAACATTTGAATTGCAACAAGATGATCCAGTATATCTATGAACAAGAGGAATCAAGAAGGATTATGAAGACTCTTCCAGAAGAGAACAAAGTATACAAAGACCACAAAAAGCAAATGAAAAGCAAAGGTAAAAATTTCTGGTTATAATGGCATTTCATAAAAACTTTAGTATAGTCTAGTTATGAATCATTCCAAAAAGTTGTTTTGATTATTTTTATTGATCATGCCAAATATACCCTCAGCAAAATTTTGGATAAAATATTTCATTTCAAATTCTATACCCGACCATCATTTAAGCGGTTAAAAAGGTTGAAGTGTTTGATTTCCTCCCGTCACCCAGCCAAATCATTTAATGATGATTTTTAAATCCGTTGTAAAAATCTCCGCAGTCTTTTCACTCATTGATTTGTTTTCTTCACCTCACTTCATTAACTCATTCCGTAACTACTTCCATCACTCCATTCCGTAGCCAGCCCTTCATCATTTCATTCCGCAAAACAGAGATATCTCTATCACCGTGGGCAGGGGTATATTAGTTTGAAATATCAAACCACTATCACCGTGAGAAGAGATTGAAGCATTATTACTGTGAGCAGAGATTGAAGCATTATCACCGTGAAGCAGAGGTATATCAGTGTGGAATTTGAAGCCATTGTCACCGTGAAGCAGAGGTATATCAGTGTTGAATTTGAAGCCATTTTCACCGAGAAGCATAGATATATTAGTTTGAATATTGAAGCACTATCACCGTGAACCAGAGGTATATCAATTTGAATGTTGAAGTTATTGTTTCCGTGAGCAGAAAGAGTACTAATTTGAAGATTGAAGAAGGAATTATGGGCCTTATTGTAAGAACTGAACCAGTGGGCACAAAATACCTGGAAGGATACCCTCAAAGTAGAGAAATGTTGCAACAGGTAGGATGGCTACAATTTCTTGAGAAATTTAATGGCTTCCACAAAGAAGTCACTAAAACATTTACAAGGTCATTCAAAGGAGCCGAGGTTGAAGTTGGAGATGTTAAATTCACTGTCACAGAGGTTTTTATTGCAGAGGCAACAAGATTGCTTAGACATGGAGAGAGATGGTTTAAAAACAGAGAATTCCATAATGAATCATGGGAAGAAAATCCTAAAATCACCAGGTATGGATGTCACTGTGTTTAAAAAGGGAATTCCAAGTTCTGCATTAAAAAATAAATGGAGAAACATATTGCTTATTCTACAAAAAATTATCACTTGTGAAGGTAGATATGGCACATTTTATGTTTACCATATTAGGTTGATAATGCATTTTCTGGAGGAAGAGTTAAATTTGCCCTATATCTTGCTTCAAAGCTTAAAAAAGATGGCTTCTGGTGTTCAAAGGAGAGTCCAATTCCTAGAGGCAACTCTATACCATCATGGCTTGGTTAAGATTTTAATTGAACACCATTTAGCCAAAACAAAAGATACTTGGCATAATTACTTGGTAAGAAATCATTTTGAGGAACCAAAAGAGCCCTCACCTGAACATCAGCCTACAAGGAGAAGCAGAAAATGGAGAGCCTCTAAAATTGAAATTGACAAAATAGTACAGGAAAGTAGTGAAGAAATAATCTCTGAGAAGTTGACTCAGATTAAGAGACAACTTAAGAAAGAGAGGGTAATCAGAAAATCTGCCACAGAAAAAGGAGAGGGATCATCACAGCCAAGAAGAAGCCATAGACTCAGGGGGAAACTAAGGAAAACATAGATCAAACAAACAGGGGTGATAAATATAGAAGATGAGGAAACATCTATTGAAGATGTTGAAGAAGATTTTAATGAAGAAACCCTTGAAATTGACCCTGCTCAGCAAGAAGTTTATGACTATGTTGAAACATTGGAAAGGAAAACTTCAGAGAGTAGAGATAGAACCCCTAGTCCTCCACTGTCCGAAATAGATGTGTTAAGAAGGGATAGGTATGAGCTGGAAATACTTAATAGAAATATAAAAAATGAGAATGATATTCTGAAGGAACAAGTCAAACTCAAAACCAGTATGAACTCAACCTTATCTCTACAAATGGACAAAGTGGAAAAGGCTAATGAAAAGTTGAAAAAGAGGAACAAGAAGCTAATCAAGGCACTTATCAACTTAAGGTTCAAACTAGTCATCAGAAAACCCAGAAGACCTTTAATTTCCAGGCAAAGAAGAAGGAGAGGATTAGATGTTCTTGCAGAAGTCTCTGAGTTTATGGAATAAGTTGCATGAGGACATGCAAGAAGTCAGCAGTGGGGGTATGTTGAGCCCCAAGATTGTGCTTTCTTTCATCTTAATTTACCTCATTTTCCTTTGTCCATTGTTATCCCAAACCCAAATGATCAATGAAATTAGTTAAAATTACTTTTAGAATGATTAACATGGCTAACTTGCTAAGTTTTGTGATTTTGTCATTGTAATGCATTTTAACCGAAACTAGCTGCAGAATGCAGACATTCCGTAGCTAACCGGAAATTCTGCAGTTGTCTTCACGTTCAAGCATGTTCCAGGTGTCCTCTCAGGAAAAGCCACACATGGGTATATTCCACATTATGTCCTCATTGTTCGTTGCTCACCATGATGAATGAACCAAATTCTGGATGTGGTTTTGGTACGTGGGAACTCATTCAAGGAGGCAGACTTCTAATAGGACTGTCCTAGTCCAGATGTCCTTTTTCCCTTTACGCTGCCATATTTAGAGTCCTAGTACAATTTTGATAAGGAAAGACAATGATCCCCGTATTGTTGCAAGTTCTGTTATGTAGATTTGTTATAAAAGCACTCGGGAAATCGAGAGACAAGCTCTAGATTTTGCTTAGATTTCATGTATTGACTGCTATATTTCTGAAGACTGAGACTACTCTGTTTCAAGTTATTTTCCTTTAATGAAGAAGACAGCATTGCTTTGAACGCGTTGAGTTGATTTTGAGTTAGATTCTGTCTGGTGGTAGAGGGCCCCTGCCTCCTGCACGGCTTTACTTTCGTAATTTAGATAAGTATCTTAGTTGTTTTCACGTTTTTGAAGTTTGAGTTCATAGTTAATTTCATTAGCCACTATAGCTATACTTGTTCTAAGAAACTCTTCCAAAAGAAGAAACTCTTCCAAAAGATCATGATAATGAATGGGAAATGGCCGTAGTGTTGTAGGATTTATTTGTAATTTCTTTTGTTCATTATCACAGTTGAACTTATACTAAGCAAACTCTTCCAAAAAATCCTTATGATGTCTAAGGCATGACTATGATACTGAATGTTTTAGTTGTTTGTTTGCACTAAGTAGCATAGTTGATCTTACTCTTAAAACGCTCTTCCAAAATATCATAATGATGGGTAGGAGATAGCTGTGATGTCTTAGTTTTTAAATTGCTTTCAGTCTTTATGTTTGCATTTGCACTGAATTGTACAGCCAAGATTGTTCTAGCAAGCTCTTCCAAAATACCATTCATGATGGACAAAACAAGTTGTAGAATCCCATAGATTAATGCATGATAACTTAGTTAGGGTACTCCGGAGTCAAATTGCATTCAATTCATGCTTTGTTATTTTGTTTTAAGTTTGATAATGGCTTGTTAGTTCAGCACTGTTTTAGACTAGTGACATCTTAGTTCAGTTTTAGCTTAGCTCATTGTATTTTCATTCCACATTTAGTTGTCATCCATTGCATATTAGATTACATTAGTTGTTAAACTTAAACAATACGGCCTTCATTATTTACAAAATCTCTTTTTGTTCCAAATCCATAATTGACTCATAACCATCTGAACAGAAGACAGTATCATCTCAAGGCCTGAAGTACTTTTGCAACTTCTTCATAAACAAAGTCTTTCCTCAAAAGACTACTTTAAAAAGAAATCTATAACTTTTAAATAAGGTTTAGTGATGTTAAACTAAGTTGCAGAATAGAATTAGGAGCTAGTCTTAGAGTAGAGATCTTATGATGTTAACAATATTTTTCTCCAAATATGTTTCAACAAATCTTTAATCATGGATAAAATGTTGTATCATTATAAGCTGATTATTTAATTGTTTAGTTAGGAGAATTTGTATACTTAGCTGACCATTTCTCAAGCTCTCCCAAAATACCTTTAATGAAAGAATTGGACAAGTTAAGTTTATGTTTTGATTCATTTTCTTGAAGTCATTATCAAGCTTTGTATTCTGCTTAGTCATAGTTTAGGTTTGATTCTGTTTTAGTATTTGCATTTGCATTTGTCATTTGTCATCAACCAATTAGGCTTCACTCTATTTTTAACCAGTAGCTTCTTTCCACTAGCTTTTTAGTCATTTTCCTTGTGAACATAAAAACCATCAAAAGACCAAAAACATCATAAATCATCATAAAAGACCAAAAACATCATAAAACACTAAACACAACGCATTAGGAGACAAACACCTAGGCACATACAGTGCACTTCACTTCAGCAGTTTACCAACCCTGGTTGACAATTAAATGAACTCAATTTAGGAGACTAGGTTGAGCACAAACAATATGGAGACATTTTGGTCTACCTACAAACCCGACGCTTTCGCCCAACTCTCACGTCCGACAACTGTCGTCATATTCGCCACCAGGAAAAGCACTACCTCATGCTAAATGATACATTATATCACCATGGCATCGATACTATTCTCTGGTGTTGTCTCACTTTTAATAAAGAGGGACACGTTTTGAATGACTGCCACGTAGGGGCATGCGGTGGTCATCTTTCGGGCATAGCTACTGCCCAAAAAATCTTGCGCATGGGTTATTACTGGCCCACTTTGTTTAAAGACTGCATTGCAACGGTCCAGAAGTGCCATCCATGTCAAATTTTCACGAAGAAAATGCATGCTCATCCTACCCCCCTTCATCCAGTTATATCCATTGGTCCTTTTTCTAAATGGGGAATTGATTTTGTCACCTACAATCCCATTTTAGAAAATGGACACAACTACATCATGGTTGTGGTCGACAATTTTACGAAATGGGCGGAAGCCATTCCCACTTTTAAGGCCGATGGCGAAACCGTTGCTCTCTTCCTATTCAATCAGGTAATCTCTCAGTTCAGCGTACCCATATCTATTGTCACAGATCATGGATCCCACTTTCAGAACCATATGATGACCGAATTAACATCCATGCTAGGTTTTCGTCAAGATCAATCTTCGTCTTATTATCCTCAAGCTAATGGTCAAGTTGAAGCCGTAAATGGCGTCCTCAAAACCATGATTCTTCGATTGGTCAGAAACCATAAAACCACATGGAATCGGAAGTTTTATTCCACATTATGGGCATACCAAACATTAGTCAAAACTTCCATAGGCTTCACGCGACTTCAACTTGCATTTGGCATGGAGGCAGTACTTCCAATCGAGTGTGAAATTCCATCACTCAAACTCGCGATTGAACTCCTACTCGGCACCACTACCATGAAAGAGTGCTTGCTCTCGCTCGATCATTTGGATGAAACTCGTCAAGATGCTACACTAGCACTCGAAGCTCACCAGTGTCGAGCCAAAGCTTCAATACGACAAATCTATCAAGCCTCGTTCTTTCCAACAAGGTGATCTTGTTCTACTCTTTGATCAGAAACATGACCTCTTGGGGGCAGGAACACTCCAACCATTATGGCTTGGTCCTTACATCTTCACTAAAGTCCTCTCAAAAGGGGCTTACCAACTTCAGGACTGTAATGGAATTCCACTCGCGGAACCCCACAACGGGCTCTATCTAAAGAAGTATTTTGCCTAGTTTCGCACTAGGCATATGCTTTGTAATTTTATGTATATAAGTTTTTCCTATTACTTTGATGTATCTGGATATTTTTTGGTTTTTTGAGGTTTTTTTTCTCATCTACAATATTTTTCTTTCACACAGATGCCATCACCCTCCTTATCATACGTCGGATACGCGAACGGTGCTACTCATCACACTAGACACATTGCTTCAGCTGCTTGGGTTCTCTACACTCCTGAGTTGGAACTTCTTGGTTCTAAGGGAATCTTCCTAGGAAGCGCCACCAATAACGTTTCCGAGTACATGTCAGTGATCCAACTCCTCGCGGAGGTGGCATCTCGCGACATCTCCAGTTTATTGGTCAGGTTAGATTCCCAACTCGTCATTATGCATTTAAAAAATCATTACCATGTCCGTCATCCAGTCTTGTTACGTTGCTTTTTAAGGGTGTGACTTTTAGAACGTCAATTTCAAACAATCACATTTGAGCATGTTCCTAAAGAATTTAATGCATTAGCCGATTCGTTGGCAAACTATGTGTTAGATTGGCATTTGTCACATTTGTTATAAAGATTTACACATGAGTATATATATATATATATTTTTTATTTCATAGAAAATACATAAAAATTAAAAAACACAAAATCACCAAAAAGTATATATATATATATGTCATGTCCAGTACAATAGTTACATCAAAAAATCTTCCAAAACTTGGGTGTTTTAAAAAAATTTGCCTATACTAAGCCATGCTCTGACACTTATACATCCGCTTTGCCCGATAGGCCTAATGCTTGAAATAACATACAACTTCCCTGGCTATTCTCCTCAGAGGCACAAGGTATCTCTCCGGCACACCTACAGTATGTCGATGCAGACAAACTGGGACCTCCCGCATAGGAAGAGGAGGTATACCCATACTCAAACCCTCCAAGTTCCTGGAGAGTTCATGTAGGATCTGGGCATCATCATCTCCAGCAGCTTCCACATCCTCAGCTGGTGCGCCAACCCCGAGTAGCTACAGTCCTCGCCGTGCATAGCGAGGGGCCCCAAGTGGGTGGACAGGTGCCACATCTATGTCAAGCAAACAAGCTTCATGTCAAAAAATATTTTTCACCCTTTTCAAACAAAAACAAAAAAAATTGCATAAAAATTCAAAATAAAAAAACAAAGTACTTCCTAAAGCACACTGATCATTTCTTTCTTACCATTGAGTCCCTACTCGGTGTCAGGGGGCAACACTAACTCTGAATCGTTGATGAAGTTCATCCCTGCATAGGGATAATCCTCAATAATAATGATCTGTGAGTCCAGCCAGTCAAAAAACCCATCATCAAAGCAGTGACGGACTGGGCCCTCTCCAGTCCGCGGAATCAAAGCTGCCCACCGAGCCTGTCTTGGGTCACATGGCCCCAATGGCGCTGTAATGATCATGGGCCTCATCAACGGCACTCGCTCAAGTAGGAAGGAAACGATCAATGTGATATACCCAAACTCTCTTTGGGTACAGGTCTTGCATGCTGTGAGCTCTACTCGGACCCGACGGACAACTCCAACACACCAGTCAAAAACCTGAGGCTGCATAAAATCTAAGGCTAGCAGCATCTGGGCCTTGGTGGCCACATGCTGAATCTTGACCCCTGCCAAGCGAACAATCATCCATAGTATAGACCTTAGTGGTTTCAAAGCCACCCATGCAATAGGTACCCAGTTTTTCACAGCCTCTGTGTTGCATATGCAATGAGCAAGAATGAGATCAGCAGTGGAGCGCGGATCCGCTCTGGACCCCGTCAAGTTGGGCCTCGGTCCACGACATGACAAGCCGATCAAAAATTAAACATCGTCCTTCTCAAGTGAGAGCTCATTGCCCCCAATCCAAAAGACATGATGATGTTCATCCCATTGTTGAATCAACCACCTCAGGAGGTCCTCTTGAACCCTCATCAGTTCTAAATGTGCATATTTTAGCAATCTGCATCGCCAGAGAGATATCAAACTTGCAGCATCAATAACCATATCTCTTTCTTTCCGTTCATGTTATCTCTCTCACCAGATACTCATGATTAACAGCTGAATACCTGCAAATACAACATTTTCAACCGATTATAAATTGTCTGGAACACTTCAAAATGATTATAAATGAGTTCTTAAAATATGCTCTACGCCTAACGTGGGCTATAGAGCAAAACAGTGTGTGTTATCACATCATTCCTTCACGGGAAGTGCGCTTAACGCGTGTCCAGCACTGCTAGTCCACGTTGGCCACTAAGATTTTTTAGGGCTTGCCAAATTTCCCATTTTGGACCAGCGAAAATTCACAAAAACACAATAACATGATAGCAGGAGGTTCCAGCTCTTACCTAGATCTCGCAGGAAGAAGAATCGTTGCCCAGATTGACCACAATCGCCAACTGAAGTTTTCACCCTTTTTCACCCCAGAACTCCTTCACAGCATTCAAAACAGTGAAAATGAAAGTCTTCTGACCTTATAACCATTTCTGGGGCATGACTCTCTTAGCTAGTCTGCAAAAAGTCGTGATTTCTTGCTGCACATATGTCGCAACTATGGATTTTAGTTACTGATGTTCTGATAAGTGATCAAGATTCATATGCAGACATAACCATGCTTTGACCCTTTCATTGAGCATTCTTTTTACGATATTTTTCTTGCTCATTAATCCTAAAAACCTCGAGTTCTCTTCTTCGGACTCGTTAAACTTATATGAAGTCGATTTCGAGTGTTCTTTTTATGGTCTTTTTCTTACTCGTTAATTCGAAAAACCTGGAGTTCTCTTCTTCAGACTCATTAAAACTGACACGAAGAAGCACTGAGGTTTCTTTTAAGGGACTTTTTTCTAGCTCATAAAACTGAAAAAACCTCGAGTTTCCTTTGTCGGGCTCGTTAAACTACCACGACAGAGAGTACAAAACCATTCCTTTCCTATTTTTCAAAGCTCTTTAAACAGAAAAAGTGACCGAGTTTTCTCCGCGTGACTCGTTAAAATTTCGCGGAGAGCACCGAGTTTTTCTTTGTTGGACTCGTTAAAATTTCACAAAGAGTATTGAGTTTACTTTGTCTCCTCGTACTCATAACAAAATGAGGTAGACGTCCATCGAACATAGATTTCTCACTTTTCCGGCTTCGATGGACTAACTCACGGAAAATGAACTGTTTCGGGCTTACTATTCTCCCTTTGTTGTGCCCGGTTATCAAGACATGACAAAGGTACCCCATGGAGTTGTATTTTACGACATTTTTCAGACTCTCTAAACATGAAAAATTCACCGAGTTTACTCATATGGACTCGTTAAACCTAATCAGACGGGGAATAGAGTTGTCTTTTACGACATTTTTCAGACTCTTTAAATATGAAAAATTCATCGAGTTTACTCGTCTGGACTCGTTAAACCTAATCAGATAGGGAAAAATTTGGACAAAAAGGATACTACCTCTGTTACATTTCACAAAGGTCGATTTGGCAGCAAAAATATTGAACATGGAACTTCCCAGAAAACTCTTTCGTAGTTAGCCGAACCCTACCATCTATGAGTGTTAGCCTTCATCTCCCAGTGTTCCTACACCGGTAAAATCCTAACAAACTCTTTGGTGTTCATTAAGCCTTAGCTTCCTAGTACCCTGTTACAGTGCCTTCTATTGTTCAAGCAGATCTCGCTATCTACGACTCCTCTTATCAACCAAACCGCTCATTATGCCAGAAATTATTTGTTGTCAGACATCCCCATTTACTCTTCATTATCTCCATAAAAAAAAAAATCATTTGGTTTCTGTTTCGTGTTGACTGATGTAGGATGCCTCAATGCTTACCTTTCAACAGATCTCTTCCTATCGACTTCAACATCTTATCTAGGAAGTTGATCCAGAAACCCATCAGTACCCAGATACTTGCAGACATCAGTGGCAGGTAGTCTTGTGTTTGATTAGGATTCTTCATCATTGGATCCTGATTGAATTATTATACGAGTGTTCGACTTCAACTCTTTTTATTCGCACTCGCTAGATTGTACTGTGCATCTTAGGGACCATCGTCATTATTGGTGGCCACCTTTGCATCTGTTAACAATTTTCATTATCGACTGGTAATCAGATGATTTCTCACATGTTTGACGATAGCTCCTTCATTCACATGTTGAGAAATATGCAGTTTAAGTGAAGCGACGGTCAAGACCTTGGGGCAAAGGTTACATCATTAAAGCTATGTTCCCTTCCCCAAGTTTCGATATTGTTTATGGAGACAGCTTCTTCAGCCTGATCCTATTATGACAGACACTTCCACATTATAATTATCAGTGGATAGATTCTTCATATCTCTATTCTAGAGAAATCATGTTGATTAAGCTACTGAGCATGGGAATGCCCGACTCAAGGCAGATACTATATTTTCTGACATATGTTATTGTTTCAGGTTTTCCTCAGTCTTTCAATCTCGTTATCTCTACTACACACATTATAAAGTATTTCAGCCATCGTTTTCGTCTCTGACCTCACACTTTAGGGGGCATCTGTTACGGGTCAAAAAACCTCCTCATCAGCTCAGAGGAGAAGATAAATATGGAAGGAATACAAAGACCTAAACTAAACCTACTTTTTCCAAGGTAACACACCCCTATAACAACACAAGAGCATTATAACGCACCTGATAAATGAATAGGCCACGTTAGTGGCTAGGGAAATGCTCTGTTTACAGTAGAGGACAGCGTTACCCCTGTTTTGAGTTTAAAATAGGAAAAACCCGCGGAGAATGATTTGAATTTCTAGCTTTTTCTCACAAGAGAGTCAGTAAAAAATAGAAACTGCAAAGCACTAGTCTCTTATTGGGCCTTGCCAAAAATGACTGAACTCTCAAGGAAGGAAAAAACATGGGAAGTTGAGGAAACATCTTGGTTTTTTCTATTTAGAACTGGTGGAAGGAGAAAGGAAATGATTTCTCTCTCCATCTCCTATAAAATGGAGCTAAAGGCTCTTGGTTCAAGGTCGAAGGATTGTAAAAGTTTTGAATACTTGTGAAGAAAACCATTATTGTTGTAGTGTAAAGGTCAAAAATCAAAGAGGTTCTTTGAGAACTTGTTGATCAAGACATCACCACATTGAGAGATAGAGAGATTGGAAGGCTAAGGAGGGCTTGGTATAATCGACGACTATAATCCTGCTTTTTATAAATCAATAGAACTGTATCTATTTTGTCCATTCTATGCATTGATATTGTCATTGTTATTCAATTACTTATATAGCATGAGATGAATGGCTTAGATGTACATTGTTTAATTTTTATCATATATTAACTTAATTTATATGAAATGTATGTTGTAGTAGAGATTACACGGGTGCTTTGATTGATCACAGGGTCGAGATTTGGAGCTGTTAAAGGAGGATCCCTGCTTCGTCATTTAGCGCTCTCCAAAATACTTCAAGATCATTGAAGAGGTAATATTCCATCTTATTCCATCAAGTTACTTAAGTTGATATGAACATGTATGTATCTTCTTTGTGAACTATACAACTAATCTTACTATCTACCTTAGGCACCGGAAAGCCCTGAAAGGGATATTCGAGAACCAACAACCCAAGCATTTTACCCTATAGCAATGGGAATAAAGGCCATAATGTGCGACATGAGAGATGAACCAAGAAATGAAGGATGGAGGACTATAACAGGATACAAAGGGACTCAGGATAGACTCCATGAATGCAATGATGACTCAACTTGGATGCTCTAAAAAAGGGTGACTCGATGTTGCTGCCACACAAAAAAAATGTCCAATGGGGACCATAAAAACATGAGTACATGATGGTTACTCACGACAAATATCGACACAAGCATGGACAAGTATGAAGGAAAAGGGATGCCACCAAGTACAAGTGTGGCAGGTGAAGAAATTCAATTTTGAGGAGTGGTGAAGTGACCCTTCTTGGACAAAATGTGTCCCAGTGAAGTATCAAATCACCAAAAACTAATAAATATCCATTTGAGGGCTCGATGAGAGCTTTCCAATGGTACAGACGGTTTGGAAAATTGAGCTACGGTTTGATCGCAGCAGGCAAAATAAAAATCAGGGATTTCTCTTTTAATAAGGTATTTTCCCTCCAAATTCACTTATTTGCATGTGGATTTGTGGTGAATGTAGAGAGGAGAGAAGGCCCTAATTCTTGCGGTGATCATAGCAGACAAACCGACCTTTGGAATCGAAATTCGTCAGTTGCAAATAAGAGGCCTAACCCTACTCTTTCTTTTCAGTGGATTGAAAGTTCATATTAGGTCTCCAGGGCTCAAGAACAGATCCCTGCTCCTCTTCACGGCCGGGTCGCAATTTTTGGGGGAAAAAGTGCATCCTAGGTAGCAAGTTTTGAGCAAAAAACTGCGACCTGTCCTAGGTTTGGGCCTGAAAAGTGCGACCTGTCACGAAGGGGTTTTTTTGTGCTGCTTTTTGGCTGAGCACTGGGTTTTTATGTTGAGATATAGTCTTTCCTATCTGTATACTGAAAAATATGATGGTTTTGTGTAGATATGGCAGAATTACGGATCAATTGGAGAGAGAGAGACCTGGGCACATTATGGTCGGAGATCCGGGAGGATCAAGGTGTCCGCAGTGCATTGGCTAGGTTTGGGGTTCTAAAGTTTGTGGAGAACCCTTTGATAAGAGATAGAGAGCCCTTATTGGCCTGGATTGTCAGCTATTGGGATCCAGACCATGAGGTATTTAAAGTGTAGGGGCAACAGATCGAGTTGATGGTCTAGGACATATATTTCCTAACTAGTCTCCCACCACTTGGGATGGTAGGGAATACTCAGCCAGTGTTATTTTGGAGGCGGAATATCATAGAGTTTGTAGAGTGCCATTTTCAACCAGGTCTCCAAGTCAGGGGGACTCAGATACCCATCGGGGATTTGGAGAGGTTAGAGACCCGTGCTGTGGTCACAACAGTGCTTCAAATCCTAGGCAACTAGGCACTCCACCACATCACCAGAGGGAAGATGATGCTTGTGGAGATTTTTTTGAGTGGGACCTACTATGGGTGGGCCCATATGATGTTGTCATCATTGAAACGATAGTTGTCGCTATGCAAGTGGTAAATGAACCATGACTGTGCATATGGTACAATTTTGTGCTCGTTCTTCTTATAGAAGATCCTGACACTTCGACCTCGCATACAGCTCTAATATGGGGGCCCGAGAGAGCCTAGGATGCACCAGTGGGGGTGACTAATGTGCAAAGGAGGAGGTGGGGTGGTTGGACAAGTGTTCCAACCCGAGTTATTTTTTCATTGGGATCAGATGCCACTGTATATATAAGACTATCCCTATAGTGGGATGAGTTATTGTGGGGACCCCGATCTGCCACTGCCAACTGGACGAATATGGGGGCCCGATGGTAAGTGAAAAATTGCTAACTTTTATGTGCTTGTAAAGCTCTATAATATTGTATGTGGTACTGATTATTTCACTTTTGGTATGCAGATACAACACTGGTAAAACCGGCCGGGTATATGGGACGACCTACAGTATCAGGGACCGCAGGACCTAGTGGATCGAGAGTTCCACAAAATGAGGATGCAACAGCTCTCCTGGAGGACATCTGTCGTAGATGTGAGAGGTTTTTGACCAATGTTTCAGAGCACGATTGGCAATACTTGGATGACCAGTACATAGAGCCATGTATTGGTCTACCCTCGGAGTGGTGAGGGTCATGGGATGCATGGCGATGGCCGGATGGGGTATGTGTGATCTACAAGCTACAGGAGCAGAGACATTAGCTTAGGATCCTCCAGATAGTGATTAGGTGTAGGGGCAGGTGGTGCCCCCTATTTTTATTTTTGTAACATGCTATGGGAATGTCATATGTATCAGAGTGGATGGACTCTAAAACATTTTATACAACACATATTATGGATATGCATCGTTTTGATATTTTTATGTTATTGTCTTGTGTTAAATGCATGTGCTAAATACCAATCTAGAATATGGTTTGCAATGCTATCTACATGTGATTTTGTGCTCTAGGTACATGACTGAATGTAATTATTTAAAATTCAAGCATAAAAAGCTTCACTCGTAAATATCTTCTAAAAAGGATAGGATTATGCACACGATAGACACCATTCAATTACATGAAAAGAAGCAAGGAATCTAAATGAACATGAAGGTGGAGGATCCGATGTGAAAGGGAATTGGCTAATAAACCTAGCACTGCATCATATTAAGCCTGATTATTGGTAGCAGTACCAATGCATACACCATTCGAGAGAACAAGCAAATGAAAGGGGGTAAAAATGGCCCATCCTGCTGAGGCTAGATTCCGGGAGTAGCGACTTGCACCATCAGCGAAAATGATATAAGGTGTGGATGGGAGGTCCATCTGAAAGGTGCCACAAGACAATAAATGGGAGGATGATGAACAATGTTGGAAACCTAAGCGCGAAGTAGAAATCGAACGCACTTCGCGGGAGAGAGTGATCTGGGTAGGATGTCTACTACTCACATGTCGACGGTGAGGTGGAGTGTGGGAGCTACTCGAGGTGTAGCTTGTGCTCAGGTAGTGAAATTCACCATAGGAACGGATGGTGTCATCCCATTTATGGGTGGGAAAGAGGAAGTTAGGGGTGGACATGGCTTCCATGATGTCATCATCACAATAGAATATGGAGTGACTGGAGGAAGGGAGACCACATCACGCGGCGAGGCTACCTGAATCATCATCATGAGAAGAAAGGTTCACATTCGCATCATCATGGGGGATGACGTAAGAACAAGTAGATAAGGGATCTGCTAATTTTGAGCCTAGGGTGATCTTTGAAGGGAGGTCAAGCGAAACAAGAAGGGAAGATTCAGAGGGAGCTTCCGCTGACAGTCTCATGGATGATGATAGGTAGAGGATGGTGGCTACAAGCTCCATCATCTCGACATCAGGAGAGGGAATGTCAATAGGATCGGGTAAATCCTCAGTCTGGCCTGCAGAATACTGCGCAAGTACGGGAGAGGCAAATTGGTTATGTTCAATCTCGTACTCCCGAACTACCTCTAAAGAGGCACAGTAATGCGTAAGGCAGGGACAATGGTGGGAATAATGGCCATGGAGATCATAAAAAGCACAAGGTTGGTTGGTGTCAATAGTTTTAGGATTCTTGGCTGCATTCGAGGAAGAAATAGAGGCTTTAGGGACCGTAGACTCAGGGAACTCAACTTTAACCATGGGCTTGATATGGGGCAATTCAAGACAGTTATGGGTGGCATGGCCAATGACATCACACAAATCATAGGGCTTTGCGGGGGGGGAGGTGCAGGGTCTGTCAAGGCAACCTTGTCCTTGGAGTCCCTCTTGCAAGATTTTCCCTTCTTACCCGAACCGGTCGCAATAGGAGGTGGTTCCTGTTGAGGTGGTTGAGGCACTATTGCAATGGGAGAAGTCATGGGGACTGGTTGAACCAGGGTCAAAGAAAGATAAGTTTTGGGCTGGCCAGGCGGGGTAGTAACTGGAGGATCAAGGTACCGGACGGGAATCCCAAGGGTCAAGTTAGGAAGAGAGAGGGTGGCCATGATAGGTGTCGTATAAACTCCTGGTGGGGGAGCTAGGAACAGTATCTGACCGGAGGGGTAATGGCCAGGTAGGATGGCTCCTAAATGGTTAAGGCCTGGAGGAATCGTTCCAGGAGGGTAGAGAGGCTCATGGATACTAGCTAAAGGGCTAAGAGGAGGAGGCCTAGAAGGCTGAATCAAAGGGCTAGGAGTCAGCTGCAGAGGGCGAGGAGGCTGCTAACTGGCCGAGGTGGGCTACTTGAGAGTAGCTGGAGACGATTGCATCATGCAAACATTCAATGAGATGGGATCAGAGACAGGAGGAGGAAGACCAAGGAATGTACCAAGCAATGAGGAATCTTTGTAGAATCCGAGTGAGGCACTAGTCAAAGGATAGACGGTTTTCTTGTTGGCCACTGAAGAGATGGTGGACTCAGGGGAGGTCTGAGACTTTGGTTCATAATATGTCAACTGGTCAATGGTGACTATCTTTCCGTTATGAGGGAATGAAATCTTGTGGTGGACCACGGAAGGGATAGCATACATTTCATAAGTGTAGCTACGACCCAATAGAATATTGTAATCTAAGGGGGCATCTATGAATTCTACGTCAACGCAAATAGTCTTTCCCGCGAGAGTAATAGGTCAATTGCGGATTAAGCCAATGGGTTGGGAGTTGTGGCCATCCCACGCTCGGAGATTTATTATGGAAGGAGCCAACTCAGTTGATTCGAGTTTCTTCTAAACCGAAGTAGACATCACACAGGTGGATGCACCCTCATCAATGATGCACTGGGAAATGTTGGCATTCCAGATCTTGACTGGGATTTGGAAGGTGACGGAAGCAGGGAGAGGAGGATGTTCTGACCGGTCAACATCAAAGATAATCAATCGATTGTCGGAAGGATTTACAGTTCCCATGGCAGATAGTAGAGCTTTTTGTTGTGAAGGGCACGACTGGAGGAGTTCCAGCATTGAAATGGCAGCAGGAGATTGTGCCAAATCATCTACTATACTATACGAATGGGAAGCTTTGCTAGAAGCAGCATTTCGGTGGAGTGGTCCCTTAGGGACCTTGGTATGAACCTTCGCCTTAGGTTGAGGGATCTGTAAGGAACCAATAGGTGTTGAAAGAGGCTCTGTAGAGACCGAAGGAGGTGGCTTGGGGACAGACGTAGCAGGAGGCTTGTTGTACTGATGGGACCGAGTCTAAAGATTGATGTCTATGATTAGAGGTTGATCAGAGTTCATCATGAGAATATAGTAATCAGAGGTACTAGATGGGAGAGGTTGAGTGGCCACCTGACCTTCAGGTGGTTGGGTAGCCACAAATCCTTGTTGAGGGAAAGGATCAGTAAGCACAGCCAGTTGACTAGGTGCAACACTGGGAGGGACGAAAAGGGAGGCTTGTTGTCCTTGCAATGTTTCTTGAGACTCCCACAACTGCTGCATCTGTGGTAAAAGAGGAAAATCATGTGTGTAATTACCATAAACACCACAACAATAACAAGGCTTTTTCGTGCGAACAGGCCTATCCTACTTGATTTGGGTGCCCTGTTGCTAGTTAGTAGTGTTAGGAGCATTATTTTGAGGATTAGGTCTAGGATTACTAGGAGCAGATTGATTTTGAGTGCCTTTCATCTTCTTTTAGGAGGGAGAAGGATTAGTCGCGGCCTGCTGTGCATACACCTACCCCTAAGGGGGTGGTGGCTGCTATTGCGAGGTTTGAGAAGGCAAGAGAGGAGGTGGTGCTAATGCTGGAGGAGCTGAAGCACCAGGTTGTGGATACAGATAATAAGGAGGTTGGGTAACAGTGTGGTATGTTGGGGTTCCCATGTTTTGGCCAGATTGGAAAGACAAAAATATGAGACAACATCAGAACCACTTTCAGACCTCAGGATCTAGCCCTCCTGGGTCCAGAGAGGGATCTCTCTATATAAGCAAAGGTTTGTGTCTTTGAAGCTCAAAATTTAAGATATTAGGCTAGTTATAGGCTCAGGGTTTGTTTGTTTGATTTTTTGTTTGGTTGGTTGTTAGGAATCAGGACAAAAGGGTTCAGTGTGAGACTGTAGGTTTTAACCCTGAACAGAAATGATCTACACACAAATCTTATAACAGAAAATAAAAAATAGCGAGAGCATAAAACATAAAATAGATGAACACAGAGATTATCCCCTGGATCCCAAATCAGGAGGACCAGCTTGATTTTTCATTATATTCTTTTTAGTGTTACAACACATATATATACATGTTGAAGCATACATAAACCCCAATCCATTAACCCTGGATTAGAACATAACCGTAGTTCCATTGACCGTATCTACAAAACACCAGGGGCTGAAAACCATCGTACCCCAAAACCATGTGCAAACACATGAACAAAACATGGGTGGGTCCGCCTATGAGTGGGTCTACAGACCAAAACAATTTTCACCGGGGCGCTGCCCCGAACCCCAACAGTGGGGGCTACCTCCCCCCTTGTGACCTCCCTGCTGCACCCGGTGCAACGTACAGCGCATGGGGCTAGTCATGGAAAGAATATAACACATACCCAACATTCTCCCACTTGTTGTTTTCTTTCCACAGGGGGCCACATGAGAGCTTATTCATGGGGCCAATTCTTCAACACCCATTGTTTCTCTACACCAAGATAACTTCTGAGTGCTCACAGAATTCGTCAATGCATCTACAACATTCTTCAAAGTGTCCACCTTTACCAGCAGCACCCTTTTAGCCTCAACCATATCTCTAACAAAGTGATATTGAACATCAATGTGCTTTGTCTTTGAATGGTAAGCAGGGTTCTTAGCCAAGAAAAATGCACTTTGGCTATCACAGTCTATCCTTATAGCTTGTTGTACCAACCCCATACTTGAACACAATCTCTGCAACCAAACTGCTTCCTTGCTTGCATGAGTGGCTGCTATGTATTCTGCCTCTGTAGTTGAAAGAGCCACTACAGACCGTCTTTTACTCATCCAACTGACTGCGCCTCCAAATAGGCTAAACACATACCCACTTGTAGATCTTCTTTGGTCCAGATCTCCAGCCCAGTCTGCATCAACAAAACCATGAATGTCCAACATTCTTTCTAATCCTGGTCTTCCCTGGTAGCACAAGCCATAATCACTAGTGCCACGTAAATATCTGAAAACCCGCTTCACTACTGTCCAATGCTCCTTCCCTGGGTTTGACATAAACCTGCTCAATACTCCCACTGCATGTGCAATGTCCGGTCTAGTACAGACCATTGCATACATCAGGCTACCCACTGCACTTGCATATGGAACACGGGACATATACTCCTCTTCTTCTTGTGTCTTGGGACACTGTTCAGCAGACAACTTTACACCTACAAGAATAGGAACATTCACCGGTTTACTATCCTGCATATTGAACCTCTGCAATATAGTCTCGACATACTTCCTCTGGTTTAACCAGAGCTTCCTCTTTTCCCGATCTCTCTCAATTTCCATGCCCAAAATATAGTTTGCAGCACCAAGATCCTTCATGTCGAATTTGGAGAACAGTTGGGTCTTCAAATCTTGGATAATTTCTTTGTCATTTCCAATCAACAACATATCATCCACATACAAGACCAAATAAATAACACAGTCACCAATTAATTTAAAATAAACATAATGATCCTCCTTGCTTCTGGTGAAGCCAAGTCCCCGTATATAGGTATCAAATTTCTGATACCACATCCTTGGTGACTGTTTTAACCCATACAGAGACTTCTTCAACCTGCATACCAGTTCTTTCTTACCCTTCACCATAAAGCCTTCAGGTTGCTTCATGTAGATCTCTTCTTCTAGATCCCCGTGAAGAAATGTTGTCTTCACATCCATATGTTCTATCTCAAAATCAAATGCAGCAGCAACATATAAAAGTAATCTAATAGAAGTAACTTTGGCAACAGGAGAAAAAATATCACCAAAATCAATTCCTGGCACCTAGGAATAACCTTTTGCTACCAACCGAGCTTCGTATTTCTCCACCTTGCCTTCTACATTCATCTTCTTCTTAAACACTCATTTTCTCTCGATGGGCTTCCTTCCAGCCGGCAACTCCACCAGATCCCATGCCTCATTTTTGTGCAAGGATGCCATTTCATCAACCATGGCCTCCTTCCAGAGTTTTCCATCCTCTGAATCTACTGCCTCCCTGAAAGTTCTAGGATCATCATCAGTTATAGTTAAGGAAAAACCTGAACAAAAAGCAGATGGACTATACCTTTCTGGTTGCCTTCTTTCCTGAGCTGATCTTCTCACAGCTGGATTTTGTG
Source organism: Pinus albicaulis (assembly GCA_034641835.2). NCBI lineage: Eukaryota > Viridiplantae > Streptophyta > Pinopsida > Pinales > Pinaceae > Pinus > Pinus albicaulis. The sequence continues at coordinate 1,314,877,594 of CM076579.1, read as the reverse complement.
GCTCTTCCTCTTCTGAGTCTTCTTCTGTTGTAGAGTCTGATTCATCCTCCTTTAGCTCAAACTCTATCTTCTCAGGTTCCTTTGGTAGGAATTCATGTGTAACAACATCTTTCACCTCTCTAAACACCACATCTTAGCTGTACACAACCTTCCTTGTTTCTGGGTTCCAAAGCTTGTAACCCTTTAAACCATCCTTGTACCCAATAAAGATGCACCTTTCAGATTTATTATCCAACTTGGTCCTTTTCTCCTTTGGAACATGTACATATGCATCACATCCAAATACCCTTAGATGTGAAAGAGAGGTTTTCTTACCAGTCCATACCTCATGTGGAGTCTTATCCTCCAACACTGATGAAGGTGATCTGTTAACCAAATAGCATGTAGTCTCCACTGCCTCTGCCCAGAATTCTTGTCCTAACCCGGTACCACTGAGCATGCTTCTTGCATTTTCCATCAGTGTTCTGTTCATTCTTTTTGCAAGTCCATTTGGCTGAGGTGTGTATGGAGTAGTCTTCTGTCGTGCTATACCACACTTCTTACATAAATCTTCAAATTCCTTTTTGCAGAACTCCCCACCATTATCTGTCCTCAGCGCCTTTATCTTCTTCTCTGTCTGGTTTTCCACCAGAGCCTTAAATTCTTTAAATCTATAAAAAGCTTCAGATTTCTTCCTCAAGAAATATATCCATGTATTCCTTGAGAAGTCATCTATAAATGAAACATAGTACACAGACTTTCCCAGTGATGGAAATGACACAGGTCCAAACACATCATTGTGCACAAGTTCTAATATCTTGTTCGCCCTCTTAGCACCAGAAGGAAAACTCACCCGATTATGCTTCCCATATACACAATGTTCACAGAAATCGAAATCTAGAGAGCAATTAGACATACCTTCTACTATACCATTTCTATGCAGTATCCGAAGGCCCTTCTCTCCAATATGTCCAAGCCTTTGATGCCATAACATGGTCTTTTCTCTAGAGACGGCTAGGCTTTCTGCTCCACTTTCAGGAACCACATAACTGTTACACCCATTAATAACAGTGCTACCTTGTATCTTGTACAGAGTTCCAATCCAAACTTCCCACATTAATACCAGTGCTCCCCGAACCATCTTGTAGACATCTTTCTCGAACATTGTTTTTACACCTGCATCATCCATCTTGCTTACAGAAATCAGATTTCTAGCCAATGCAGGAATATGCAGAACACCAGGAAGTGTTATAATCATTCCACCTTGAAGCTTCAGCTTGACCTTTCCACTCCAACAATTTTGGCCTTCCTATCATCCCTTAGGAATACATCACCATCATATTTCTCATACTCACAGAACCACTCCCTATGGGGAGTGAAGTGAAAGGATGCACCTGATTCAATCAACCATGACTCATGATCTACATGTGTTTTTGAAGAAGAAGCCAAATACACATCCCCATCTTCATCCGAGGTGGTTTTTGCCTCTGCAGAAGGAGCATCATCATATCCATTTCCTTTCTTAGGAGCTTTAGATCTACAGTCCTTTTTGTAGTGCCCTTCCTTTCCGCATTTCCAGCATATCTTTACAAACTTTCCAGGAGATTTATATCTCCCTCTAGATTTGGATCTCCCACTCGAAACCTTACTCTTGTTTTTGTTTTGTGACCTTCCTCGTATAGATAAGGCATCTCCATTCTGGCCCTCCATATTTCTCCGTCTCATTTCCTCCGACAGCAAGGCTGAGACAATGTCATCAAAATTCAAGGTAGTTGTGTTGCTACCTATTACAATAACCAGAATATCCCACGAGTCTGGTAGAGAACACAACAAACTGATGCACTTATCTTCATCTGAGATTTTAATATCAACAGATGACAGCTGACTTACCACAGTATTGAAGGCGTTTATATGCTCTGTCACCAAGTCTCCATCCTTCATCCTCAGGTAATATAGCTTTTTCCATAGGAACAACTTATTCACCAGAGACTTAGATTGGTACAAAGTCCCAAGTTTTTCCCACAAATTCTTCACCGTAGCTTCCCCAGATACATTCAAAATTACTGAATCTAAGACACACAACTGTATTGTGCTCTTAGCCTTCTGATCCAGTTTCTTCCAGTATTCTTCTGAAATTTACGTTGGTTTAGTACCTAGATCTACCGCAATCCACTAATCTTTATCCACCAGCAGATCCTCCATATTGAGCTTCCACAACTCAAAACTCTAACCATTAAATTTCTTAATCTCTATCTTTCTGCCGCTCGCCATCTTCTTTCACCACCAGAATCGATCCTGTAGATCTCCCACTGAACAGGGTCTACCTCAGGCTCGAGAAAAAAACCATCAGCAGCAAAGGCGTCCCCTTGAAGCCGAAACAGCTCTGATACCAAATGTAGGTTTTAACCCTGAACAAAAATTATCTACACACGAATCTTATAACATAAAATAAACAATAGCAAGAGCATAAAACATAAAACAGATAAACACAAAGATTATCCCCTAGATCCCAAATCAGGACGACCAGCTTGATTTTTCATTATATTCCTTTTAGTGTTACAACACATATATATACATGCCGAAGCATACATAAACCCCAATCCATTAACCTTGGATTAGAACATAACCATAGTTCCCTTGACCGGATCTACAAAATACCAGGGGCCGAAAACCATCGTACCCCAAAACCATGTGCAAACTCGTGTGCAAAACATGGTTGGGTCTGCCTATGAGTGGGTCCACACACCAAAACAATTTTCACCGGGGCGCTGCCCTAGACCCCAACAGTGGGGATTGCCTCCCCCCTTGCGACCCCCCTGCTGCTCCCGGCGCAACGTACAACGCATGGGGCTAGTTATGGAAAGAATATAACACATACCCAACATAGACAAGGCTGAGAAAAGAGGATTTTAGGCAGAGGAGAGATAATTTAGAGAAAAAATCAAGACCATTGGGGAATGGAGTTAGGAAAGGGTTTACTTGTTATTCAATATGCATCCTTTCAGTTGGGCTAGTCATCTAAAGCATTGGATCTTAAAGATGATAGTGTGGCATGGAAAGACAAGAGAGAAGGTGACAACAAGGAAACCTCCAAGGTGACCTTTCAGAAATCATACCCAGGGACAAGACATGCCATTGGACACCTGTGATCCAAAATCTAAAAGGTAAACTCTTCAGACAAGGAACATTAAAGATTTAGGACACAAAGTTGAAAACCTGAGATCAGAGAGAGACTTTGAAATCTCAATGCTTCGGCCTCCAGCTTAAGGGAACTTAGAAAAGTTCAATTAATTAAAAATGATCCTAGTGAGATAGAGACAGAGTTCTAGACCTCCCAGTGTTCCCAATTCGTTCAATTAAATTCTAACAAGAACATCTAAAGAGAGATTTCATTAATTCGTACATCAGCTAGCGATATATCAGACCACTACACTGATTAAATTAGCTTGAAATCAGTCCTCAGATAACACATACTGCAGAAAACATTGAAGGCAAGGAGAGTAGAAACATAGGGTACCTAACAAGGGTAAATCCTATGCCAGATTTCTGATGCGAGCCAATAGAAATGAAATGAAATGAACTACAAGTTAAAACAAATACAGAGATAGAAAAAACATCACCGCTGCTTTAAATCAGGATCCAAAGAAATGTGCTTGTCATATTAAAGAGCAACACCAGTCATGTACAACATTGCCAACAACTTGAATATTCAGACTGAAAACATCTTCCTCAGCCTATCTTACAACTTTACACAGAGACTATGTCTCAAAATAAATAGCTTGCAATTCTCAGATATTCGATCAACAACAACAACAATGTTTCTTCATGAATTTTATAGCTGAAAGTGAAGCAGAGGAGGTAGGTGAAGAACTAAATGTAGCATTAAAGCTCATAAGAGAAGAGGGCCGAAGCCTCATTCTGTTTTAATTTCTGGGCATTTATCTCTGGTACTCTTTGGATGAAAGAGTGGTCTTCATCAGGCTGCAATTCACTCCAGGTATGCCTCTGATGTACTTGCTGCAGCACTCTGGTGAATTAAACAAAAAGGTAGAATAATGATGCTAGGGTCTGCCATACTGTATAACTAATGCACTGGTAGCATAGGACTATTGTCAGGGTGGAAATTTCCACAGGGACACGAAACAACATGCAGACGGTATGGGCACTTTGTCCTTGTATGGGAAAAACATTCTGCTGATGAGAAACCATGATAGCATTATTTTCTGTGCACTGGACCTTCTACGTGATCCATGATGTCCTCTATCTGGTACCTTTCTTTTAAACATACGGATTAAGGCTCAAAATCTTCAATGACAGGCCTTAAACGCTCTTTTTTCCCACTGATACTCTTTGCCACTTCATGATTGCCTCTGCCTGCGAAGACTGCACTTTAATGGCTCTGGAATGGTTTTTCAGAGTTTAAACTTGATTCCTTTAATGAAAGTCATGTCGTGACACCTTCCCAAGCCTTTCTCCATAATTTCAGCCCCTGAAAATGGTCCTTTCCTGCATTCTGTGCCACAATAGTGACTATGAAACATGGCGGTCATCCTCCTGTGTGTAACCCTGCAAAACATGAAAACGCATTAAGAAAACCATGCATGGGGAGGGTGAATGTAGCGGGGACAATGAGAATGGCCATGCAGACTGGTGAAATGGTGGAACAGTGCAGGGTGATGGCGGAAAATGCAGCGTAACAGTGGAAGATGGTTATGGTGAAAGCTGGCGGAATGCAAAAGAATTTAAACGCAAAAATTTGACATTTTGACCTCTGAATGAAATATAAAGGGGACAGATGAACATGTGATGAAAACACGTAGAATGGTGACATGGTGGGACCCATTCAATGGCTGGGCATGCATTAAATCTGGACTGTCTGATCTCAGGAGGAGATCGACGGTTGAGAGCGTGTCGGAGGACGACAGATGGTGGGTCAGGGGTCTATTTGCCTTGGATTATCCCTCGTGCAACTTCGTGGCGCGATCACCGTTGGATAGACGGCTCCAGATCAGACGGTGTACGCGCATATCGCGCCGGATCCACTGCCGAACTTTAATGCGTGATGGGGGGTAGTTTTTAAACAGTGCTCAGAGCCACGTGTCATGCGGTGAATGGCATCGCTCTGAAATGAAAAATACCGCCCACCTCCCAAAGACGGTGCGATAGAAACCAGCGGATTTTGAATAGGGTGCGACGTGGGGACCATTGGGGTGGGTGAGATATGGACCGTCGATCAGCGGGATAAATGGACTTTTGTGATGCGATCAGAGCGATGAACGGGGTGGGTCACGGGCACGACACTGATCTGCGAAGGCCGTCCAATCTGTACAGATCGATGGTGGGCAGCGCTCCCGATATCCAAACGCGGTAAGCGCTCTCTGGGCTAGCGCTTGGTTCAATCTCCCAGGTCCCGTGGGAAAACGTTTTTGGGGTTGGCCGAAGGGGGCTAGGCCTGACATGTGAAAAATATGGGTTTTTGGCCCATTTTTAGTGCATTTTAAGGCCAACAAAGGGTAACGATAGGGGAAAAAAAGGAAAATAAACCTAACAAGGGGTGTGTGTATGGTTTAGAGGAGATTTTGGGAGGATTTAGAGGGTAAAAGGGGGAGTTTTTCAAAATGGAAAAAGGGGATGAAATGGATAATTTTGTAGGGGTACAAGGGGTGAATGAAGGCCTTTTGGAGCAAAATTTTTACAATTAGTGAGGCTTTTTTACTTAAGAACAGCAGAGGGAAATAATCAAAGGGCAGAGAGCATGAAGAGGCTTCAAGGATGATGTGTTCTCAGGAGAAATGCATTTCTTTAAGGCTCATGAAACAAATTAACCCCCTGCTTGCTTGTCAAGAAATTTATAGGGGGCTAACATGGTAAACAGGAGGTTGGGAAAAAGGAGAAGTCATGTCGTATCCTGGATACGTGCTACTAGGAGGGGGAAAAGTGTAGGAGGTGTTGACCCCCCCCCCCCCCCCTCGCAAGGAAATCCATAGCCCATGGGAGGTTGAGTGTATGGATTAGAGAGAGATCCAATGATACCGTTGGTGGCGTGAGATGCCCCCGTTGCGTTGGCACCACCGGGTCTTGGAAGATCAAGTAGAATGGTATAAACATAACCCTACTAGGCGTAGATCAGGTCATACTTTAACACAATTTGGAGAGCGGATTCTTTGGTTTGAGGAAAGTGTGATGCGACATCTTTCCCGATAGGTGGCAATAGAGATCTAAGGAACCATTCCATGTAGGCACGGTCTTCGAAGGTATGGGCTCGACATAGGCTCTTTATTCTTCACCATTCCTAGACATGGTCAGATAGGCGGGTCACAGACGATTCACGGAAAGAATTCAAGAGTTCGGTACCAGTGTCATAATGAAGGGGAAGCTGGAAGTAAGACAAAAAATCCCTGGCAAGAGTCATAAAAGTGGTATGAGAGGAAGGGGCCTGATTAACATACCACTTAGAAGCTTCACCTGTAAGTGTACGTTGGAAGAACTGAAGACGGACAGAGTCATCGGTAATGGAGTTAGACGAACACCACATGTGGAAAGATCGAACACGATTTGTAGGATCTTCTCCAGCAAGGCCTTAAAACTTGGGGATGTCAGAAGGGAGCTTCATTGGCATAGCAGGCCAACTAGCGTCATGGTGTATAGGGTCATTTATCAACTGGTCAAAATCGGGAAGGCTGAGGCGTGCCATGAAGGGGAGCAAGGGCGCAGCCGAGGTAGTGTCTATTGCAGTCGCACTAGTGATATTCCCAACATGAGGTCTTGGGTTACCACTAGCATTAGGTACTGCACCAGACATGGTGAAGGTGATAGGGGGAGAACCGAAGGCAGAACAAGAAGGAGAACCCAATGAACCAGAAGAAGAGTTAGAGTGCAGAATCAATGGAGGACTAACTCAAATCCTACGCGGAGGAGTAAGTCTTCCTACTGGAAACTAAGGATGAAGGCCAAGAAGTATCTGAGATAAATGCCTTGGTGGTGCATTGATGATGACACAAACACAACACAAAGGAAAAATATACTAACAAGAGGCAGGGAGGTGCAGGATCAACTGATTACAATGTCGAAACAAAGGCAGAGAGGTGCAGGATCAATTGATTTCAATGTTTTTTAGAGTATTTTCTTGGCGGTGCTAACCAAGCCCTTTTTTGCTTAGGGTGTGTGTGCAAAGTGTGTAAATTTTAATTTTTAAATCCATATATTTGTAGAGAAAAATAAAAAGTGTGCCGTGTAACTGAAAATAAACCTGTAGATAACAGTATATGAAAATGAAATAACGGTAAATAAATAGCTAATAATGCAATAATCTAAACCCAAGGAGGCAGGCCTCTCAACAAGTAGTTTGCAGGTGGGAAAAAAAAACTAATAAAAACACACCAAAATAGCCAATATATCTAAGGTTAGGGAGGGACAGGGATCTAAAGGTCAAAATCTACTGGAAAGTGGTGCAGAAAACAACAACAAATTAGAGGAAGAATTGTTGTAAATGAGGTGGCGAAAGGCTATCTCCTAGAGGGAAATGGAGTGAACCCTAGAGGAAAACCAAAACAAAGCTAAATGAGGTGATTTTTATGGATAAAAATCCAATCTGAAGTGGATCTGAAGGTGAGGTATCAGATCTGAAAAATGGTTGAACACTCTTAAAATTTCAGACAACCTGCAGCAGCTAAAACTCTTCCACAAAGTATGGAAGGTACTGAAGCCCTAGGGGGCTAGGTTCCCACTTATTTTAGTAAAACAGAACAAGTACAGGTCCAAAATGGGCAGAGACGTAGGTCAAACAACCCTGAACAGAGGCCCAGACAAACCTAGAAAACTTTCAGAAAAACTCCCGCAAAAAATCCAGGTCACAATTTTTTGACCTGTTTTCAATAGAGGTTGCAGTTTTTGGGCTGAAAAACGTGTCCTGAGGTTTCAGGTCGCAGGTTTTTGGCCAAAAAGTGCGACCTACACTTCTGACACTCTCGACGACAGATTTCAGAAAAAAGTGTCGTCTCAGTTGTGGTTAATGTCTGTCACCTACCCAATAGGTCCGAAAACACACGGAAGTTAGAATTTTTACTGTTTTAGGGTTTTATAGGTTAAAAAAAACATCAAGAAAATAAAAAACAAGAGGCTGAAGAGAAATCCTAGGGTTTGAAGCAGCTGGATATGCAAGGATCAAAAAAATGATAACGGTCGTAATCGCAAACTCGTGTGGAGTCGCTAGTTGTTAGTATGAATCTTAATTCGAAGCATATGAAAAAAGACCACTTTAGTTGTGCATAAAAAATAGCCCTAACAACAAATATGGCTGCCAATATCCTCATATCTGTAGTTAGCTGATCAAGATAAATTCTGCAAAAATCTAGATCTATGCAGTAGAAGACATTAAGCAATAGAAAAAACAAGATTTACTCCATGCATCCAATAGACAAGACAAGAATATGTTGAATGAATTTTGTATTAATGACACCTGGGAGGAAAACATAGAAGGGTGTTACCAGTTCTCCTCAATGGGATGGGTTCTTGTAATTCCTCAGCAATTCAGATCCAAAATTCCTCTCTCTTGATGGTGTAGAAAACCTAGACAAAAATGGTAGCAAAATATGACTATGATGGTGGATCAAAGTCAGACCAAAAGTATAGGTCCAGAGTGATCTTTAGGCAACAAAAGGTAGTAAATAAATGGGAAAACCATTCTATTCGTAACAAAATATTGAGTTATTCTAGATATTGGTGCATAATTAAAATATTATTAACCAAATCAAGATTCAACTTTTATGGAATATTTTATTATATTTGTCGGAGGGAAAAGGAATTTGACTTGGGTCAAATCCCTTTATTTGTAAATAATAAATAAATAAATGATTTATTTATCATTTTAAGGATGATATTGAGTAATAATTAAATAAATAATTATTTATTTAATTATTTAAGGGTGATTTAGTCATATTTAACAAATAATATTATTTAATTAAGGTTTAAATGATTATTCTTAGAAAATAATAAGATAAATAATGATTTATCTAATTAATTTCCTTATTTTGAGTTAAATATGACCAGGAATATTAATTAAACTGTTGTTTAACTAATTATTCCTTGAGGAAAATCAAACAAATGTAGATTTATTTAATATTTCCTCATGGGGTTTTCTGTTTAGACCATAAACAACTCAATAAAGGTGTTTTACTAAGTTATTTTCATAGTGAAAGAAATTTTACTTAGGGTAAAATTGGTCTTACATGGTGTAATTGGGTCCATTTAATGATAATAGGTTAGATGACCAAAACATGGTGTAACAGAGCCCTAGAGGTTGGAGCCTCGTGAATTTCAAGTTAGTGTTTGAAGATTAGAGTTTTGAACCTAGTGGTTTGAAGATTGGATTCTTCATCTAGGGTTGGAGCCCTAATATATTATTGTACTTGATTCATTGTAAAGAGGATTGGAGTCCTGGTAATTTCTTGTTAATAAAATAATTTATTCTATATTATTCATTTTGTGTTTTGTTTATCTAAGTGATATTACCTGGTAAAATAACAATTGTAAAAAGAAATATTGATTCACCCCCCCTCTTAGTATTTCCAATAGAAGTAGACTTTACAAAGGTAATATAATAATATATTATTCCCATTATATATGCTAATACAAGTGACATCAACATGTCTAAAAATGTTGTTATGCACTCAAAGAGAAAGCATATTCCTCTCAAGTATCACTTTCTTAGAGAATAGGTTGCAAATCAAGTTGTGAAACTATTGGAATGTGTTCCCACAAAAGAGTAGTTTCCTAATATATTCACCAAACATATAGCACGAGAACCATTTTTATATCTAAGGCAGAGACTAGGAGTAATTTCTCCCTCATCTCTCAACTAGATGTTCTCCACAAGGATGGAAGGAAGTTGTCGAGATCAGTACACTGATCAACATCAAAAGGAGTTTACAGCTTCACAAGAACACATTAATAATAAGGGGAGATTAGTTGCAGGGGGATTGTCCTTGCCATTGTTGTCAAAGGGGGAGAAATGAACAAAAAATGCATTATTTTTTTTTTTTCTTGATAGGTGGATAAGTGTAGCTTTTCAGAAACAAAGGGGGAGAATAAAAAAACAAGGCTTCTCGGGAACAAAGGGGAAGAGAAAAAATTAACAAAGTATCGTTGACAATGTTTCCATGTTAACATCAATTAAATTCCCCTTATTATTAGAAATGTTTTAATCGTATTGACATAAATGCCAAAGGGGGAGATTGCTACAAAGTGTTTCCATTGATGTCAAAATGTGTTAAACAATATTTTCGTTGATGTTAAAGGTGGTCAAAGTTCAAGGATAAAACACAATATTTGGATAAAATTTTATTAAGATCATCGCAGATGCTCCTGAAAAGCACACGGAAAGATATATCTCAGAAAGACCTTTCTGATGGTGTGTGAAAACCTCAAAAATTCCTCGCAAATCAAAAGTTATTAAGTTTTGGAATTTTGGTAGGATTTCAAGCCTCCTCGTTTCACCAAGCACATATGTTCATGACAATTTCTATATAATATTGTCATCCATTCCTTGACCTTTTATTATTGGGTTGTTTGGTTGGAGATCCTATGAATAAAAATGTTGCGAGATGGAAATTTTTCCATTGACTATTGGAGATATTCATGTCTGGAGTTGTCTACCGATGCAATAGAATAGCCTGGAATCCAGTAAAACAAATTTAAAAAATTAGGTAGTTGGAGTGTTTGAATTGAATATTTGATGCTGGAAATGGATTCAACACCATCAAAAAACCTTAGGGCACCCAAAATATTGAATTTAACGATTGCAACCCAGATTTTCAAAAATATTTTCCATAATTTTTCATAATCTTACTGAAATTCTGGGTTATTCTGTAGATTTTTTAGACTACAACATTCAAGTCCCACCCCAAGTAATTTCAAGTCATGAATTTAAGTGGAAGGCCCAAGGTGACAGAACTGAAAGACATAAATGGTTCCAATCAGCTACCATCTATATTCACATCCCACCCCGGGACTAGTGAATGGTGTTATGATATGGAAATGGGCAGGTTGCAAGACATAAAATAAGACGAATAGTTATTCATAAAAATAGAACTTGACGTTAAAATATTACACCCATGCCATAAAATTTAACGAAGGATTTCGATGAAAAACATAAGTCCGCAAACCTTTCTTTTGTATTGATGACATGGTATAGAGACGCGTGACTCAACCTTATTAGATGAATCAGATGATGTGGTGCACAGGTGGAAGATGACATGAGATGTTGACATCAACACTATGTTAGCATGATGTAAATATGTGACGTGGAAATTTAGGTGCAGGACATGTGCCATGTTAATTTGGAAATTTCAAGTGGCCAACTGGGCCAAATTTGAGTGACATGTGGTATTCGGGTCATGCAAGGATGAAATCATCGCATCCCAAGAGGTCCAGATAGAGGCTCACGTTAAAATGGTCCACGGTTGAAAAATCCATGATATGGAAATTTTTTTGTCAATAGACATGAAGTTTCACATCCAAGCCCGTAGAAAAAAGAAAAGTGGTTCACATAGGTGCAATGTTGTGGTTGAAAAATTTAGGAGATGAAAGCTTCTATGTCAAACATATTTGAAGTTTTACATCCCACACTGGAGCAAAAGGAAATTTCTTTGTGGAGGTGCAGTGCTACAATTGATGGAATTGTGAGCCGGAGAAGACTCCATCAACAAATGTGAACATTCGCGTCTCACCGTAGAGGTCCATGAAAAGGCGAAGAAAACTAACCAACCGTAGTTAACATATGTTAGTGGTCTATAATTCTAAGGCTAGAGACAGAACCCCAGAGGTAACATCAAACCATTTAGAATCTAATATCTAGCCCTCCTAGACTCAGAGAGGGATCTCTCTATAAGTTTTAGCTTTGTTTGATTGGGGATTTTAGGCTAGTTAATAGGTATGGGGTTTGGTTTTAAATTTGTTGGTTGGAACAGTAAGGGAAATGGGCCATTGGGAAATGGAGTCAAAGAGGCCTAATTAAATCAAAGAAAGTTCTACTTGAAATTTTACAAGGCAGGATAGGCACCTTTGTTGGATTATTAATATTGTTGAATGAAGTGAGAGAAAAGGTGAGGAAAGAGGATTGTAGCAGAGAAATTAAGAATTCTGAAACTAATCCTCTAGTAGAAAACATAGAAATTATTCAAAGTAAAAAACAGAGTGTTCTTTTAAACAAATCCAACTCTTAATTTTCTATTGAATAATTCAGAATTTACGGACAACAAATGAATAGCAGTGAAAACACATATACAAAGTCAGATGAACTTCGCCAAAATGAGTGACACGATAATCTTGTAATGCTACAATTATATTACTAAAATTGATCAAAGGAGGCTCTGTGAGCTGCTTTACAACATTGGTCTCCTCCTACAAACAGATCCCAACCCTTGCTTTTTATTTTACATAACAATATATAGACTTAACTACAAGGTCTAGCTTTACAATCGAGCCTTCCATCTTCTTTCTAAAAATCGAAAAACTTCTATAAAGTTGATGACACATGTATAACTAATCATCTAGTCTTTAAGGAAGTGGTTGCAACAGGGGTGAAATGTGTAAAACTTCCTCCTACTTCTCAGGATGTTGTTATTAACAAGAATTTATTTTCCATTCGAGAGATGGACAACACATATGAATAAATATTTGCATCCACTTGTTGATCTTCATGATATCTTGAGGTCGAGCAAGTACTTGGACAGCTGGAAGAGACACCTGTAAAACAAACCTAAATATGCTCTGTCACCTATTGACATGTACTTTGTTCACATGATTTTCACAGCATGGCCCCCCTAAAAACAAGATTTCCATCAGTAAATTGTTTACCCAATCAAAAATTCAAGGTGATTTCTAAGTCATCTACACGAAACCCTAGCTCTAAATCTTGATCCTTGCTATACTCTATAACAAAACCATGATGTGAATCAAGAGATGAACCACAAATATTAGGAAAGAAAATTGAATCAAAAGGGGTGGCAAAATCTACTATCATTTTATCAAGCATAGTATCAAGGCCAAAATCATCAAGCACTGCTCCATATTTTTTCATTGTAGAAAATCTTGATTCACTCCATGGTTTCTTCACTGTTGAATCAAGTTGCATTTCATTTACAGATTTGGTTTCATCCCCAACTTCATTTTCCTACTTAATATCATTCATATCAACATCTTATTTATCACTTGAATCCTGTTTCTTGGACCATTTTGTTGTTGAAGTTGCTCTGAATTTTATTTTTTTTGGAGCGATTTTTAATTTAAAGATGTCAGAATGCCTTGTGCTTGAGCTGAGATTGATATCAAAAGGTGTTGTAGCTCGACTAGCAATGAAATTTGTATCAAAATCTACAATCATCTTCTGTCTCTTCCTCATAGAAAGTAAAACTTCTTTAGTTGTTCTCTTATAATTTCTCCTTGAAACACCTCCATGATTTAATCGTCTTTTCCCCCTTCCGAGAGAGTCAGTATGTTGAAAGAAAGAATCTTCTATTCCAACATCATATTCTCCATGACTGTTGTTAAATATAACCTTCTCACAAGAACAAGCACCTTCAATAAGAAGAGCTTTTGTCCTTTGCACACTTGAACCTTCCTTTGGAGAGAATTCCGTTGGTTCATACTTGGTAGCACAATGAATGGAATTTTCCTGACAAGCTTCAAGATTAGAAGGGTTTTCCACCTTCATCATTTCTTTATCTTTAAGTGCCAGTAGGTAACAATGATACACATGGGGCCTTGTTGTCTTCTTCAGGATTACTCGATTGTGGTTGTTTGTCACTAGTTAAAACAAGTCCCTGAGAACACCCATGCAATCGGCAATCAAAAACCTAACATCACCAGAAAAAAAACTTATCAAATGAATCCAAAGTAGCATTTAGATCCTTTCCAAGAAATATATCCCCAAAGTATTATCTTTCTACGACAGTTGTAACATTTTCAAGACTCTCTTGTTTCTCTTGTCTTGCGCCATCAGATATGCAAACCTTGCCTCAATTTCAGAAGGTTTATGCTTTAATATGCTGACTAAGGGTATTTAATACAACCTAACATTACCCATGTTCTTGTATTTTCATCCTTGATAATTGACACGAAGAAGACTAAAATAGCCCCCCATGGGCTTGTTGAGCCTCAAGATTGTGCTTTCTTTCATCTTACTTTACCTCATTTTCCTTTGTCCATTGTTATCCCAGACCCAATTGATCAATGAATTTAGTTAAAATTACTTTTAGAATGATTAACATGACTGACTTGCTAAGTTTTGGGATTAACTAGCTGCAGAATGCAGACATTCCGTAGCTAATCGGAAAATCTACAGTTGTCTTCACGTTTGGGCATGTTCCAGGTGGCCTCTCAAGAAAAACCACATATGGGTATATTCCACGTCATGTCTACATTGTTCGTTGCTCACCATGAAGGAAAAACCGAATTCTGGATATGGTTTTGATACGTGGGAACTCATTTAAGGAAGCAGATTTCTAATAGGACTGTCTTAGTCCAGATGTCCTTTGACTTTTTACGCTACCACTTTAAGAGTCCTAGTATGATTTCGATAAGGAAAGACAATGATCCTTGAATTGTTGCAAGTCTTGTTATGTAAATTTGTTATAAAAACACTTGGGAAACCGAGAGATAGGCTAGATTTTGCTCTAGATTTTGCTTAGATCTTGTGCTACATTTCTGAAGACGTAGATTGCTCTGTTCAAGTTATTTCTCCTTTAATAAAGAAGACAGTATTGTTTTGAAGGCGTTGATTTGATTTGGAGTTAGATTCCGTCTGGTGGTAGAGGGCCCCTGCCTCCTGCACGGTTTTACTTGCGTAATTTAGATAAGTATCTTAGTTGCCTTTACGTTTTTGAAGTTTGAGTTCATAGATAATTTCATAGCCATTATAGTTATACTCGTTCTAAAAACTCTTCCAAAAGAAGAAACTCTTCCAAAATATTATGATAATGAATGGGAAATGGCTATAGTGTTGTAGGATTTAATTGTAGTTTCTTTTGTTCACTATCACAGTTACACTTGTTCTAAACACTCTTCCAAAAGAAGAAACTCTTCCAAAAAATCCTTATGATGTCTAAGGCATGATTGTGATGATGAATGTTTTAGTTGTTTGTTTTCACTAAGTAACATAGCTGACCTTGCTCTTAAAACGCTCTTCCAAAATATCATAATGATGGGTAGGAGACAGCTGTGATATCTTAGTTTTTAAATTGCTTTCAGTCTTTATGTTTGCATTTGCATTGAATTGTACAGTCAGGATTGTTCTAAGAAAATCTTCCAAAATACCAATCATGATGGACAAAACAGGCTGTATAATCCCATAGATTAATGCATGATAACTTAGTTAGGATACTTCGGAGTCTAATTGCATTTAACTCATGCTCTGTTATTTTGTTTTGAGTTTGATAATGACTTGTTAGTTCAGCACTGTTTTAGACTAGTGACATCTTAAGTTCAGTTTTAGCTTAACTCATTGCATTTGCACTCCACATTTAGTTGTCATCCACTGCATATTATATTACTTCAGTTGTTAGACTTAACAAAACAACCTTCATTATTTACAAACTTCTTCTTGTTCCAAATCTATAATTGATTCATAACCATATGAACAGAAGACAGTATCATTTCAAGGCCTGAGGTACTTTTGCAACTTCTTTACTAATTCATAAACAGAGCCTTTCCTCAAAAGACTACTTTAAAAAAAAATCTATAACTCTTGGGCGAGGTTTAGTGATTATTAACTAAGTTGCAGAATAGAGTTAGGAACTAGTCTTAGAGTAAAGATCTTATGATGGTATCAATGTTTTCCTCCAAATATGCTTCAAAAAATCTCTAATCATGGATAAAATGTTGCATCATTATAAGCTAGTTGTTTAATTGTTTAGTTAGGAGAATTTGCATACTTAGCTGGCCACTTCTCAAGCTCTCTCTCTCAAAATACCTTTGATGAAAGAATTGGACAAGTTGAGTTTATGTTTTGAGTCATTTGCTTAAAAGTCATTATCAAGCTTTGTTTCTGCTTAGTCATAGTTTAGATTTGATTCTGTTTCAATATTTGCAATTGCATTTTTCATTTGTCATCAACCAATTAGGCTTCACTCTGTTTTTAATCATTAGCTTCTTTCCACTAGCTTTCTAGTCATTTTCCTTGCGAACATAAAACTACCAAAAGACCAAAAACATCATATAACACTAAACACAACGCATTAAGAGACAAACACCTAGGCACATACGGTGCACTTCACTTCAGCAGTTTACCAACCCTGGTTGACAATTAAATGAACTCAATTTAGGAGACTAGGTTGAGACCAAACATTTTGGCGCCGTTGCCGGGGAAGTGAAAACTAGGTAACCTTTTTTTCTTAGCATCCAAAAACAATTATATGCGTAGGGAGAGAGATTCAAGGGGAAGATTCATAAGCAGCAGAAACAGAAGTTTGATTCCTAGAACACCACTTGTTTCACCTAGATCCAGAGCTAGTACACCTTCAACTCAGACCCACATTCCATCCTTTACTAATCCTGGACTTCTAGAAGATCTAAGGTCAGCTATTCCATTAGAGAAACCTTCCACTTCATCCACTGAACCTGCCATAGAAGAAGATTTAAAGACTCCTGTTAGGGACACAAACTTTTCCACTTCCATAGGAGAGTCAACCATGGCAGAAGAAGGAGGAGGAGGAGTCTTTAATGGAGAACACACACTATTTGGGGGTAGAGGTAGAGGTAGAGGAGAATTAGGTAGAGGCGCAGATGGAGGAAGAGGTAGAATAGGAAGCTCTTTTGGGTTTCCTATAATTGATGAAGAAACCAATACAACCATGAAAAACATTTCACCCTCTGTCCTTCCAAACTTCTATGGACTTAAAACTGAAGATCCTGAAACCTTCTTATTTGAATTTGAAGTTCTGTGTAGAACTTATGACTACTTACAACATGCTCAAAAACTGAAATTATTCCCTTCAACCTTGAAAGGAGCAGCATTGAAGTGGTTTATGAGTCTGATCAGCAGTTCTATTAGAACATGGGAAGACATGAAACAAGCATTTCTAGAGAGGTATTTGGATTATTGTATGCCAGTTAATCATAAGGAAGAAGTGTTCAAGATGTTACAAAAAGAAGATGAAAATTTGGAGGATTTGTTGGAGAGATTTAATTACAACATCAAAAGAGAAAAAATGGAAAACCTAGATCAAGACACCTTAAAAGCTCTTTTGTTGAAAACAATTAGGGATGAATGGTTGGATATCCTTAACATGATGGGAAAAGGGGATATATCACAGCTCACATTACCTGAAATATCTGAGTTATGTATCAATCTTTCAAGAGGGAAGTCTAAAACTATAAAAGGTCCAAGAGATCCTGCTCTTGCAAGGGCAAGTAAGTCTGCTTCTGGGACAGTAAGTAGATCAGAAATAGGGCACATGCTTGATGATTTTAAATATGAAATCTTAGGGAGTATTAGTGAACAAATAGACACCCTTAAGATACAAAACAAGCAAAAGGCTAAATATGATGCCTTGGCAATCTTTTGTCCCAAATGTAGAAAGAAACATGCCTTGAGAGAGTGTCCTTTGGATGTAAAAGTTGTAGAAACCTGTGTCATATGTTCTGAAAAACATGAGACCAAGAATTGTCCTTCTCTTCCTGGTCTCAAGGCTGTTTTTCAAGAGGAAACTCCTACAGATTCCGCAGAGTCTCTCAATTTTGTATCTAGAAGGCCTTGGCAAGGACCTCAAACACAAGGATTCCATGATCAAATGTATAATCAACCTCCACCTTGGAATTATTGGCAGCAACCTTGGCTTCAATTTCAAAATCAATCTCAATCTTGGGCACAAGGAACACAAAGTCCCTATGGAATATACTCTCCATACTATCAGTATCCACCATCCTATCCACCATACCCACATTTTTATCCTCAAAATCCTCAACAAAATTTTCCTCAAAATCTTCAACAAAATTTTCCTCAAAATCCTCAACAACATCATCACAATCTACCACATCAAAATCAACCACTTCCATTACCATTTCCTCAAAAATCAAATCAATTTCCTGCTCAACCCATACCAAACCCCAATAATAAAAATCCTCAGAACACATACATGATAGAATGCCAACAGTTTCCAACTTATTTAATTACTCCTCTAGACCTTAGTGATGTTCAACTTAGGTCTGGAAGAATACTTGAAAAGAGGAAACCTTCTGTGATTATACAAGAACAAGATAACTCTGAGGAAGACTCTCTACAGGTGAATAAAAGTCTTGAGGAAGACACATCCTTTCAAGACCCAAACACTGAAAAATTAAAGCAAAAAGATCCAATAAATTCAACTCCTATATTAGAGCAACCATCTACATCTACTTCTATACCTCCCTTTCCGGAAAGACTACAAATTGATAAAGGTGTAGAAAAAAAAATCATGGTGCCTAATTATGATTTCCTGGATGAGCTGAGAAATGTTTGCATTAAAATTCCATTATTACAAGCCATCAAGGAAATTCCAATTTTAGCCAAAACAATAAAGGAGTTGAGTATGAAGAAAACAAGAAAAAGAATAAGAGAAACAAAGAAAATTCAACTGGCAGGACAAATAGCAGACATTATGATGGGAAAGATTTCTATTCCAAAGTATCTTGACCTAGGAAATCCAGTTGTCAAAATTCACATCAATGGAATTGAAATCCAAAACACATTCATTGATTTAGGAGCAGCAATCAATATCATGAGTAGACAAATCATGGATAAACTGAAACTTCCTAATCTTCTCTTTACACCCACACTATTACAATTAGCAGACAGATTTGTGATCAAACCAGATGGGGTAATAGAAGACATTCCAATGTCCCTAGATTCTTGGGAGTACCCTGTGGATTTCATGATCCTAACTCCTAAGAATAATCTAGGAGGCCATCCTGTTATATTAGGAAGACCTTGGTTGGCTACAGCTGATGCTTTTATTAGTTGTAGGTCCGGTGATATGTATATCTCTGATGGTAGTTCAACTAAGAAATTCACTCTATATCCTCCAGCTAGGACAATTACAGATCTAGATGACACTCAATGGATAGAGGATGAAGAAGATTTACAACCTCTCTTCACAATTTCAGAAATTAGTGAAGATAATCAAATTTTGAATACTCTAGAAAACTTTGAATCCTCTCTAGAACACAAACATGAATCATTTCAAGAGGGATCCAACATTGAGTTTTTGTCATCAAGGTAGATGTCTCTTCATTCTATGGACAAATTTGGCAGCTCTACAAGTGAGATTTTTCGAGGAAAAACTTTGAACATAAACAAGAACCTAGAAAAATCTCAACAAGAAGAGTTAGTCAAAGTATTACAGAGACATTCTTCTACATATGCATGGGAATACACTAACATGAAAGGGATAACCCCCAAGACTTGCACTCATCACATCTATATAGAGGAAAATTTCAAACCAATCAGACAACCTCAAAGACGGATGAATCCAAATCTTAGGGAAATTGTTAAAGAAGAATTGCAAAAATTGTTAAATGTTAATTTCATCTATCCTATTTCAGATAGTCAGTGGGTTTCTCCTTTGGTAATTGTGCCAAAGAAAAATGGAAAATAGAGGGTATGTGTTGACTACCGAGAACTAAACAAAGCTACTCTTAAAGACCATTTTCCCTTACCTTTCATAGATCAAGTGTTAGATACATTAGCTGGCAAAAAGTACTTCTCATTCTGAGATGGGTTTAGTGGTTACAACCAAATCCAAGTAGCACTTGAAGATCAAGACAAAACCACATTTACCTGTCCTTGGGGTACCTATGCTTACCAAGTATTGCCATTTGGATTATGTAATGCACCTGCAACATTCCAAAGGGCAGTATTAGGAATTTTTTCAGATCTAATACATGATTGTGTAGAGGTGTACATGGATGATTTCACAATTTATGGAAACACTTTCGAAGACGCTTTAGAAAACTTGGAAAAAGTTTTAAAGAGATGTCAGGAAGCAAATCTTTCACTTAGTCATGAAAAATGTTTTATGATGTTTACTGAAGGTAATTGTTTTAGGGCATCACATTTCAGGGGATGGGATTAGAGTTGATGAGTCAAAAGTTGAAGTCATCTCTAACTTATCTATTCAAAGTTGTCAAAGAGATGTTAGAAGTTTTCTAGGATTTACAGGATATTATCGGAGATTTATAGAAAACTTCACCAAGATAGCATCTCCTCTCTTCAAATTGCTTACCAAAGACTGTGAATTCAAATGGACTTCTGATTGCCAGTTAGCTTTTGAAACCCTGAAAACCAAAATTTCTGAAGCACCTATATTAAGGGGACCTAACTGGAAGTTACCTTTTCATATCTCGACAGATGCTTCTGATACAGCTCTAGGAGCAGTATTGGGACAAAAATATTTGATTCCTTATGCCATCTATTATACCAATAAAAATTTGACTCCTGCAGAGTTAAACTATACTATAACTGAAAAAGAATTTTTAGCTGTTGTTCATGCCATAAACAAATTCAGACACTATATAACAGGCTATGAAACTTTTGTTCACACTGATCATTCTGCAATTAGATACTTAATGAACAAATCAATTACTAATGGCAGAGTCATAAGATGGTTATTGCTCTTACAAGAATTCAACATTACCATTCTAGATAGGCCTGGAAAACAAAACATAGTAGCTGATTTCCTATCTAGACTCCAAAATATCAAAGATGACACTCCGGTTGAAGATCAATTTCCTGATGAATATCTTTTTGCAATCTCTACTCAAACTCCATGGTTTGCCGATATTGCTAATTATTTAGTTTCAGGAAAATTTCCTTCAATTATGAATGCAAGGGATAAAAGAAAAATCATTAATGATAGTGCAAGATATTCATGGGTCGCTAATGAGTTGTACAAGACAGGTTCAGATTTGATCATTAGAAGGTGTGTTCGTGAAGATGAGATACCTGAAATTCTCAAGGCATGTCATGATGAACCTTGTGGCGGACACTTTGCAGATAAGAGGACAGCCTATAAGATCCTTAATTTAGGATATTATTGGCCATCCTTATTTAAATATGCTAAAGAGTATGTCAAAAGGTGTGACAGTTGCCAAAGGGTAGGGAAACCTTCTCCTTCAGGTGAGATGCCATTACAACCTCAGGTACATATTGAACCTTTTGAAAAATGGGCTTTGGATTTTGTAGGATCTATTAGTCCTCCATCAAGACAAAAGAGATATATATTAGTTTGCCTGATTATGTTACCAAATGGGTAGAGGCCAAGCCATTACTTTTTGCTAATGAAGCATCTGTAGTTACTTTTCTTTTTTAGGATGTTTTTACTTGTTTTGGTGTCCCAAGGGAAATTGTTACAGATCAAGTAGCTCAATTTACATCAAGGCTAGTGGAACAAATGATGGAGAGGTACAAAATCAGGCATAGAAAATCTACTCCTTATCATCCACAAGAAAATGGTCAAGTGGAATCTACTAATAAGGTCATTGAAGGAATCCTAACAAAGACTGTTCATTTACATAGAAGAGATTGGGTAGATAGGCTTCCTGAAGCCTTGTAGGCCTATAGAACTACATGGAGAAACACAACAGGCCATACTCCTTATGAACTTGTTTATGGAAAGCAAGTTTTGTTTCCCATAGAGTTCCAGATTCAAACTTTCAAAATGGCAGTTCAGCTAGGACTTGATTTAACGGAGGCACAAAAGCATAGACTAGAGTAGATTAATGAATTGGATGAGATCAGACAAGATGCAGTTCAGAAAACAAGTCTAGTCCAACAGCAAAGGACTAGATGGCATGACAAGTACATCAAAGAGAAGAAATTCAAAGAAGGTGATTGGGCTCTCTTGTTTGATTCAAAATTCAAGGATTTTCAAGGTAAATTTCAAACACATTGGCTTGGGCCATATGAAATTGTTGAAATTTTTGACAATGGAGCAGTAAAAATCAGGACAATAGATGAAGAAGAGGTCACTTTTGTTGTGAATGGTCATAGATTAAAGCTATATCACAAACCACTCTCAAGAGAAGAATTTGTCAAGAAGTTCCAAGAAAGCAGTGATGTGAAGTTAATGAAGAAGAATCTCTCTTCTTCATCAACTTGATTAAATTTTCTGAAGCATTTCTCTTTGAAAAAAAATAAAATAAATAAAAAAAAAATAAAAAAAAATAAAATAAAATAATAAAAAAAATAAAAAAATAAAAAAATAAAGGTATAAACATGAAAACCAATCATTGATTGACATGTCTATACAGAAAAGATAGGGTAAAAATCAGATTTTTTCTGACGCTCTAACTTTTCCCATTTTGTTTTTGCAAGTAGCTGTTACAAAATCATAAGTTCAGATCCATTGTACTTATGATCCATTTCATTTCATTTCATTCCATTCACTTATCCATCCATACTCCATTCATTCATTCATTCATACTTCACTTCATTCCATATATCATTCATCTCATTCCATACTTCATCCACCTCATTTCCATGTCAAAATTTAAAGTTTGATGTCTTGCTGCAAATGAGTAACACATGTCATGGATTGCAGGGCAGTTCTTATATTCTTCCACTCCATTTCATAAATTGAATTCATTCCATTTCATCATCCACTTCATACATATCATGACTCATCATCCATCTTCATTCATATAACATCTCACTCATATCCCAAACCACTCCATCCCAT
This sequence comes from Pinus albicaulis, assembly GCA_034641835.2. NCBI lineage: Eukaryota > Viridiplantae > Streptophyta > Pinopsida > Pinales > Pinaceae > Pinus > Pinus albicaulis. The sequence goes on along the minus strand of CM076579.1, from coordinate 1,314,854,906 downwards.
GATTAAAATACTCTACAGGTACATTCTGCAGCTTAACAGACATTCTGCAGCTGATCAGACTTTCCGCAGCCAGACAGTCATTCCGCAGCTACAAATCCTGAAGGCACTAATCAACAGACATTTGAATTGCAACAAGATGATCCAGTATATCTATGAATAAGAAGAATCAAGAAGGATTATGAAGACTCTTCCAAAGTAGAACAAAGAAGACAAAGACCAAAAAAGCAAATGAAAAGCAGAGGTAACAAGTTTAGATTATAATGGCATTTCATAAAGTTTAGCATAGTTTTAGTTATGAATCATTCGAAAAAGTTGTTTTGGTTATTTTTATCGATCATGTCCAATATACCCTCCATAAAATTTGGATTAAAATATCTCATTTCAAATTCTATACCCGACATCATTTAAGCGGTTAAAAAGGCTGAAGTGTTTGATTTCTTCACGTCACCCAACCAAATCATTCAATGATGATTTTCTTTTCCATTGTAAAAATCTCCGCAGTCTTTTCACTCATTAATTTGTTTTCTCCACCTCACTCCATTAACTCATTCCGTAACTACTTCCATCACTCCATTCTGTAGCCGACCCTTCATTCCGCAAAACAGAGATATCCCTATCACCGTGAGCAGAGAAAAGGGTATATCAGTTTGAATATCAAAGCCCTATCACTGTGGGCAGAGATTGAACATTATCACTGTAAACACAGAGGTATAGCAGTGTGGAATTTGAAGCCATTTTTCACCGAGAGACAGAGGTATAGCAGTGTGTAATTTGAAGCCATTTGTCACCGAGAGACAGAGGTATAGCAGTGTGGAATTTGAAGCCATTATCACCGAGAGACAGAGATATATCAGTGAGGAATTTGAAGCCATTGTCACTGTCAACCAGAGGCATATCAGTCCGAATTTTGAAGCCATTGTCACTATTAACGTAGAGGTATATCAGTCCGAAGTTTGAAGCCATTGTCACTGAGAACCAGAGGTATATCAATTCGAAGGTGGAAGTTATTGTTTCCGTGGGTAGAAAGAGTATTAATCTGAACATTGAAGAAGCAATTATGGGTTTCATTGTAAGAACTGAACCAGTGGGTACAAAATACCTGGAAGGTTACCCTCAATGTAAAGAAATGTTGCAACAGGTAGGATGGCTACAATTTCTTGAGAAATTTAATGGCTTCCACAAAGAAGTCACTAAAACATTTGCAAGGTCATTTAGAGGAGCTGAGGTTGAAGTGGGAGATGTCAAATTCACTGTCACTGAGGTTTTCATTGCAGAAGCAACGGGATTGCTTAGAAATGGAGAGAGATGGTTCAAAAACAGATAATTCCATAATGAATCATGGAAGCAAATTCCAAAATCACCAGGTATGGATGTCACTGTGTTTAAGAAAGGAATCCCAAGTTCCGCATTGAAAAATAAATGGAGAAATATCTTGCTTATTCTGCAAAAATTTATTACATGTGAAGGTAGATATGGCACATTTTATGTTTACCACATTAGACTGATAATGCATTTTCTGGAGGAAGAGTTAAACTTACCCTACTTTTTGCTTCAAAGTTTGAAAAAGATGGCTTCTTGTGTTCAAAGAAGGGTCCAATTTTTAGAGACAACTCTATACCATCATGGCTTGGTTAAGATTTTAATTGAACACCATTTAGCCAAAACAAATGATACTTGGGATAATTTATTGATAAGAATTCATTTTGAAGAGCCAAAAGAGCCCTCACCTGAACAACAGCCTACAAGGAGAAGCAGAAAATGGAGAGCTTCAAAAATTGAAATTGACAAAATAGTCCAGGAAAGTAGTGAGGAAATCATCTCAGAGAAGTTGACTCAAATCAAGAGACAACTTAAGAAAGAGAAGGTAATCAGGAAATCTGCCACAGAAAAAGGAGAAGGATCTTCCCAGCCAAGAATAAGCCATAGACTAAAGGGGAAACTAAGAAAAACTCAGATCAAACAAACAGGTGTGATAAATATAGAATATGAGGAAACATCTATTGAAGAAGATGTTGAAGAGGATTTTAATGAAGGAACCCCTGAAATTGACCCTGCTCAACAAGAAGTTTATGACTATGTTGAAACTTTGGAAAGGAAAGCTTCAGAGAGTAGGGATAGAACCCCTATTCCTCCACTATCCGAAATAGATGTGTTAAGAAGGGATAAGTATGAGCTGGAAATACTTAATAGACACATCAAAAATGAGAATGATATTCTGAAGGAACAAGTCAAACTCAAAACCAATATGAACTCAACCTTATCTCTACATATGGACAAAGTGGAAAAGGCTAATGAAAAGTTGAAAAAGAGGAACAAGAAGCTAATCAGGGCACTTACCAACTTAAGGTTCAAACTTGTCATCAGAAAACCCAGAAGATCTTTAGCTTCCAGGAAAAGAAGAAGGATATGATTATATGTTCTTGCAGAAGCCTCTGAGTTTATGGAATAAGTTGCATGAGGACATGCAAGAAGTCAGCAGTGGGGGTATGTTGAGCCTCAATATTGTGCTTTCTTTCATCTTACTTTACCTCATTTTCCTTTGTCCATTGTTATCCCAGACCCAATTGATCAATGAATTTAGTTAAAATTACTTTTAGAATGATTAACATGACTGAATTGCTAAGTTTTGTGATTATTGTCATTGTAATGCATTTTGACTGGAACTAGCTACAGAATGCAGACATTTCGTAGCTAACCGTCAATTCTGCAGCTGTCTTCACGTTTGGGCATGTTCCAGGTGGCCTCTCAAGAAAAACCACATATGGGTATATTCCACGTCATGTCTACATTGTTCATTGCTCACCATGAAGGAAAAACCGAATTCTGGATATGGTTTTGATACGTGGGAACTCATTTAAGGAAGCAGATTTCTAATAGGACTGTCTTAATCCAGATGTCCTTTTCCTTTTTACGCTACCACTTTAAGAGTCCTAGTATGATTTCGATAAGGAAAGACAATGATCCTTGAATTGTTGCAAGTCTTGTTATGTAAATTTGTTATAAAAACACTTGGGAAACCGAGAGATAGGCTAGATTTTGCTCTAGATTTTGCTTAGATCTTGTGCTACATTTCTGAAGACGCAGATTGCTCTGTTCAAGTTATTTCTCCTTTAATGAAGAAGATAGTATTGTTTTGAAAGCGTTGATTTGATTTGGAGTTAGATTCTGTCTGGTGGTAGAGGGCCCCTGCCTCCTGCACGGTTTTACTTGCGTAATTTAGATAAGTATCTTAGTTGCCTTTACGTTTTTGAAGTTTGAGTTCATAGTTAATTTCATTAGCCACTATAGTTACACTCGTTCTAAAAACTCTTCCAAAAGAAGAAACTCTTCCAAAATATCATGAATGAATGGGAAATGGCTATAGTGTTGTAGGATTTAATTGTAATTTCTTTTGTTCACTATCACAGTTACACTTGTTCTAAACACTCTTCCAAAAGAAGAAACTCTTCCAAAAAATCCTTATGATGTCTAAGGCATGACTGTGATGATGAATGTTTTAGTTGTTTGTTTTCACTAAGTAACATAGTTGACCTTGCTCTTAAAACGCTCTTCCAAAATATCATAATGATGGGTAGGAGACATCTGTGATATCTTAGTTTTTAAATTGCTTTCAGTCTTTATGTTTGCATTTGCACTGAATTGTACAGTCAGGATTGTTCTAAGAAACTCTTCCAAAATACCAATCATGATGGACAAACAGGCTGTATAATCCCATAGATTAATGCATGATAACTTAGTTAGGATACTCCGGAGTCTAATTGCATTTAATTCATGCTCTGTTATTTTGTTTTGAGTTTGATAATGACTTGTTAGTTCAGCATTGTTTTAGACTAGTGACATCTTAAGTTCAGTTTTAGCTTAACTCATTGCATTTGCACTCCACATTTAGTTGTCATCCACTGCATATTAGATTACTTCAGTTGTTAGACTTAACAAAACAACCTTCATTATTTACAAACTTCTTCTTGTTCCAATTCTATAATTGATTCATAACCATATGAACAGAAGACAGTATCATTTCAAGGCCTGAGGTACTTTTGCAACTTCTTTACTACTTCATAAACAAAGCCTTTCCTCAAAAGACTATTTTAAAAATAAATCTATAACTCTTGGGCGAGGTTTAGTGATGATTAACTAAGTTGCAGAATAGAGTTAGGAACTAGTCTTAGAGTAAAGAACTTATGATGGTATCAATTTTTTCCTCCAGATATGCTTCAACAAATCTCTAATCATGGATAAAATGTTGCATCATTATAAGCTAGTTGTTTAATTGTTTAGTTAGGATAATTTGCATACTTAGCTGACCACTTCTCAAGCTCTCTCTCAAAATACCTTTGATGAAAGAATTGGACAAGTTGAGTTTATGTTTTGAGTCATTTTCTTAAAAGTCATTATCAAGATTTGTTTCTTCTTAGTCATAGTTTAGATTTGATTCTGTTTCAATATTTGCAATTGCATTTGTCATTTGTCATCAACCAATTAGGCTTCACTCTGTTTTTAATCATTAGCTTCTTTCCACTAGCTTTCTAGTCATTTTCCTTGCAAACATAAAACTACCAAAAGACCAAAAACATCATAAATCATCACAAAAGACCAAAAACATCATAAAACACTAAACACAACGCATTAAGAGACAAACACCTAGGCACATACGGTGCACTTCACTTCAGCAGTTTACCAACCCTGGTTGACAATTAAATGAACTCAATTTAGGAGACTAGGTTGAGACCAAACGGGGCTCTTACTCCATGTAGCTTGATGTCTAGTGCTTGGGCATTGGCTTGTATATTGCGTAGTGTATATTAGCTCAATAAATTGTGTTTTTTTATAATTGCAGGTGTGTGGACCAAGGACTTGGATATTTTCCTTTGTGTTAAATTTTTTGACAGAATAAAAACTCTGCATGAAGGCCTGAGAGCCAAATTTTGGCCAATCTAACCAATCAAGGGGTCTTCGACTGTGTTGACTCGACTGTTATTTTATTTCCCGTTTAAACTCCAGAAAATATGCTTGATCCACCTTCTTTACACACATATCAAGAGCTAGAAAGATGACCTCTTCCCCAACATTATTGTGGTGCTTGTAATATTTAGAATATGCCACTCATAATTTCATGGTAGGCAAAGGCACAGAGAGCTTCTCATGTCACTGTCTTTATATTAGGTCTGAAATACTTCACAGAGTTTTCAGAGGGCCCAGTAGGTGGTAAGCGGTTTCGAACGCGGGGGGGTGGTTCGAGCTCCCCACAACTTGCCACACAATCATGATTTTGATTATGAAAATTGCCTTTTTCGGACCCCCTTCATCCATTAAACTTCGAAACACTAGGGGTCTGAAAATAGATTTTAACTGTCGATTTTAACCAAATATCATCACCCATAAGTGGAATATGCATAAGGTTTAACACAATATAAAAAATATGGAATTAATTTAATTCTATATTTTAAATAAAATAGATTCCATTTGGGAAAAAATGTGATAAAGCCATTTCCAATTTGTCTGACCTTCACTACTGACTTAAAAATATGCATACCAAACCTTGGATGCCCAGGGCGCAAATTTTTCCCAAAATTTATCTCGTGCTAACAACATACCCGACGAACGAAAATTTTACAATCAACAAATGATCAGTCATAATATCGTCATTTGTAAATGGGGCTAGGGATGAGGATGAGATTGCTTTTATTTTTTATTTTCTTGGTGTACACAAAAGGAGGGCGATCGAGGGTTTTGTCTGCCTTTGCTATAGGCTTAAACCATCGGGCTACAGGAATCATGACTGGGATTGGCTAATAGATAAATTTAATGCCAAAATTCATAGATGGACGCATAAATGGATTTCCCTTGGTGGTAGATTTATTATGGTTCAAGCTGTTCTTTCAAATCTCATTGTCTATTGGGGACATATTTTTCTCATTCCCCAAGGAGTTGTGTCCCAGATCAACAAGATTATCTCGCGCTTTCTCTAGGAAGGTAATGGCACCAAAAGAAAATATCATCTATGAAGTCTTGAAATGCTCTTCTGCCCCAAAAACCTGGGGGGTTGGGGGATCATCAATACAAGGGTCTTCAACAAAGCCTTACTGAATAAATATTTTTGGAGGGCGATCCATAATCAAGGAATATGGTCTCAAATTATTTCTACGAAGTATTTACCTATGGAACCTCTTAGATTCATCTACAACAACCGAGTTCCTATCCCACGATGCAAATCAGAGATTTGGAACAACTTTCTTAAGGTCCTCCACATATTGGCTGGCGGCATTATATGCAATTTTGGTGACAGACAGATGATTCTCATTTGCGGGGATAAAATACTTGGGATATATCACATTATTTTTCTTAGTAACAATACATCCCAGGCACTAGCCATCAAGGGTAAATTTTATTTATCCCAGGTTATTGCACAATGGCAATGCAACGCCCCTATCTTCAAAACTACTGAGCAACTTGATCTTCGGGGCTCTGCTACGGAAGAATGGTCTTCCTATCAGACCTTTTTGCAACATACAAGGTTTGCGTTCAACAAGGAGGGGGATAACCTGATTTGGGTTGGCCGATCAAAGAATCACATGCTGGCCATGAAACACACTTACAATAATATCAACAGCACTGAGATTCTTGATCATATACATATTCATTTCGAACGCTTTTGGAAGAGGAGTAGTCCTACCAAAACATTGTTATTCAACTGGTTGGTCTGGAGAAAAAAGATTCTGACATGGGATGGATTGATGCGACGTGGTATGAACAGACCCAGCAGATGCATTTTCTGCCTGGAGGCACAAGAAACTATCAATCATCTTTTCTTCACTTGTTCGATCATATATAATATATGGTCTCTATTTAGTAATCATATCCTCTCTGATGATTGGGCTCCTTCTGACTTCATTGATGCTCCTCTCCAATGGGATAAGGTACCGGGACGTTTTAGATCATTGCCTTTCTTTTTTATATGGGAGATATGGAAGTCTCGGAACAAAAATATTTTTGATGGGGCCCTGATTCATGTTAGCCGAATATATTGTTCAATTATGTTTTGGATAAATGGTAGGGATATTGTTACATCGCCGGTGAAATATAAATCTAGAAGGCTACGCCCCCATCAGATCTCCTTACCTGCTCTATATTTTGATGGTGCTTGCCAAGGTAGACTCATGGGTTGTGGGGCATGGCTCAAAATCACTGAGACAGAGCGGATTCAGATATGTTGGAATGGGGGTAGGGGTACTAATAACATGGCTGAATTATTGGCCCTGTGGTGTGGTTTATTGGCAGCCTACAATCTAAAGCTTCAAAACCTATCTATATATGGGGACTCAAAGCTAATTACGGACTCTTTCATGGGGCTTGATCCAAACCCCTCCTTCTTGGCTCATGGTTGGTACAAGCGTACTGCATATCTATGGAAAAAAATGGAGTTGCCCCCCCTCCATCACAATCACCGGGAGAATAATTCTAGAGCAGACAGGTTATCCAAAAAAGGATTAGGCTTGGAGTTTGGGATCCTGCTGGCGGAACAATATTTAGAAAACAACTTGGTTTGGTCTGGGAACATTCCCATCCCCTAATTGGCCTTTTTGGATGGTTCTGGGGTCTCCGGTGCATCTTTTCCTTTTTTTTTTGTTCTTCCCTTGCCAATACAGGTTTTGTTCTAGCTACTTTTTTGTATGAATGTCGCAACTCCTGAATAAGTGTTATCAAGCGAGCCTGAGCACACTTTTCCTGCATTTTTTCAAGCGAGCCGGTGGTCTCTTATGGTTTTCAAGCAAGCCTGGTTATCTTTGTATCAAGCGAGCCGGATTTTTTGGTTTGTATTTCTTGTCATCTTCTTCATATGGGACTGTTATACATAGTAGTGTTTATGTTTCCAAGCGAGCCTGGTTTCCTCCTTTTAGTTTTGCAAGCATGTCGGAGACTTATTCAAGCGAGTCGGTGACATATTTTTTAATGAAAGGTTTTCTATGCAATGCCTGGGTTATTATCTTGCAAGCTTATCAATACTAGCGTTTTTTAACCTTTCTATGCAGTCTCCCTATTAGATCTGGCTATGATGAGTTTATTTTTATATCTGATCTCTTTCCATGATCTTAACAGTCTCATTTATGAGTGCTTCTATGTCCATATGATCTATGAGGCATTTTTTTATACTGGCATGGAATGATGTATATGCAAACATCCCCATGGGGATGAATATCTAGAACCTAATATGCTCATATGATTATGTACTGTTTTATATCTTATATAATACAGCTGTTTTTTTTCTTCTGAAAAAAAAGGCCCATTAATGTTTTCCCGTGTTATTTGGAATTGCATCTGAGTGGGGTTAGGGCCTTCAAGTGGGTTGTAGCCTACACGTTGGTGTAATCGAAGTTGGAGCTTTAATTGCACCCTAATAGAAAAATAATTAGTGGTTTTCCTAGTTGGGTTTCCACATTATATTTTGCATTTTCATTATGAATTTGGTGTGCTATTAATTATTATTGTTGGTGCTAAGTATTCTTTACTTTGAGAAACAAAGTTTTAAATTATCATTATACAGATTCACCTCCGTCCCCTCCCAAGTATTATTTTAATTTTTAACATCTATTACCCACTAAAAATAGTATGTTTATCTAGAAAATGAAATATAATCTACTAAAAACAACAAATATCAATTCAAAAATCCCATTGAACTAATCACAATGGTGATAGCTAAAAATGACATTAGTAATTTCTTAATAAAAGAAATATATATATAAAATGCTTAGAAAATTAAACATTTTTATGAAAATATTACTCAACATCTTTAAATTTACATATTAATAAAAATCATCAAAATTTTACACTTTAAAATAAAATTCCAACTTTAAAATAAAATTCCAACATTAAAAAAAATTCCACTCTCAATTGAAAATTCTAAAACAAAAAATATCATTTAACTTTTCCAAAATAAAGCTTTCCACAAAAGAATCCAAACAAAAATTGGAAACGTTTTGAATAATATCTATAAGGAGACCAAATCCACATTCCTAGGAGGATCGTATTTGTCAGTGAAGCATCCAACATAAAGGGACCACTATCATTATTAACAAAAATTAGCATAATAATTGTCTTTCTTCAAGATATCAAGGTTGATAATTTTACGTGAAAATAAAAAAGAAATGAACACATAAATTTTAAAAAGAAAGACACAATTTTATTCACTTTTAAATTAAAAATTAATGTCAAATATTTTAAAGCTAAAACCTACCTACTTTGTCTTAATTTCAAATATTTAAACCTCTTCGCATTTCTATATTTTTAATCATTATCTCCTCACTTTTGTTTCATATTAAATTTCCCCCCTTTATGTGTTTGTTTCATGAGTTCCTTGATTAAAAAATAAATCTCCTTATGAGGCCCACTTTCACTTTAGTAAAGTGAAAATGTATTCATTCTCCACTAATTTCAAAGTTCGTATCTAGTGTTGCGTAATCAAACTTGTGGGGCTAGGTGTGTAAGGTTATGGTATGAACATGGAAGGGCCACTTAATAAATATGGTAATACTATGGTTTGAATAGGAAAAGGAATATTTAAATTTTGATTTAGTATAAGGTGTGTCCCTTTCGTCTTATGAAATAACCCTTATAATGTCCCTTTCGTCTTATGATTATAAAACCCTTATAATGATAATAAAATTCTAAATCGGTAATATTTGGTGATGAAATTGTATTAATACATATCACTTTTCAATATTGTTTAGGGATTTTTTCAAACATGATGCACGTGAAGTGTGTTAGAAAGATGATAAATTTTAGGTCTATCTCTTAAAATTCTCGTGGAAGAGAGATTTGTATCTTTGTCATTAGCATATGTATGCATTAAGTAATTAAATATTGGTTTTTAATTTTGCATTAGGATTATGCATAATAATAATAATCCAATTTTAAGGTCACAGCCAAGCCAGACATCAAATTGGTGTATGAGACCCCTTTGTTTGTGGGACAAGGGACCCACCTCCGCGCAGCCATTTAACTGCTAAGTCTACGAAGGTATACATACTCTAACCCCCCTCCGGTTTTGAACATGTGACCTCTTACAAGGAAACACATGCTCTTAACCATTAGGCCCGTGCATTTTATATTATTTATAAATAATATTATTTAACTCTTATGTAATCTCATTATTTAAATAATAGACGATTTCATTCATTACAATTGAAGTGTTGAGACTAGGTATTACATCTTCATGCTCAAATTCTTTACTATTTAATTATAGTGATTTTTTCAAATTATCTTTCCATGTTCACTGAAGGGAATACAAAGATGACTCAAATGGATTAATATTCCACTATATCTTATGAAAGTGAAAATATTATTTACTTATGAGTAAATTTTGGTTTGTACCAATGATGTCATGATTATTGTCATATAGATAGGGGTACCTTAAAATATCAAGTCCATAAGGTTAAGAAATTTGCTCTATATCATGATTAAAGATTAATTGAGGCATTTTGCAATTTAATTAGTGTTTTTCTTCTCATACTTAATGTCGAGTGGAATTATAAAGTTTCATGGATAATTTCTAATTGTTGTAATTTGTGGTTTACTTTGTATAAGCTTTTAGATCCATATGGTTGGTGTCAGTGACAATTTCCTTTACTATAATATAATTTATTTATTAGTAATAGTTGTGGGAGTAAAATAAAGCTCCTTGTCATAAGAGAATTATCAATGAACATGTCTAAGAGTGCCTTTTCCTATTATACCATTACGTGTCCATGCAAAGTGAAAATTACACCAATGCAGAGTATGTGCCATTTATCCAAATTTTAAATGGTTGTGACAAACAAGTGAGAAATATGAATAGCATTGGATAGAAGAAATGATTCATGATCCTTCAATGCATTCTAGACTGCATTGTCCCAAGAAAACTTCTCCTTCTCTCTACTTTATTCACCTAGCTTGAGGGTCAACCAATATGAGAGACCCCAACATGAACTTAGTGTGAAAGTTTGCAAGTCCCAAGAAGTTGCAGAGATCCATTACTACCTTGGGGTTTGACCAATCATGACTCACTTTCATATTAACATGGATCCACATGCCAACTATAATCTTCCTTGATGCACATTAGATATTGAATTGTCTACATGTCAAATGAACACTTCTCTAGGTTTGAATATAATATGGTGTTACTACAAGGTGTTCAACACTTGTTGAATTTACCACATTTTCCTTTCGTAGGTTATATTGAAGATGATGATCTCATCCAAGTCAGTAAACACAACTAAATTCATGAATGGATGAAAATATCTTACATCGTCTTCATGAACATTTTCTGTCCATCAGTTAAGACAAACATCATGAACAACTAATCAAAAATACATTTTTTGGACTTGAAGGTCACTCCCACACAATAGTTGGATTGATTGATGTTTGGAAATAGTAAAAGTTAAGATCAATATTACTATAACACATACCCAATCCCTTAATACCTAATTAAGGATAAGTGGTATCTAGGACTAACCTCTAAGGTTATTTTATGGATATGGGATTATAAAAATTCTTCCTCCTTAAACTCCCTTAAAATTCATTTTTGAGGTTGTCATCATCTTCTAGCCACTGAGAGGTTTAAAAATAATAATCATATAAATCCAAGTTTTAAACACAAGGTCATGCATATTTGAAAGAATCATCCCTTCAAGTGCCATGTCAAATTTAGTACTATTTCCACATGGTATTCCTTTAACCCGTGTTTCATCATTGTACAATTCCATGTTAGCTAGCACATGGTTGACAAGTGGTATCCCTTTTCATGTCATCTCACTACATCAACACCTGCCACACAGACATTGCACGGTAGGAGTTATCACACTAGCATGCCACATTTAGAGCTTTTGGGTTTTGATAGTATCAGTAAGAAAATCCAATATCAAAGTCTCGACCTCTCAATACCTAATACTTGATACACCAAAAACGAATACATTGATGTACCAGAGTCATTAGACAGAAAAAAAAATCTTTAACAATTAATAGGTATTCCAAGGTTTGTTAGTATCGAGAGGGAAAACCTGATATAGATGTCCCAACATATTGAAATCTTGAAATGTGATAGTTTATATCTAACCTCCCAATTGTTTATATCCCAACACACCAAAGGTTGATATCTCAATACACCAAGGACCAATAATCTAAAATTCAATGGTGAGGGGGCTCGATAGCCAACACCCAATAGGTTGTTTAACATACCATCTACCACTGTGACTCCACTTCTCATGTTAATCAAAATTTCTTCTCCTAGGTCACTAGACCTCCAACCCACTAAAAAATATCATAAAATTCACTCACAACCAGTTCCCCCAAATTCAATCAATCGAAATAAATTGATGGGAATATTCCCATTGGCTAATGGACTTATTGAGATTTGCAAGTATCGGGGTTTACATTGTGTGTTGATTGAGTATTTGTAAAACCATATTCCCGACACTCTGGTATCTAAAGTCTTGATCCCATCACATGATGACTCCCAAACCTTCTCTCTCTATCAGTTGATAGAGGTATCACATTTTTTTAGTATCGAGGGTGTGTTGGTGATAATTTTTTAATTTATACCCAATGTCTAATACCTTGTCCTCCTAGGGCTTAATCCCCTTTAAGATAAGCTCCTGGTTAAAACTCTTATAGAGAAATGTGACAAGGGGTTGAAGCCAAGAAATCCAATCCCCAAAATTTGAAAACTTACATAATACAAATCTTGAAATTAAAAGGGGACAATTCCCAAATTTTTTAAACTCTTGAATCACTTCTCAATGCCACTTCAAGGGTGTAAAACTAACTATAACAAGGAAATGAATTTCCCATGAAAATATTTGAGAACCACCTCTAAAGGAATCCAAAAGAATACATTAAACTAGGAAAATTCACCAAGAAAGACAAAGATATGGCCATTTGCCAAATCCACAACTTCTCTCAATTGAAAGAGCTTCTCCTCACTCCTTAAGGACTATAGCTTTACACTTACACTTCAAACACTTACAAATAGGGAGACCAATATTATGGGTTATCTCTAGAGGAACAAAATCCCTCAAGTAAAAAAGAATTCTCAATTCTTATCATTCAAAAGATTGATAAAGCCACAATTCATCTATCACACCACTTTCTTAGTAAAGGCTAGTCACATTACTAGATACATAAGGAGCTATAGAGATCCAACCAACATATACCTCCAATTCACAACATTAATTACATGAAAAATTAATTTGATGAAATACTTCTATTTTCAGAGCCCACACATGAGGATATGATAATTAAAAACCTATCATAAATAAAAAAAATTCCATATATTCATTACAAACACAATAAATAGACCATTATAACAAATTTCAACCCATCATTTCAATTATACACAATAATCCAACATAATTACAAATAATGAAACATTGAATGAAAATTGATTACATTAAAAATGGAGTGGATATGGTTATCTAAGTCACCTAAATTTGTTGGAAAATTTATAAGGGAGAGCCACTCTCCACCCAAAAATAGGCATAGCTAAAATGACTCTCTCTTGCAGTTGGTGTAACACCTTCCTCCCACACTTACCCAAGTTCACTGGTCCACCGGGGTAAATATGTGACGAGGAGTTACTATGATATGATTCAACCACCTAGGTAGATTTAAGGAAGTGGAATCGTCCAACCAAAACTTTACTGACTTCCCTTAGGTGCTACAAGACCCCCAAGGGCTAAACCACCCTTCCAAGTGCCCAAACCCTGAGTTCAACCTCTTTTTTAGTGCCCTATAATCCTAGACACTAGAAAACACTAACTAAATTTGATTGTAACCTTGCAGTCACATGCATAAGCTTGCAAGGGAGCGACTGCAGTATTTTTCACCCAGTTTTGTGCTTGCGACCGCAAGATCTGATCCACTTTTCCAGGGATAGTCTCTAGACCACTGCTAAGAACTTGATGAAACTTTCCAGAACAATAATTGACACTGGGACAAAGCCTTCCATACAAAATTAGGCAATAAATTGAACTATCAAGCCCTAAAAATTGTTAACACTGGAAAATCGTACAACAGAATATGACATTAATTAATGTCAGACCAAAGGATTTACAGGGCTAGAAGACATTACAAAATCTGGAAAGTATTTAAAAATCTCTAAGGTCTGAGGAAAACAAAATTTGAACTAGTCCTAAATGTTATTTGCGCACACAATCCTTCGTGAAGAGTGCCTTTTGCGTGCCTTTTTTCCCGATATGCGCACATTCCTGAGAGTGGAGAAATGTCACTATCCGGGACCACACAAAGCAAAGGAAAAGTGATGCCTTACATGAAGCCGCCTAAGGATAACCACCAACACCTCTTTAGACACTATGTGAGCACACAATGGAATATTTCGAGCACACAAAGGAATCATACCCCTCTCTTGGGTCACCATCGTGTATGTACCAAGAGAGGGAAGGGAGGATTTGAAATCTCCTATATAATACCACCATGAGATGAAGAATGGGTGATCAAATTGTTATGATGACCATAATTTCCCAAGAAATACCAGCAGTGTGTGACCCGGAGCTGAAGATAGAGGGGACTCAATTGTTTTCCATCCAAAAAGTTCAATCCAACACAGTAGAGAGAGAGAGAGAGACTGAACCAAGGCAAGCTTGGGATAAAAACATCCTTGCATCGGGACCTAGAACCATTGTCTAGGGGCCCTTTGGCAAGAGGGTAAAGTTTCACTCTTCTTACTACCAGAGCTCAATAAGAGGGGCCTAGAGCCACTGTTTACATTATTGTTTTCATTTACATCTTTTCAAAGCTTCTGTTTATTTGTTTTTAGTTTTAGTTTACATATGCATGTTTTTTTCTCTATCTAGTATGCTTATTGATTCTAGCTTGTTCCAATAACTTTCTTGACTCCACTTCTTTTTCTTCCTGTTACCAATAGCTTAACGAGGTAAACCACACCCCTTAAGTTGGTGTGATTTCGTACATACGTGCACCAAACACACTACAACAAGATTGTCGACTCCAATAACGTTTTATTACCAAGTTTATGTGGCTGGGCCTTTTTTGCAGAGACCTCTGTCTGTGATGTGGAGTGGAGCTGAATTTCCCGTGATTTCTCTTGCGGTCCCTAGTTCATCCCAAGTAACAGACTGAAGCATAACAACTCCAAAAAAAAAAATCAGGAATTTGCGTGTGTTTTCTTATCACAGAGGCGTAGGGCACGCATTCAGAGCTGACCTGCACACAGAGAGTGCGCTTGTCTTAGCCTTTTGCGCACAAAATACAGAATGAGAAATTTCTCCCAAGTTTCTATTTTTTCCTACTTGTAAGGTGCTTGGCAGCCCCTAATACACCTACCAGCACTGGTTGTGGTACCTCACAGCTTGCTAAAGCTCACTTTTAGCTGCTTTTTGTAGGCTTAGTGTCAGTTTTTCTTTAAGTTGATTTTGGCAAAGTTCACACATAGTTTAAGTAGGGGGGGGGAATAACTTGCATTCCGAAAAAATTTATGTTTTGAAAATTTTGGTACTTACACACCTAGATAACTAGCCCAAGTAAGTGGCCCAAGACCATGCATTCATAGCTAGTTTTCTTTTTTCTAGTGTAGAAGTTTTAGTTTAGTTCAATTTTTTCACTAGGAATTTTCGGGACTAGGATTGAATTGTTTATAGAAGAGAAAGTAATATATGCTACCTTTTCACCCTCCGGTGATCCTAGGTAAGCATATGAATGCTCCCTATTCACAATTCACCATCTCCCTATAGTTGGTCACATAGATTAACTAGGAAAAATTGAAAGCGGCCCATTTTCTGTACATGTTTTCCATTTGAGCCAGGAACAATACAACATAGTTTAAATAGGGGATTTTGTAAAGGATCATCGATATCTACACATTTAAAATATGTGCGTGTCCACTTTATGCTCACACACACTCACCCACTAAGCAAAGCAAACACACCTAAAACTAACTTAACCAAAATCACTAAATTCTCCCCACAGGGGCCACAAAAGAATTTATAGCTTAAGTTAGGATCAAAGGGGTAGGCATACAATAATCCACCTTGATCATAATTCATATTGAGAAGTTTCATATTTAGGGAGCTTCAAATCCACCTATCATCCCACGAAAAATAAAACTCGAGCGTGACAGAGACCCATTTCAGAGGGGTTTAGGCTTTGGCGCAATGCGTGCGGTATCAATTGGGGCTACCTGAACTAGCTAATACTCGGTACTATTAGCTGACTACCAAGAAGCCCAAGAATCGAACACTCACGTGGGAGGGTGGTTCTTAGTGGCCAAAAACTAGGGAAACCTTTTCCCTATAGGTGATGGTGCAGGAAAGCGCTAGACCCTCTACCCTTACATTGGTGGATTCTCTTCGGCTGACTTGGGGCGTCGCCAGCTCTTACAGGACGTTGTGCCAGCACTCGCAAGAAATATTCTCAAGGCCTAGTTACTTTTGAGTGTGTGAGGATGCATAGGTCTTCCAGGATTTTGAATATCATATACAAACGAACAAAAACCACTTTTTTGATTACTTGATCACATAGATTAATTTAAAGGGAAATTTATTTTATTTTTCTCTTTGTTTTGTGTATGTGACAAGAAGTTTACTTTGATCATAGACTCTATCCTCTCAATTTTTTTCAAAACCAAACCTGGACGACACCTAAAAGGTCCCAATGGAACCTCGTTGATCCAAGCGTCTTTTGGACCTCCCCCCATTACCAATAGGGGTTCTAGGTCTTTCGCCATTCAGGCGTCAAAGACAAAATGATGCCACCATTATTGGTTCATCCTTTATTGGGGCATCCATAGTTGGGAACCCTGGTCAGTCTTCCAACACCACACCACACACCACTCCTCCCATAACCCCTAGGGGGCAGAGGAGTGCATCCCATTCGAGAAGCCAGTTGAATACACAGCAGGGTACGTCGCATACTAACCCTCATTCTAATCAGAAAATTGTGTCTTCACACATTGCAATGGCATCTACCTCTCAGTCACCTTTCTTAGCTTCGTTGAATCTAACTGATTTAACCAAGCTAATGAACGACCCCATCGCACACGATCCTACATGGCCTCTCATGCCCATGAAGCTCCCATTAGATATACCAAAATTTGAAGGCAAGCAAGCGGAAGACCCAGGTAATCATGTCACGACCTTTCACCTGTGGTGCTCATCGAATAGTATCATTGATGATACTATTCGATTGAGATTATTTCAATGCACTCTTATAGGAGTATCTGCGAAGTGGTACGTGGAGCAACCCTTAGCTTCACATGGAACCTTTAATGCCCTCGCTACTACGTTCCTAACATATTTTCAGTTAACCATTCACCATGATTCTAGAATGGAATTACTGACTCATTTTAGACAAACCCCTGTTGTCCATATCTCGGACCATCTCCATGAATGGAGGCGGCGTCACAGTTTATGTAAAGCTAAAATCGACGATCGGGTTCTCTTATATTTGTTCTTGAAAACTCTTATGGTAGAGATTTCAAAGGATGTGGCGCAATAGAATTCCACATCTGAAGAGGACGCAATCAACAAAGCCCATAAGCTTGAGTTGATTTATATGTAGTCAAGATACATTTACAATATCCTGCCTAACACCCTGCACCTGCAAAATTATCAAGAATTTCTAGGTGCGTCGAACTCTGCAGACGAACTAATTGGGTCATTGACTCAAGGTTACCTAGGCAGCAGCAGTCAAAACCCTGGTTACACATACAATTCTACCCGGAATGTACCTCAACCTGGTTTTCAAAGTCATCATATGCCTCAGATAAATTTGACCAACAGGGTGCCAACGTATCACCAGGGAGGACCTTATCCTCCGGCTCAAGGGAATTAGTACGCAGAAAGAAACACTGACAGAAGAAATCCCCTCCAACAGTTAAGTGCAAACCAGGGACCGCATTATGCTCAGTCCCCAACACATGACCCACCTATGCAAAACAATGCATAGGTGAACTTTGTGAAGCCGTCCCAAAACCAACCACACCAATATAATCAGGATAACTACCCTCCTAACGTGGTGAAGAAAAAAATCCAAAAATAAGCCGAAAGGGAACCCTGGACAAGGGGTCAACAACCAGCAGCGCCCACCACAATCCCAGGCTAGAGGAAACTCCAACCGGAACCAGAACCAGGAGCCGAGCAATGCCCAACAGCAGAGCAAAAGGACACCTCTTCAAACAAACCATTCCTGTTCGATATGTGGTGAGTACGGTCACTATACTCACCACTGTCCCGATCTCCCTAAGCTGAAGAAGCTACAGAGTAACCGAGGACAAGGAGGATCTTCCAGCAACCAACCGTGATGCAAGAACCTTTCCCCAATCAAGAAACGGTAAGCACTCACTAGAAAAATACAGATGATTCTGGGAAAAACAACCATGAAATCTACATGACTAAAGAAGAGATGTTTTTCCAAACACAAAATCACAGTTACAACACCCCACAAGACACCAATACCTCAGGGGAAAGTACTAGTGCACCGACTGCACCTTTGACCATTTCAAAGATGCCTATAGAACCATTGCCGAAAATGGAAAAGGGACCTAATAGGCGAGCAAGAAACTACTCCAAATCAGCCCATAATTATAGCATCATGAATGATTTAGCTCAATCTCCCACTGCTTTGTCAGCTTTAGAAGTATTATAGTCGTGCCCAAAACAGTGGAAAGCCCTCCTTTCTGCATTAAGCACTATCGACCTTGCCGATACACGCCTAATGGATTTTGACTCAAACAAAGCCACCCCTCGGCTTCCTTCCTTGGTCGCCTTCCAGATACCATTGTCGATGCAGAATATCACTATCCACCAATGTGTCATAAACGAGGGTACATCCATATGCATCATGTCCAAAAATGTTTGGCAGAAGTTAGGTTCTCCTGAACTCAAACCATACGACGGTCGTCCTTCGACCCCCGTCAGCCTCTACCAAAACGTCCCGGTCTGCTTAGCCAGAAAGACGGTCCACATAGACATTGAAGTCTTGGACACTCACCTGGACTACAATATACTCCTTGGGTGGAGTTATATGTACGCCATGTCTGCCATAGCCTCCTCCGTCTTTCGCATCATGATGTTCCCCCATGAGGACCACATCATTACTATACACCAACTCATGCATAGCAAGAAACAACCCCTAAAAAACACTGATGTAATTCTACCCTATGTAGATAAAGTCTCAGATGCTCTCTCACGGTACCAAGAATATGGCCCCGGCTAATTCAAACCGTCGTCCGTTCTAGGGTCATTCCTAGGAGATCCTCCCATAATCCCTGAGTCATCACCTGATGTCACAAGGACTCCGGTGTGCATGATGTGTACATAAAGCAACGAAGCTAGTCAGGACACGGACACAAGTAGTAATGGCACCGATTCATTGGCCACGGCAGCCTCTCTAGCCTACGCTGCCTCCCAAACCCCTTTCCTCTACCCCCCATCTAGTTTCGTCTCCTAGCAGTTTTTCGAAACACCGGTATTACCCAACATATTGTTGGTGCTCCCAGTTTGGTACCTCGTTCCCAAGCTAAGAGCAGCAAGAGCCTCATTGAGTCTACACTCCACCAAAGAGGTAGACACACCCAAGCCAACAATATGTAAATGGAAGCAAAAGTCAACCTCCTCTACGCCAGACCCTTTCCAAGCATCCACATCAGGAACAACGACTTGGCTCAGTGATACTATGCACCATCTGCACTGGCCAAAATCACACACCAGAGTTATGCCCGCTAATGGAAACATTCAGGCACCTCTGTTTCAGGCACAATTTCCACCTACCAGAAATCGCCCATCCTAGCGGGGAACCCAACCTTGCGCTCATACAGAATCCCATTACAGAGATTTTTCCCCAGCCGAATGCTGATGACACAATCCACCATATACGATTTGTATCAGTACATTTTGTCGATAGGATTGTTGTCATCCCCTCATCCCAGGATTTCCATCTCATTTCTGACGCAAAACACCAAGGTAGCTTGCGCTTTTGCATATATTTACACAATATTCCAAATTTTCATGCCACCATCGAACTCCTCGATGAAACCCAACCTCTAGAACAACGTCTAGTACAATTAGAGCTTGTCAACGAAAATCGACGATAGTCGTTGCAACACAATGAGGCCCACAAGAAAAGGGTAAAATCATCATTCGACCACCACATCACCCCTTGCTCATTCACTGAGGGAGAATTATTCCTCTGCTATGATGTCACAAAAGAAGCCCTAGGGCCATGAAAGTTTGAAACCTTGTGGTAAGGACCCTACATCATTAAACACTACCTCTGATAGGGGGCATAAATCTTGAAAAAACCGGATGGGACCTGCCTCAATAACCCCGTCAACGGCCTTTACCTCAAGAAATTCTACCCATAAGGGCCAAAATGGCCCTTCCCTAGAGTGATTCATACACAAAACCCCACCACTAAAAATTTTTAACCCAAAGACTTGTTTAAAAGAGATCAAATTATCACCACGGATCACCAACCTGAACCCTATTTTGGATTTTCTGATGAAGCATCAAGATGGTCTCAAAATTTGGCAGCAGCTGCCTGGGTAATTTACCACCCTAACCGATCGCCACTCTGCTCAAACAGTGTGTGCATCGGTTCAGCAACAAACAATTAGGCAGAATATGACATTGTCGTCAGAATTGTGTGTGATGCCCTCCATTAGGGTATACGCCATATGCATATCTACCTTGATTCCCAGTTAGTAGTGTCGTAGTTAAACCAAACATTTGAGACAAAAGATACACATCTATTTAGAAAATATTTATGTGCCAACATATTAAGCAGACAATTTAACTATATCACATTTACACATGTACCAAGGAGTCAAAACCAAATAGCTGATCACATAGCTAACAATATCCTAAACTGGAATGCATCTCGAATAAACCATCATACATTAAAAACCAAAAATATAGATATCCATCAGCATAACATCATACATAAACTGAAACAGGTGATACATCATATAGAGCTGGAAAAAATATCTCTCATATATATATATATATATATATATATATATATATATATATATATATATATATATATATCACAATGTGTATGTCTGAGTACAAAAAATAGTGTCGCTGACCCAACTCCCAGCCCAAAGATACAAAATTCGTCAAAAATAAGGGAAGCATCCTCTTAACGGGTGCTTTCCCTATATACAAAAATACTGTAGGGTGGTGCCCCCTTAGGAGGGGCACCTGGACCCACCACCGCCCTCGGTGCTACCACTGGAGCTACTGTCACAACTGTAATCGCTACCTGACGAATTAAGAGCCGATAGTCCGTCTCACGGGCCATCACAGTCTCTAACCAGACCTCCTCGAAATCATCCATGAAACCCCGAGCATGAATCCCCTGGGTCAAGCGGTCCACTCGACCCCGGAAATCCTCAAGAGCTAACAACTGGGCTATTAGTTCCGTAATACGAGCATCTGCTGTATCTGCATGAGCCACTGCCGCATCGGCATGAGCTCACTTGACCGCAATCTCTCCAGCAGCCGAGCTTCTGCCCTCCCCTGAAGGGCCAACACCACCACCAGGTCCACCAGCACCACCACCTGGTCCACCTGCATCACCTCCTCCCTGACCACCCCTTGGTCATCATGGAGGATCGTGGCCCACCAGCCGAGCCATAGGGCGATCCACCTTGCCAACATATGCACGAGTAACCAAAATGATGTTAGTGTCACTAGAAAAACACATAAGTACATACATACTCAAGTAAATGAAAAAAACATACAAAGTGTACTTGCTGGCCCCCAAACATAACCATAAGGAAGACCCATGTCTGGATCTCCCTGGAAGTCCATCCCCGCATACGGGTATGGCAAGAACATTTGTGGGTTGGCCTTAAACCAGGCATCTGTCCTGGCATTCCAATAATGCCCCACCATGCCACCATCGCTTCGTGGGATCACCAGAGCCAATCTCCTCATACGGGGCTCCCGAGGCCCCCCAAGAGGCACCGCCACTACTGGCCTCAGCAGCACTACCCTCTCGTACATGATGCTACACAAGATACTGGCATACAAAAATGACTTAGATCTACGTTGGACCTTGTTCAGTTGCGAGACCATCCCATCAAAACAGAAACGGGAAAAATCGAAAAAATGCTCGGACCTCCGCTGACACAGAACTCCAACCTGGGGGCCTGATTTCCAATGCAGAGCAACCGACCCCGCCAGTCATACAATCAGTGCCAGAGCACACTGCTCTACAAAATTTGTAACTCATGCAATGCTTATGAATCCCTCTGTAAGAGGCAGCCCACCACAGTAACGTCTCCAGAATCTCTCCAAGTCCACCCTCCCAGAAGGGAGTGGATATCTCAACACCTCACCTTGAGGCAGTAACCCAGTCACAAAATATACATTCGTCTTAGGACAGATGACTAGGATCGTCCCCCGCAACACGAACATGTTGTGCCTCCTGCGCCAATGCTGGATAATGTACCGTAGTAGTCAGTACTAGGATCGAAGAAACTCATTCTCCAAAAAAATCAGGAGACCCCATAGTGCTAGTTGATGGCACACCCCGGCATCAATAGCTAGCTCGGTACAGAGCTTAGGCCAATCCGGCTCCCTCCACAATAACTTGTCATCAAAACATGTACCCATCACTACAGAGAAAAAACCCAAAAAGTAGGCAAAAAACAAAAATATTTTTCAGCCCCAGCTTTGCGCGCATGTCCCCCTAAACCGCACGCAAGGAAGGTGCCCCTTTGCCCAGATCGCCCATGAAATCTAGGGAAAAATTCACTCAGAATGTAATGTTCCCAAATCGGGACAACTAGTAATCCATGGCTGGAATACACATTTTACAGAAATGGAGGTAGCAGGATTTGATACCAAGACATAGATCCCTTAGATCAATACATCTAAGACTGAAATCCGAGATTCGGGACCAAAGAAATCTTTCTAGAGTGGTTAAACAGATCTCCCACTACTAGATATCCTCAGAAAGTGCCTAGTGAGGGACTGCAACAAATGTAAGCACATGAAATGGAAAGACAATGTTATTTTATGAGCTGTGAGACAAGAAGATGTATATAGCCAATGAATAATGTTATAGCAGCAAAGAGAGTACAATTTATTGACGAAACAACCTCTCAAGAAAGGCAATGCAAGCCTCAACAATACATGTACATGGAAATGAAGAAACACAACTGCATATATGAAACCCTTAGCTATGAGAGCGCAGTATATTATGGGTTATTGCTGCAATACAATGTCAATGCATAGATATAGAAATGATATAGCTCAAATACATTAGGGGAGCCAAGATCTAACCCTTATAAGCAATAAAACATCAATGCTCCAAGGGATTGGCTGAAATATATAAAATGGAAAAAATGTCGGAGTTGCTGGGTAGCTGCAGCAACTCAAATCTGGAACTCAATAGAAAAGGCTAAATATGATGAGAAATCTGAAGTAGACCTTCCCCAATGGATCTCCAAAGTGGAAGGCTGATCCTTACACTTGAGATCTCACCCTCCAAACAATACTACAATCCTTCACTGCAAGTGCTCCATGAGAATAATGCAGTCTAAGAGGGTAACTGTGTTGTGGGTGGAATAAAATGAAATGGCCAAGTGCCAAGATCTGAAAATAATCTCCCAAGCTTCCAATCTGATCTCCCAAAGAAAGGGAAGACTCTCTCTCTGAAAATGATGAGATGGAAGAGGTGTTGTGAAGTCTTGACTACAACACCCTAAAACACAAAGTTATGCTACTCCAGCAATAACGTTGTCCTAGAGGAGGATGCTTTGGCCTTGAGCCAAGAGATTTGAAGAATGAAGAACCAACCTTCAAAATGCCTCTCAAGAAGGTGAGGAAATCCTAAACAAGAATTCCCCGGCAATTCTTGCTAAACAGCAAATAATGCACAATGTTTGAATAGACATGAAATGAATAATCATAAGCATGAATAACAATGGCTCCCCTCCTCTCCATATATAGTAGTGAAGGCTCTCTCTCCATGGGCCCCATCCATTAGGGTTTCCTCCATAAATGAATATTCCCTCCTCTATCTCTGCGCTATCCCATGTAGTGCTTTCCACCTCATATCCAACACTGTTTCACTTGGTCAAACTTAACCAAGCCTCTTTGCAAAATTTCCCCTTTCACACATGAGGGTGTGAAATCTAGTTCCAAGGTTGATCCCCTTTCATACTAGAGGGATTTTATCCATGTTTTTATTATGAATGGGCTTCCTCACCCAATTATTCAACTTATAAGTGAAATATCAAAATATAATGTTCCAATTTATTGAAGGCAAAATTAGGAACATTACATTCCTCCCCTCCCAAATGTTGCCTGTCCCCAAGCAACTGTAAGGATAGAACTGGAAGGTCTCCACTCAAGGCATGGAGTCTGAAATGTGATGAGGAACATATTCCCCATGTGGATCCTCCATCCCCAAGCAATCATCCAAACAAAATGAGCCACCTGCCAATAAGGAAACTCCTGAAAATCTCCTTCCACCTCAAGCTCTAGAAATGAAGGTGGCCTGAAAATCTGAACTTGGTAAGCATCATAGCTTACCCCATGTTGTTCTTCTCTCCACTTATGAAAAGTGTAGAGTGTGTGCTGATCCTGGGCTGCAAAAGTATTTCCCTCAAATGGAAAAGTGAAGAAAAATCCTCCAAAGAC
The DNA here is from genome assembly GCA_034641835.2 of Pinus albicaulis. Classification (NCBI taxonomy): domain Eukaryota; kingdom Viridiplantae; phylum Streptophyta; class Pinopsida; order Pinales; family Pinaceae; genus Pinus; species Pinus albicaulis. Next base: position 1,314,830,244 of record CM076579.1, on the reverse strand, counting down.
TTCTCGTCCAACATTGGAGAACAAGCTGGCCCAAAACAATCCATCCATGATGAATAGTACAAGATCATCATAGAGTATCCCAATGAGAATTTTGCTGCAAGTTATACATGATGATACATGATTCAAACAATGTCTCACAAGGATAAAGCGTAGTTTCATCCACTGCAATCTCAGAAAGGAATATGGAAAGTGACATACAAAATCCATCACATCTACTAAGGAATAGTAAATGGTTGAATATAACAACAATACAAGACCAAACACTTGCTCATTGTTGTACAATGGATGACTATCAAGTCCATGTTCCACCTCAAAAGAGAACACATATGTAGTAGCGGGGGTCATATCTCCTCCCATGCTCCCATTATAACATGTAGTGCAAAAAATGTGAGAATTCTTCCGACTCAAGGACACATCCAACTCATGTGCCTCTCTCATAATCATGCTTCTTATACAAATCTGATCCATATCAGCAAATGAAGTCATTATCAGCAACAAAATGAACAAAATGTTGAAGGTTTCAAGTGATGCAAGAAGGTACCAATAACTCTCCCAAAAGTGACAGCGCAGTTTTCCAAACTGCTGCTTCAGAAAATCACATGGCAAGTTGTTTTGTGTTACATGGATAGTTATGTATGTCATGATAGCTACTGATAAATAGCAAATGGCTGAGTATATCAACTGATCATACATGAAAGAAAACACTTGCCCAAGTCCATATAAAAGATGGCTGTCTCCATCATACAAATTGGCCCAATAAAGCTCATGGAGCAATGTAACAAGCTTGCCCTCTTGTGAAGCAATGCACTGCAAAGTAATGGTAAGAGTGTGGAAGTTAATACATGTAAAAACAAACTTCTCACCATATTCCGGAAGTAAGATGGTACATGGATCCATGAGTGTGTCCTCCATAGCGTTGTGACATGCTATGAAGAATAAAGAACCATGTGCTGCAAGAAGAAAATCCTCCTCATGCTTGGAAACCCAAGTCAAGAAGAATATGTCATAGTGATAGATGCCTCTATCCACTATTCTATCATCATCATCTCTTCCTTGTTCACCAAGTGCATATAATGTGAATTGATCCTGAAGACACCTCATCCATAAGTCTTTGCTCCAAAGTGACAGTGCTGTGAGCTCATGCAAATAAGCTCCTGTCAATACAATGCTCTGTTCTTTGACATGCTCCTTGCCAAAGGTTCCTCTAATAATGCCGCAGCAAATATGGAATACTCCCCAATATGGAAGTGCTTCCAAATCATCAAAGACCAAGGAGGTAATGCCATCTCCACCTCCTGCAACATTATGTAAAGTGTGAGAGCAAATCTGCCCTTTCTCTCCCAAGAAGAAGAAAAGCAACAAAAGATTTTGTTGCATCCCCATACTTCCATCATATAGATCATGTGATGAGAACATAATGAATGATATGAATTTTATACCAACACCATGCATCCATACTCTTTGCTGCTCAATGATGCAAGTATCCTGCCATCTCTCCTCCATCCTCCTACTCTTAGGAAGAGTGTATGCCAAGTGATGGCCAAACTCTTTCAAGAGCAACCAGTGAAGCCAAGCCTCCTATTGCCCGGTATCATAAATTTTCAAGTAGCCTCCCAGCTCCTTGCTTATCAACCACATCCACTCAATCACTTTTGTATGCTTTCTCCTCCTCTTCATCTTGGTACTCCTTCCATGAGGGCTACCATCCTCCCAAATCAAATTCCTGTTTTTGCACTTCATGGGATTTTGAAATGCAAGCTTCTCAAGGATCAATGAGACCCTATCAAGACCCAAATAGGTGGTAGGAAAAAACCTCCCATCATGATGTGTATGGGTCAAGGAATGTCCAACAAAAGCATGAGAGATGTTATCCATCCTAAGATGTCCTCCATCTTCTATCTACTCTTGTGAGAAAGGAAGAAAATCTTTGCACTCCATGGTGTGTTGACGTACACCTTTGATGAGATCTCTCCTTGAGACCTCCCCCTCATCAATAGTCTTCCAAAACCAATGAGGTCTTGGATCTGAAAGTAGAAGTTCCTCTTTGAGCTGAGAGGAGCTCATTGAGAAGGTGTAATCTTGAAGGGAGAAAGGGTTTCTCACCGCAAGATGTCTACTATCAACCTTCAAGGCTTCAAACCCCAACCTCCAATGTGATATGTAATCCAAAAAAGCCTCATGAAGATGATGGTTTATTTCTTCCTTGAATGTTTTCATGTTGCATAGCACAGTGCAACCAAGCTGCTCTATGGTAGCAATGGGATTTGACCCTTGGTCATGCAAAATTAAATCTCCACATTGATCAAAAGAGTTTTTTGTAACAATAGAATGTGGAAATCCTTTCATACCTTGATGTGCATTTGGAACTTCTTGTAGGGCTACAAGAGTTCGCTCCTCCAAAGTGTTGGCTGCTCCAATTGTTGATGCATGTGGCTGCTCCTCCATGAGTGTTACAGTGTTATAACAAGGCTCCTCAAGTGGTGGTGTGGTCTTCCCTTCCTTTGCCCCTTCACCATCAAAGGTTTTGACCAACCCTTGAATGAACTTTGCAAAAGTTTTCTCCCTTGCATGGCTCAAGTGGATGCTCCACCAATCATAGGCTTCACCCTCCAAGTGCAACGCTGAGATTTCAACAACTTCTTTCTCTACTACAGGATGTAAAAAGAAAAATGCCACCAACTCTTTTACCCATGTTCTTGCAGTAGATGACCCATCAGAGGTAGACAACATAAATCTATTGCCTTTGATTTATTTTCTGCTACATGGTCTCTTCTTTTCCTTCAACTGGATGAAATGAGGAAAATCTAGAGTCTCCTTGAAGGCTCTAGGTTGAGATCTATACTCAACAAGGTAATCACTTAGAATATGACAATCTAAGTGTCTTCCATGCTCAATGTCTTCTTCTTGATGAGAATAGGAAGTGCATGGTCCTTCCTCTTCTTCTTCTTCAATATTCTTGACCTCCTTGGAGAGGTCTCCTCTGGATCTGAAAATAAATGAGAATAAACTCATCTTCTTCAACATTCTGATCTTCTTGGGCTTAGACTCACAGGCTGAGCCAAGAAAGTTTCTCCGATACCACTGTAATGTTCCCAAATCGGGACAACTAGCAATCCATGGCTGGAAAATGCATTTTCCAGAAATGAAGGCAGCAGGATTTGATACCAAGACCGAGATCCCTTATATCAATACATCTAAGACTTAAATCCAAGATCTGGGACCAAATAAATCCTTCTAGAGTGGTTAAATAGATCTCCCACTACTAGATATCCTCAGAAAGTGCCCGGTGAGGGACTGCAACAAATGTAAGCACATGAAATGGAAAGATAGCATTATTTTATGAGCTGTGAGACAAGAAGATGTAGATATCCAATGAATAATGTTATAGTAGCAAAGAGAGTACAAGTTCTTGAGGAAACAACCTGTCAAGAAAGGCAATGCAAGCCTCAATAATACATGTACATGGAAATGAAGAAACATAGCTGCATATATGAAACCCTTAGCTATTACAGCGCAGTATATTATGGGTTACTGCTGCAATACAATGCCAATACATATATATAGCAATGATATAGCTCAAATACATTAGGGGTGACAAGCTCTAACCCTTAGAAGCAATAAAACATCAATCCTCCAAGGGATTGGCTGAAATATACAAAATGGAAAAAATGTCGGAGTTGTTGGGTAGCTGCAGCAACTCAAATCTGGAACTCAATAGAGAAGGCTGAAGATGATGAGAAATCTGAAGTATACATTCTCCAATGAATCTCCAAAGTGGAAGGCTGATCCTTACACTTGAGATCTCACCCTCCAAATAATACTGCAATCCCTCACTGCAAGTGCTTCATGAGAATAATGCAGTCTAAGAGGGTAACTGTGCTGTGGGTGGAATAAAATGAAATGGCCAAGTGCCAAGATCTGCAAATAAGCTCCCAAGCTTCCAATTTGATCTCCCAAAGAAAGGGAAGGCTCTCTCTCTGAAAATGATGAGATGGAAGAGGTGTTGTGAAGTCTTCCTACAACACCCTACAACACAGAGTTATGCTGATGCAGAAATAATGTTGTCCTAGAGGAGGATGCTTTGGCCTTGAGCCAAGACATGTGAAGAATGAAGAACCAACCTTCAATAGGCCTCTCAAGAAGGTGAGGAAATCCTAAATAGGAATTCCCCGGCAATTCTTGCTAAACAACAAAGAATGCACAATGTCTGAATAGACATGAAATGAATAATCATAAGCATGAATAACAATGGCTCCCCTCCTCTCCATATATAGTAGTGAAGGCTCTCTCTCCATGGGCCCCATCCATTAGGGTTTCCTCCATAAATGAATATTCCCTCCTCTATCTCTGCGCTGTCCCATGTAGTGCTTTCCACCTCATATCCAACACTGTTTCACTTGGTCAAACTTAACCAAGCCTCTTTGCAAAATTTCCCCTTTCACACATGAGGGTGTGAAATCTAGTTCCAAGGTTGATCCCCTTTCATACTAGAGGGATTTTATCCATGTTTTTATTATGAATGGGCTTCCTCACCCAATTATTCAACTTATAAGTGAAATATCAAAATATAATGTTCCAATTTATTGAAGGCAAAATTAGGAACATTACACAGAATCCGTATAAACCTAGTCTGTACGGACCCCAACACAATCAAACTGTAAAAATTAAAGTGCAGGACGTCATGGAGGTTACCTGGGCATAGTATCACTAGTCCCTGGTGCTCTGGTTGACCACAACAGCAAGAATTGCTATGCGGAAGCCTCTGACCTCTCAAAAACTGAGAAAGTACAAATGAATTGAATTAGGGCCATATTCATTTATTTATCGCCCTTTTCAAAAAAAATTGAAGGACCATAACGAAATATTAGAAGGTCCATTTTGTGAACCGTAAGTTGCACCACAATCAGCACTCCATGATGAACGGAGGCAATGCCACACAATCGCACTCCCAAAAAAATAAATTTTCAGTGCCGACAGGTATGCCCTCTCTCATATTCTTTTTTAAAGCTTATGACTTTCAATAATGTTTTTATAAAGAATATGCTTTCACCTAAGGTAGTTGTTTTTGAAGGAAAAGCTCGCAAACCATTCACGACACCATCTACTGAAAGCCCCAAAGTAGGTATCATTCTACCCCCAACATGATAGAGTCCCAGTAAACTCTGCATATCCTGACATCATTTCTCCATCAGAAATCAACCACAAGGTCCTCATACCCGATCGTGTTTATCATCATCTCACCATGCACATGTTAAACATCCTCGTTGGTCAGTAGAGCCTCCCCTCCATGGCGCTCGTCACCCGCAGTAGACCATATCACAACAAAAGTGACACCATGGCCATAACACTTTAGTCTGGGAAGCACCTCATGCCTATCCATTCATCATGCATAAGGTCAAGTTCACCATGCAAGCTGAAACCACCTTCCCGGACGACTAGATTGTACAAGAAGATCAAAAGTGCACCAACAAGCCTCGCATTTGGTCCACCATACCTCCACCAGCATAATCCCATCTGTGATACATTTTCATCTGCTTCATCAACCTCACACATGAGACCAACCAATGGGACCCCCACCCCCAGCAAAACACCTTCCTCACACCATCAGTGAGCGAACACTTTTATGTTTTGGGGTGCCCATCTCTGTGCTTTGTACAAACCAAACTCCATTATTTTATTCTTTTGATAAGTGTACAAAGACCACAAAAGGTTTACTTCATCCCTTCACCCTCTCATTTCATCTTTTCTCCCATGGAAATAGTCCCTGAAAACCCTTTGTCGGAGTATTTAACCCCCATGCACAAACTATCATGACGTTCATACCTGGTCCATACCCACCCTGGAATTCCTACTGACTCGAGGGATTTCCCCATCAGAAATCACTATGAATTCCGCCAAGATGCTTACTATACTCCGACCTTGGGCCACTGAATTCCCATCATCTGTTTTCAGTCACCCCTCGCCAACATACCTATGTTAAACTTATCACATCCCAGTCGCTGACCCCTTATGTCGGTGACCCCTCGGTTGGTTGAGGCTTCCTTTTTTTCGACCTCGACACCTCTTTCCCAAAAAGGAAGCGGTACCTTGGATCACCCCTCTCCATAAAAGGGGCATCGTCAGGTGGCACTATGGGATACATCATTATCCACACATGTCATCGATCCTCCTGACATTCGACTATGACAAAATCTTTCATGTCAAGATGGTATCGTACCTTACAACCATTGCACTTTGATCAAATCCGTCGAAGACCCGTGCCTCCATAATCATATTTGTCAACAATGCTTACATGGGAAGGTCCCAGCCAGCACCTATGCATACAATGCGCAGCTATATGCCATACCAAGTTTACGCATATGGGTACCACATTCCACCTATTGTCAAAGAAAAAACGCCCCTGAGGGCATCAGTAGTTGTCATCAACAACCAATGTCACTACCATAATAGTGACATAGACGAAACATATAATTCATCAATTTTGTTTAACTAGCCACAACATCACTGGCATGGGACATGCCCACCTCATTGAAATTTTGTATATGAATTGTAAATTGTATTTGCTTACAGGGATCCCTTAGGACATGGTCATTCTTGGAACCGATGCAGGGTGTTTTCAATTCCAAGGCTTCACGCAGGTCTCTCTCTCTCTCTACACAAGATACATAAAAGAAACTATAATGTATTTCGGCTATACAGTCCTTCCTAGACCTCACACATTAGGGGAAAACTGTTAACACTGGAAAATAGTATAGTAGAAGATGACATTAATTAATGTCAGACAAAAGGATTTACAGGGCTAGAAGACATTAAGAATCTGGAAAGTATTTAAAAATATCTAAGGTATGAGGAAAATTAAATTTGAATTAGTCCTAAATGCCATTTGCGCACATAATCCTTCGTGAAGAGCGCCTTCTGCGCACATTTTTTCCCGATATGCATGTATTGCTGAGAGTGGCGAAATGTCACTACCCGGGACCACACAAAGCAATGGACAAGTGATGCCTTACATGAAGCCGCCTAAGGACAACCACCAACTCCTCCTTAGACACCATGTGAGCACACAATGGAATATTTGGAGCACACAAAGGAATCATACCCCTCTCTTGGGTCACCATCCTCCATGTACCAAGAGAGAGAAGGGAGGATTTGAAATCTCTTATATAAGACCAGCATGAGATGAATAATGGGTGATCACATTGTTATGCAGGCCAGAAATACCCAAGCAATACCAACAGTGTGTGACCCGGAGCTGAAGATAGAGGGGACTCAATTGTTGGCCATACAACAATTTTAGTCCAACACAGTAGAGAGAGAGAGACTGAACCAGGGCAAGCTTGGGATAAAAAACATCGTTGCATCGGGACCTAGAACCATTTTCTAGGGGCCCTTTGGCAAGAGGGTAAAGTTTCACTCTTCTTACAACCAACGCTCAATAAGAGGGGCCTAGAGCCGCCATTTGCATTATTGTTGTCGTTTGACTCTTTTCAGAGCTTCTGTTTATTTTTATTTTAGTTTTAGTTTAGTTTTAGTTTACATATGCATGTTTTTTTCTCTATCTAGTATTCTTATTTATTCTAGCTTGTTCCACTAACTTGCTTGACTCCACTTCTTTTTCTTCCTGTTACCAATAGCTTAATAGGGTAAACCATGCCCCTTAAGTTGGTGTAATTTTGTATATACATGAACCAAACACACTACAACAACCATGATAATCATTCCATCAAAAACATCGTGAACATGTAATATATAGGTCATAATTTCATATATGAACATAGGGATCTCATAATTATCTGAGAATCATTAAGAAGGTTTGATGCCCTGTCAAAATAACTACATTATCATCTATTATATCATACATTCCTTAACCATTCATTTACTAATCAAAACATGATAAGAGCCATAACTAGAATCTGTCATAAAACCATGCTTATAACTAGCATATAACCAAAATAATAAAAGTAAGAGAACAACCATCAAAGTCACATCATAACAAATATAAATTCTCATGAAATACAAGGGGAAAAGGGATCTTATTAACATATTTAAAATCCAACCAAGTCAGGGACTTCCATGTACCGCCCGACCATAGATTGGGCTGAACCAAATCTCTCTTTCAGCCAATCACCCCCGTGTCATATTCCAAGAATGAATGTGTGTGAGTGTGAATTATAATCGCAAGCGTATGAAAAAATATCACTTTAGTCATACATAACAAATATCCCTAACATCAAATGTGGCTGTCAATTTCCTTAGATCTAGAGTAGGTGATCAAAATAAATGCTACAAAAATCCAGATCTATGCAGTTAAAGACATTAAACAACAATAATAAGCAAGAAACACATATTTCATTAAATTTGGAAGTATTCCGTCGATCTATAATTTAGAAATTTTAACTAGATTAAGTTTTTTCAAAATGTGGAATTATAAAATCACTTAGTTGACTAATTTTAATGTAGATATTCACCATTGTTGGTGAAAATTTTGTCATGGTAAAGGATATAAAACAAATTTATATAAACTTGCAAAAACAAATATTTCGCATCTTAATCTTGGTTTCCTTACATTATCTCTTTTAAGATTTTTTATGGTTTGTACTAAAAGCTAAGTTTGTTAAAGTTATCTTATGAAAATAATGTTGTGTATGTTACTATTATTAACTTTATGAAAAGAATGTTGTGTATGTTACTATGATTAACTTTATGAAAAGAATGTTTTGTATGTTACTATGATTAACCCATTTAATTATAATTTGATATAGTAAATATCATGTATGTGTTAAATTATGATTATTACTAAGACAAGGTTGGCACAATTTAAAATTCTATCGCCTTTGCAACACTAGTAATATGGTTGAAGATGAAAAACCCTCTTAGATCATCCACTTTATACTCAAATTTGGATTTAAATTTCAAAATATTTGTGGCACTACCAACCTTCTTGATCTTTTAACTAAACAAAATTATGATGATCTTGAAGCACTTATTTTAATGCTTTTTTAGCATAACAATAAAATTCTTAAGAATTTAGAGTAATATCTTTATGGCTTCTTATATACCATATTATTTGGTCTTAGTGGATGATAATCATCATTATCACCATCATCATTACATACTATTGTAGGAAGTTTGAACCATTTTAAGGTTGACATGAGAAAATATTTTTTTACGATCAATTTAAATGTTGAATGAGAGTAGTAGTATAATTTATTTATTATTTATTTGTTATTTGTTCTTTTGTGTTAAAAAATAACTTAATTGAGACTTACTTGATGAATAATAAATTAATATGCAAGATATATATTAACTATAAAGCTATTTAATGACAAATTACCATAGTAATGTGTCCACTATATACCAGCATAGATCCACCTTAAATACAGATTTAACATGAGCCTAGAGGGATTAAATGTTGACTTAAATGTTGAATTAGAGTAGTAGTATAATTTATTTATTATTTACTATTTGTACTTTTGTGTTAAAAACTAGTGTTTTTATAGACCAAGTTTAGAAGATGTTTTTAAGTGCATTATTGAATTTGATTATGCATATTTGATATCGTGAGAAGTCATGTTGGTCAAACAAAGCTTTGAAAACTTAAATATTTTATGGCACTGTCATGTCATTTGTATCACCACGTGATTACATTGAAATACTAAATAATATAAAACTCCAAAAATAATATGAAGAGAATAGTTGATATACAAAAAATATTGAAAAGTGTGTCTGAATGTATATTAATAGATCCTTCAAAAAAAATTGTAGTTGAACTTACACATCCCCTCATACTAGGTTGTAGAATGAGCCTCGCCTCTCAAGTCAATTACTAACCATTTTAATTATCAAAATCAATTATGAATTAGAATAGTAGCAAAGTAAGACAATTTGATTATTTTCAAATCCAAAAGGAAAGAGAGAAAATTGACTAAACTATTCAATGAGGCCCACTTTCACTTTAGTAAAGTATTCATTCTCCACTAATTTCAAAGTAAAGTTTGAAAGTGTTGCGTAATCAAACTTTTGGGGCTAGGTGTGTAGGGTTATGGTATGAACGGGAAGGGCCACTTAATAAATATGGTAATATTATGGTTTGAATAAGCATAATATTTAAATCAATATTATGGTTTGAATAGGAAAAGGAATATTTAAATTTTGATTTAGTATAATGTGTGTCTCTTTCGTCTTATGAAATAACCCTTATAATGATAATAAAACCCTTATAATGATAATAAAATTCTAAATGGGTAATATTTGATGTTGAAATTGTATTAATACATATCACTTTTCAACATTGTTTAGGGATTTTTTCACTTTTCAACATGATGCACGTGAAGTGTGTTAAAAATCTCGTGGAAGAGAGATTTGTATCTTTGTCATTAGCATATGTATGCATTAAGTAATTAAATATTGGTTTTGAATTTTGCATTAGGATTATGCATAGTGCATTTTATATTATTTATAAATAATATTATTAACTCTTACGTAATCTCATTATTTAAATAATAGACGATTTCATTTATTACAATTGAAGTGTTGAGACTAGGTATTATATCTCTATTCTAAAATTCTTTACTATTTAATTATAGTGATTTTTTCAAATTATCTTTCCATGTTCACTTAAGGGAATACAAAGATGACTCAAATGGATTAATATTCCACTCTATCTTATGAAATTGAAAATATTATTTACTTATGAGTAAATTTTGATTTTACCAATGACGTCATGATTATTGTCATATAGATAGGGGTACTTTAAAATATCAAGCCTACAAGGTTAATAAATTTGCTCTACATCACGATTAAAGATTAATTGAGGCATTTTGCAATTTAATTAGTGTTTTTCTTCTTATACTTAATGCCGAGTGGAATTATAAAGTTTCATGGATAATTTATAATTGTTGTAATTTGTAGTTTACTTTGTATAAGCTTTTAGATCCATATGGTTGGTGTTAGTGACAATTTCCTTTATCATAATATAATTCCTTTATTAGTAATAGTTGTGGGAATAAAATAAAGCTCTTTGTCATAAGTGAATTATCGATGAACATGTCTAAGAGTGCATTTCCCTACTAGACCATTATGTGTCCATGCTAAGTGAAAACTACACCAATGTAGAGTATGTGCCATTTATCCAAATTTTAAATGGCTGTGACAAAAAAGTGAGCATTGGGTAGAAGAGATGATTCATGATCCTTGAATGCATTCTAGACTGCATTGTCCCAAGAAAACTTCTCCTTCTTTCTACTTTATTCACCTAGCTTGAGCGTCAACCAATATGAGAGACCCCAACATGAACTTATTGTGAAAGTTTGCACGTCCCAAGAAGTTGCAAAGATCCATTACTACCTTGGGGTTTGACCAATCATGACTCAGTTTCATATTAACATGGATGCACATGCCAACTATAATCTTCCTTGATCCACATTACATATTGAATTGTCTACATGTCAAATGAACACTTCTCTAGGTTTGAATATAATATGGTGTTACTACAAGGTGTTCAACACTTGTTAAATTTACCACATTTTCCTTTCGTAGGTTATATTGAAGATGATGATGTCATCCAAGTCACTAAACACAACTAAATTCATGAATGGATGAAAGTATCTTACATCATCGTCATGAACATTTTCCGTCCATCAATTAATACAAACATCATGACCAACTAATCAAAGATACATTTTTTGGACTTGAAGGTCACTTTCCACACAATAGTTGGATTGATTGACGTTTGGCAATAGTAAAAGTTAAGATCAATATTACTATAACACATATCCAACCCCTTAATACCTGATTAAGGATAAGTGGTATCTAGGACTAGCCTCCAAGGTTATTTTATGGATATGGGATTATAAAAATTCTTCCTCCTTCAACTTCCTTAAAATTCATTTTTGAGATTGTCATCATCTTCTAGCCACTGAGAGGTTTAAAAAAAATCATCTAAATCCAAGTTTTAAACAAAAAGTCATGCATATTTAAAAGAATCATCCCTTCAAGTGCCATGTCAACTTTTGTTCTATTTCCACATGGTATTTCTTTAACCCATGTTTCATAATTGTACAATTCCATGTTAGCTAGCACATGGTTGACAAGTGGTATCCCTTTTCACTCTCACCACATCAACAATTGCCACACAGACATGTCACGGTAGGAGTTATCACACCAACATGCCACATTTAGAGATTTTGGGTTTTGATTGTATCAAGAGGAAAATCCAATATCAAAGTCTCGACCTCTCAATACCTAATACTTGATACCCCAAAAACCAATACATTGATGTACCAGTTGCATTAGACAGAAAAAAAAAATATTTAACTATTAATAGGTATTCCAAGGTTTGTTAATATCGGGAGGGAAAATCTGATATAGAGGTCCCAACATATTGAAATCCTGAAATGTGATAGTTGACATCTAACCTCCCAATTGTCGATATCCCGACACACCAAAGGTTTATATCTCAATACACCAAGGACCAATAATCTAAAATTCAATGGTGAGGGGCCTCAATATCCAACACCCAACATGTTGTCTAACATACCATCTACCACTGTGACGCCACTTCTCATGTTAATCAAAATTTCTTCTCATAGGTCACTAGACCTCCAACCCACTAAAAAATATCATAAAATTCACTCACAACCAGTTCCCCCCAATTCAATCGATCGAAATCAATTGATGGGAATATTCCTATTAACTAATGGAATTATTGATATCTGCAAATATCGGGGTTTACATTGTGTGTTGATTGAGTATTTTGTAAAACCAGATTCCTGATACTCTTGGTAGCTAAAGGATTGATCCCATCACATGATGACTCCCAAAAATTCTCATTCTCTCAGTTGATAGAGGTATCACAATTTTTAGAATCGAGGGTGTGTTGGTGATAATTTTTTAATTTATACCCAATGTCTAATACATTTTCCTCCTAGGGCTTAATCCCCTTTAAGCTAAGCTCCTGGTTAAAAATATTATAGAGCCATGTGACAAGGGGTTGAAGCCAAGAATTATAATCCCCAAAATTCCAAAACTTACATAATACAATTATTGAAATTAAAAGGGGAAAATTCCCAAATTTTTGAAACTCTTAAATCACTTCTCAATACCACTTCAAGGGTCTAAAACTAACTATAATAGGAAATGACGTTCCCATGAAAATATTTGAGAACCACCTCTAAAGTAATCAAAAAGACTAATTTAAACTAGGAAACTTCACCAAAAAAGACAAAGATATGGCCATTTTCCAAATCCACAACTTCTCTCAATTGAAAGACCTTCTCCTCACTCCTTAAAAACTGCAAATTTACACTTACACTTCAAACACTTACAAATAGGGAGACTAATATTATGGGTTATCTCTAGAGGAACAAAATCCCTTAAGTAAAGAGGAATTCTCAGTTATTATCATTCAAAATATTGATAAAGCCACAATTGATCTATCACACCACTTTCTTAGTAAAGACTAGTCACATCAATAGATACATAAGGAGCTATAGAGATCCAACCAACATATACCTCTAATTCACAACATTAATTACATGAAAAAATTAATTTAATGAAATAATTCTATTTTCAGAGGTCACACATGAGGAAATGATAATTAACAACCTATCATAATAAAAATTTGTTCCATATATTCATTACAAACACAATAAATAGACCATTGTAACAAATTTCAACCCATCATTTCAATTATACACAGTAATCCAACATAATTACAAATAATGAAACATTGAATGACAATTGATTACATTAGCAATGGAATGGATACGATTATCTAAGTCACCTAAATTTGTTGGAGAATTTATAAGGGAGAGCCACTCTCCACCCAAAAATAGGCATAGCTAAAATGACTCTCTCTTGCAGTTGGTGTAACACCCTCCTCCCACACTTACCCAAGTTCACTAGTCCACCGGGGTAAATATGTGACGAGGAGTTACTATGATATGATTCAACCACCTAGGTAGAGTTAAGGAAGTGGAATCGTCCAACCAAAAATTTACTGACTTCCCTTAGGTGCTACAAGACACCCAAGGGCTAAAACACACTTCCAAGTGCCCAAACCCTGAGTTCAACCTCTTTTTTAGTGCCCTATAATCCTAGATGCTAGAACAACACTAACTAAATTTGATTGTAACCCTCCAATCACATGCATGACCCTGCAAGGGAGCGACTGTAGTATTTTTCACCCAGTTTAGTGCTTGCAACCACAAGATTTGATCCACTTTTCCAGGAATAGTCTCCGGATCACTGTCGTGAACTTGATGAAACTTTCCAGAAAAATAATTGATACCGGGACAAAGCCTTCCATATAGAACTTAGGTAGTAACTTGAACTATCAAGCCCTAACCATAACAATCATTACATTAAAAACATTATGAACATTAAAAGCGTTAGACACGTAACATATGTGTTTAACACCAAAAACAAGAATAAACTACGACGGAATCCTGCGCCACCATACTCAGCATTCCACGTGGCATCCCATATGGCCAAACTCCACCGCAATCCATTTCATAAAATCACGGGGTTAATTAGTCATTCGGACTAATTAACAACCATTCTCGCCTATTAACTTCTCCCCGGGGTGATTAGATTACACGTCAAAACTTGTTTAAACCCCGATGGGCCCGCTTTTGAAACCGCACAAGTTTCCCTTTCCTCCAGCCGTCAGATCATTCCTCCGTTGATCAACGGTCCTGATCAATCCCGCTGCCCATCCCGTATGAGTTATTTAGCCAGCGGGGAGTGGGCGGTTTTGACTATTCAGCATTCCACGTGGCAAGCATCCTGTGGAATCGCTGCCATTGCGATTTTTACCGCCTTCCTCCATAAGCGGTGCGGGCTTACCGCTTACCACCTACCACATACCGCCGGCCCCACTCCCTTACGTCACCCCGTACGTCGAATGACGTCATCACCTCGAAAACGACAAAAACCCTTTTGACTTGTTTTTAAGCCATTTTTCGCGTTTTTTTAGTTATTTTGGTTTTCGAAAGAGACTAAGCTCCCGCTGCAAATCTCAAAATTCACTGCAAATACACCAAATTACTCAGAAATTCCGCTGCGCCCGTGTTGAAGAACGTTCCTGCCATTGTCCATTACCTGTTGAAGAACCAGTTTCCATTAAAAAACAGGTATTTATCATTCCGCACCCCGACTGCAAGTTAAACTTGGTTTCTTGTGTTTTTCTCTGAAAAAATGGTTAAAAATCCTCTCTAAGTCCTCATTGAAGAGTTAAAACCTGTGAATTTGCTTCCCAAACCTGCAATTTGTCCCAATTTCTTCTTTTGTCAGATATTCCGTCCGGTCTGCAAGAAAAACTGAAACCTTCATTTTGAATCCACAAGAACCAAAATGGAGGCCCCTACTGCTCTAAATGTCACTCCTTTGAATGCTCCTCACCGAGATTTAGACTACTTGCCTCTCATAGATGAAGATTTCCAAATAAAAGACCTGCATTTCGATGAAAGTCCCCGTTTGAGTTTCTGTCGCTGCAGAGACGAATACTCAAAAGGGCAAGATCTTATAGGGTTGTGGGAATCTAATCTCCCAAGGTATTTCATTCCTACAGTCCACGTTTTCCCTGAAATCATTCATTATTGTCATGCAAATTATGATCCCACACAAAGAGCTGTATTAGCTCCTGATCAAAGTGTTTTGTTCCCTATAACACCTCGGGCTATCAATGCTATGTTACAATTTGAGCCAGAACAAGAATTAGCACCTCTATCCATGGAAGGGCTAATTGAGAAAACCAGACTGTTAACTCCAGAGAAATTGAAAGCAATGTGTCAGTACGTCATGTTACCTGAGCATCAGCCAAAAGGGACTCCCCCCTATGGTTTTTACTTTTTCAATCAATTGGGAAGGCTTATTGTGAATGTAATATCCTTTGTCTTAGGATTCAATACCGGTGAGTATGTTGACGAGATAACTCTGGCTTTGCTATCTATCTTTACCCCTGGGCAGCCTCCTGAGATTAAGTATGACTATGCTTCCTTCATTGCCAACAAAATCCATGATCAATTTTTAAGGCTAGATGATGAAAAGGTTTTCAAATACTCCTCAGTTATCTATCATCTCATAATTTTCTATCACTCAGACAAATTCCCTTTCCCTGTTCAGAAACTTGATGCTATAGGTAATCCCAGGTCTGTTATTTTTTGGTCCCCCATCATTCATTTGTCCTCTGATTCTCCCTACTCTTATTCAGAATTCATTGATCAGTTTGTACATCGTGCTACAACCTTGTTAACAGGAGTTTCTCCCCCCAGGCTTAGTACTGAGATTAGAAAGACCCTGCAATTGTCAAAGAGTTATAAAGTTGGGGATTGGTACTTATACCAAAACCATACAGTCATCAGGATTTATGGATGTGAATTACATCTATTCAAGTTACCCAGATATGTACCAATGAGAATTTTTGCTTTGGAATACTTTAGACAGATGAATAACTCAGATGTAATCCATTTCTGCAATGTAAAGAAGAAAGCACAGTTAAGGATCAAAAGCCAGTTAGGTCCTTTCATTTGCAATTCTAGGGAAGCTGAAAGAGATGCTGAACTTATATTAGAGAAAAAATTCCAGACATCTTTCCGTTGGGTCCCTTATGACCCCTTTGGTTTCATTTGTGGAAGAAGGTTAAAAAATAAGTCATCTCCTTATATACATCACAGAATTCCTGACATAGAACAGTATGCAAATCAAGATGAATGGGTTAAAGGAACACTTGTTGAAGAGGGAAGTGGAGCTGACAAATTGAATAAACTTATGAAAGATGCTGAGAAGAAATTTGACCTAGAAACATATGATCAAATGCAGGTACCCTATATTGGCACATCTTCAACAGCCACTCTACAACAAGCTATACAGAAAGACAGCCCATCAGTAGCAGCAGAGCCTAAAGGTAAAGGAAAAGAACCTATAGTTCGGGTCATTGAAACCCTGGTCATGGCAGAAAAATCACAGAGTTCCAAAACACCAGAACAATCTAAAGCTTCTCAAACACCAGCAAAGCAAATCCAAGCTCCAGAGATGCAAACTCCACTGAATGTGGAAATAGGGAAAAAGAGGTCAGCTCCAGATACCACACCTTCAAAAGGAGCCCCACAAGTCTATCAAGCTAAAAAACACAAGTCTGATCTACTTCCGGATGTAGAGATCATAGATGAAATATTTGATGATGGCAGGGAGGATAGTCAGCAAACAGGTACAGCAAGTGAAACAAACATAAGCCAGAAAGGGATACAAAAGCAGTTGAGCACTGAAGTATCTTCTTTCAGACCACCAAAGACAGATACTGGAGACATTAACAAAACCTTCATTAATATCAAAACAAAGAATGAACCATTGAAAATGAAGGTATACGATCAATATATGAAGATGGCTCCTCACAATCAGCAAAGGTTGATGTCAGCATTTGATCTGTCACAAGGTAAAATGCAAATGAGCCACTTCAAAGCAAAGGTGCCAAAGCCAACTTCAGCAACAGATTACATCAGAACAAATTTTGAAGTGTTAGCAAAGGATATCCATCCCTTGGATCAGATAGAGCTTCATAGACAAAGAGGGGAAATGGTTTATTCTACTCTCACCAACAAAGCCATGGCAGCTTTAACACTACAAGATTCCTTGAATAATACTACTGCAACATTGAAGATTGAAAGGGCCTCCTCACAGGCCAAGGAAAATAGAATAAAGTCTCTAGAAGAGATCATCATTGGTTTAGGTCACAATCCCAAAGACACTAAAGGTATTGAGGCACTGATAAAAAAGAAAGAGGATGATATAGCTGCACTAAGAAAACAGCTGAAAATACCAGCCTCAAGGCACCCCCAGACACAGGAAGTAATAAAAGGAAATTCACAAGAAGAAATGATGGAGTTGCTCTTAAATTTGACAGAGCGACTAAATGAAACCGAGAAGGAGCTGGAAAAGGCATTGCAGGAACAGGAAATTCTCAAACAGACTTCAGCAGCAGGTACTACAGGACAACAGGAACAATCATCTCCGGTGAATATTTCTAATTTGAATTCTGATGATTTGATTAAACAAATGGAGAGTTTGCAGCTAAAGGTCACAGAACTCCAAGAAGTAAAATTACAATTAACAAAATTGGAGGGAAAATATGACACATCCAAAAGGACAGTAGCTGACAACCTCAGAGAAATAAAAAGGTTGGAAAAATTGGTTGAGGCTTTGCAAAAAGATCTTACACTGGAAAAGCCTCTGAATGAAATAAATGATATTCTTTGGGACAACATCATTAATTTAATAAGAGATATTTGGCCTTCCATTCAAGCTATTTTTGAGCAGAATGAGTTAGTCAAGATAGCCCAAGAGGAAATAAAAAAAACTAGACATGAATTAAGAGGCAAGCCAGAGCTAGCCCAGCAGCTCATTCAGTTTTTGAATTCCAGAACAAAACAACAGCTAGCATTGCTAGGAATTGATGACAGAACAGGTGTAGTTTTGGAAGCAAAGAGAATTTTCACAAAGAGAACTTTCATGCAAAATCTAGAAAGAAAGTCTACTGATATTTTGGTCGACATCAACGTTTTCAGAGAAAAGTTTCAAGCTCTGCTCGACAGTGAAATGCCAAGTCCCATGCTCACAGAGGATCAAATAGTAGACTTGGAAACTTATGAGAAAAGAATCAAAACTCATGCTAAACATACAGCTATAGGTTCTACTAATATAGGTTCTACTAGCTCATCAGAACCTGCAGTACCAACTGGGAAGAGTATTTATGAAAAAGTGAGGAATCTGTTTCACCTGGAGCATGAGTTAAAATATCTATTTCCAAACGAGCCCACTTTTTATAAACTTACTGAAGCCGATGAAACTTTAAGGAAGCTCAGAAGAAAAATGATACCAGATGATCAGTGGTGGAAGGAAATGCTGGAAATTTTGTAAAAAATGTTGTCAGGATAAAAGTTTATCTTTACTATTGAGTAAATGGTAAAAAACAAAAATGCAGATGAAAGAGTATCAGATGAAAGATTAAAGAGTATCCGTGAGAAGAAAAAGTATTCAACAAGTCAAAGGAATACGCAAAGGACAGCACAGAGCCCTATTTTGAGCACTTATCCTTAGCACGTCCATGAAAAAAGGAACAACACATCAGCCGTTACTCGTTATTCTATTTTCGAGACCATGTGTCTCTTGTTTGTTGTAAATATGCTTTAAGTCAGCCTAAATTATTGGCTAGGATAGAGTAAGATTGTTAGGATTATTTTTGTATAAATAAATCCCCAAAGAAAGCATTTGGGGTGGATTCTATTACTCTGCTGTAACATTGAGGTTTTCGGAATAAAAAGCTTTTGGACAAATTTACTTGTGGCTTACTGGATGACGTTTTGAAGCACTGGACTTGTTGCAGGATTCATGTGTTGGACTTCAGTTCAATAATTTTTCCAACCCTTGTGTTTAAATTTTATATTAGTTTATGCTATCATCATATCCGTTTTTGAATAGTTTACATAAAGGATTGAGACAGAATTTGCTTAATTGTACTCTGTTTTCAAATGTGATTATTCTCGATGTTTTCTTCTGGATTAGTTATAAGCATGAATTCTTAATTGCTCATGTTTTGCTGATTCAATATTGTTGATTACTGTAACAAAGAATCCTTCATTGCTCTTTGCTTGTAATCATTTCTCTTCTTCCTCTTGAATATGGTGAAAAATTCTTAGTTGCCTTTCATCCCTTCAAGACCATCCATCCACTTTAAATTTTAAGGATTGTTCTCTGTCTAGCTATCTTGCCCTGTAATACCATCTTGTGTTCAGAAAAGTAATCCAGTAAAGCCATCCTTAGACTCCATAGCCCAATGGACTGAAAGCCCTCAACCTTTCCCTTAGTTTGTGGATTCCACCATTTTCCCAAAACAAACTTTGCATCTATAACTAGCCTAAAATCATTCAAAAACAAAGATAAATCATAAAGAGAGAGCCCTCTCTGGATGCAGATTGGCTAGATTATGCATCTAAAAGGTTGGTTTGTGGTTACCTCGGGTATACTTTCCTCTTACACAACTTCTAGGAAAACCTGAGTGATAACATAGTGGCGACCATACTGGGGACCTGAATCATTTTATTGATACTATTGTTTGATTTATAATCTATAGACAGAGTCTGAATATCAGCCAGGAAGCCTTTGAAATTTCTTTTGCTATGCAATTGCAAAAGTAAATAAATGCTGTTTCAGTCTATCTCTGATTTAGCTTATAAGTTGAAATCTTAGTTTCAAATTTTTCAATCAGATTCTCTAGTTTAAACAGATCTTTGAGGAAATCTTAATCACATATCATTATTTCTTAAAGAATTTGTAGAAGTTGTATTTATTTTTCAAATAAAACCCAAAATTCAAAAACACATATTCTAAGAAAACTGGCTTCGGAAAGGATTCGGCATACTAGGTCAAACCCTGACCCCAATCCACCACCAATTTTTGAAAATCCAAACCTGATTCCTAGGATTCTTAGAAGACAAGGAAGTCAAGAAAGTTCTGAAAGAGGAAGTCAGGAAAGTACAGGTAGTTCTAGACCACTTTCTAGATCTGCATCTTGTCCTGTGAAAATTATTTATATTGATGACGTTCCTTTTGATGCGAGATTTGAAACATCTTTGTTTGTAAATTTTTCTGAGACTGAATTATCTAGGTTGATTCCAGATCCTTGGTTCATTGAAGAATTGCGATATAGATTTGTTTCGCATCATCTTGACAGAGAATTTCATAACTCCATTCAATCTGAGCAAGCCTTTGAAGAAAGCTCAAACATTTCTGTAATAACTGAAGCATCTCCGAACTCAGCCACTTTTCAAACACCTGTCAGACCTCCATCTCCACCTGTCAGACCTCCATCTCCTCCTACTAGACCAGCTACTCTTGTTACTCCACTTTATCTTCCAATGGCCAATCGATATGCCCCTTTAATATTACCAGCCAACCCTCCAGCTTTACCACCAGACTACCAAAGTAAGATCACACCTTTTGACGGATCAGGTACCTACACAGCTCAACAACACACCAAAAGGGTGACAGATTACTTTGAGTTTTATGAGATTGATACTGATGATATCCGTATGAGAATTTTTGTACAAAGTCTTACTGGAGAAGTTAGAACTTGGTTTAGGGCTCTCACCCCGAACGGTATTGCTGACCTAGAAGCTTTGTATAGGGCATTTTTGAACAGATGGGAGAAAAAGAAAGATCCTCTCCAGATCTTATCAGAATTTGAAAAATTAAGAAGAAGACCAAATGAAACCGTACCAGATTACATCATTAGATTTAATGAATCATATCATGCAGTTCCTCTGAATCTAAGACCCCCACCTAATAACGTGTTGGTCAAATTCCCGGACGGTTTTGACTCTGAAATAGCTTATTCTCTTAGGGAAAGAGCTCCACAAACACTAGAGGAAATGCAGAGCATAGTGGTGAGCGTAGAAGCAAATCTGATAGAAAAACGAGCCAGAGATAGGGCAGAGAGAAGAATGCCTATGAAGGAAGAACCTTCAGCTTTTGAAAAGAAGCTGGATGTAATCATTAAAGGTATGGAAAGATTAGGTGATAGAGTGGAAACCATTGAAAGAAAGTCTACTACTGATAACCAGAATGTTGCAAGAAACCCAAACTTTAGGAGGAATCTGAACCAAAATATTGGAAAGAATGTCCCTGATCAAAACATTAGACCACCTTTCCAAGAAAACTTTGTTGAAGGTTC
This sequence comes from Pinus albicaulis, assembly GCA_034641835.2. Classification (NCBI taxonomy): domain Eukaryota; kingdom Viridiplantae; phylum Streptophyta; class Pinopsida; order Pinales; family Pinaceae; genus Pinus; species Pinus albicaulis. The sequence goes on along the minus strand of CM076579.1, from coordinate 1,314,808,517 downwards.
GACCTCAGAAGGACCTACAGAAGATGTAGAAATAAACAATGTCAATGAGGACAAAGATGAATCAGAAATCTTCCTATCTCGGGATGATCAAGAGAATCATATCCTTGAAACATTCCACACTCATTCAGGTGAGACTTTTGATTTCAAAGAAGGCTATGACACAGCAATCTACGAGGTTCATAAGCAGTACAACTTGAGAAGTAGACGGATAGATGTACCAGAGAAAAATAAACAGAAAACCACAAAACAAAATGTAAAAGGAAAACAAAACATTCCCCCTGTACAAAATACTTCCCCTGTACAAAACATTCCCCAAATACAAATTTTGCCTAGGATAACTCCTAGTTTTTCAAATCCAATAATTGAAGATGTCTCTGACAACCAACCAATTGAAAAACAGCAATCCAATACATCTCCTCAAGTAGGAACTGTAGAAGAAACAGTAGAAGTTAGTCCTGAAACATCTTCAAAGAAAAACTTCATTCATGAAAAAGAGAAAAACATTGAAGATCCAGTAAACCGAGAAAATCCAACTGTGCAAAACGCTAAAGCTCAAACAGAAAAACCCTTTAATCTAGAAGCTGAAATAGGCAAACTCAAGATCGTTGTTCCTTTATCAGAATTGGCTAAACATGATGTCTATAGGAATCAGATTTCCAAGTCTTTAAACATTAACATTACTGGATTGGATGATTCAGTAAATATTCTTGATGATCAACCCAAACTTCTTTTTGGCCCTGAGGTTAATGGCAAACCAGAAAGTGGGGGAACTCCTCCATTTTATGTAAGCCTGAATGTTCATGATAAGATACTCCATAATGCAATGCTTGATTCTGGAGCATCTCACAATTTGATGCCAAAAGCAGTAATGGAAAGATTGAATCTAGATATTACTAGACCATACAAAGATTTGTTTTCACTTGATTCCAGTCAGGTAAAATGTTTAGGTTTAATTAAAGATCTGTGTGTCACTTTGGTCCAATACCCTGCTAAGTCTGTTTTAATGGACATAGTAGTTGCTGATATTCCACCCAAATATGGTATGTTATTGTCTAGGTCTTGGGGTGCTAAACTTGGAGGATCTATTCAATTAGACATGTCTTATGCAACTATTTCAGTATTTGGTCGGCCTAAAAGATTATATAGAGAAACTTTGATGAAGTACTTAGTGAGTAGCCATGAGAAGCCTGAAAACTTCCCTGTTTATTCTGTACATTCTGACATGGATTCTTTTATTTTATACAATGCTGAGTCAGATCTTCCTACTGAAATAGGAGCTCCTGAAAAGGAAATCATAAACAAAACCATTGTCAAAATTGAAGAAATATCTGAAAACAAAGAAACACCAGATGACCAAGAAAAACCTGAAAAAACTAAACAACTAGCTCTTGTCAGAAAATCTGTTAAAACAATTGATGAAGATTACGAACATGAAATTCTATGGCATTTAGAGTTTGATGGCTCAGTAAACAGACTAGGTGCAGGGGCTGGAATTTGGTTACACAATGTAGAGAACAATCATGCAGAGGGTCATGCTTATAGGTTAAATTTCAAATGCACTAACAACATGGCAGAGTATGAAGCTCTTTTATTGGGGCTTAAACATGTCAAGAAGTTAGGAGGCATTAGGGTATCAATCATAGGCGACTCTGAATTAATTATCCAACAGATTAAAGGAGAATGTGCAACAAAGGACATGAGACTGAAACAATACCGAGAGACAGTTGTAGAGATTCTCAACACATTTCTACAAGCCCAACTTGCCAAGATTCCCAGGAAACAAAACTTGCATGCTCACGGTTTAGCAATGTTTGCTAGTACATGTAAGTTGCCTTTTGATCCTAATCATCAGTTTTCAGCTGAGATAAGACACAGGCCTGCAATACCCGACAATGTTTTGAATTGGCAAGTATTTGTGAATAACCATCAAATCAATAGTTTTTTGACACTTCAGAATGAGTTCTCTAACTGTAATATAGATGAATACATGACTGCTGATAAATTTGATCAAGAAAAAGAAAAAAAAATGGAAATTTCAAGAGAAAATGCAATTCATATGCTGCATCCAACCACATTCACTGAAAAAGACATGCAAAATTTGAAACAAATGGAATTTGATGAGATCATAGATGAGACAGAAATCATCAATTTAAAAGATAATCAATTACCCAAAGGATTAACACCTTTGGAAGATCTATTCGACTCAAATGATATTCCATTCAGACCTAAAATGGAACCTGTTAAAGCCGATATGGAGGAATGCAACTTAGGAACACCAGAACATCCAAAAATTGTTAAGTTGTCTAAATCTCTTCCAAAAGATCAGAAGGTAAAATATGTTGAACTATTAAAAGAATTCCAAGATGTCTTTGCTTGGAGTTATGAAGACCTCAAATCGTATGATACATCCATCATTCAACATACTATACCTTTGAAACCAGACCAGAAACCTTTTAAACAAAAGCTTAGGAGAATTAATCCTGTTTTATTACCCTCAATTGAAAAGGAAATCAAAAGAATGTTTGAAGCGGGGATTATATCTCCTATCAGATTTTCAGAATGGGTTTCTAACCTAGTACCAACCAGAAAAAAGACAGGAGAAATCAGACTGTGTGTTGATTTAAGGAATTTGAATAAAGTTTCTTTAAAAGACAACTATCCTCTGCTGAAAATGGACCACATTCTGCAAAGGGTAGTGGGATCTTCGAGAATATCACTACTGGATGGATTTTCAGGGTACAACCAGATTCTGGTTCATCCTGATGATCAGGATAAAACAGCATTTACCACACCATGGGGTACGTTTAAATATGTCAAAATGCCATTTGGACTCAAGAATGCAGGAACTACCTTTCAAAGAGCGATGGACATTGCTTTTGCTAAAGAGATACATGATTTTCTGGTTATTTACTTAGATGATTTGACCGTTTTCTCTAAAACAGATCAAGAACATTTAGGTCACCTAAGGCAAGTATTTATAAAGTGCAGAAAATATGGAATTTCTTTAAACCCTAAAAAGTCATTGTTTGGTTTGGAAGAAGGGAAGCTTTTAGGACATATCATTTCTAAAGATGGCATTAGGATTGATCCTGAAAGAATTCAAGCAATTTTGCAAATACCCCACCCCAGAAACATAAAAGAATTGCAAGCATTTATAGGAAAAATCAACTTCTTGAGAAGATTTATTTCTAGTCTAGCAGAGTTACTTAGATTACTGACTAACATGTTGAGGAAAGATTCAAGCATTAACTGGACTGTAGAAGCCAAACAATCATTCGAGGAAATTAAAATGGCTTTAACAAGGACACCAGTTCTGACCAGTCCTAAATTTGATAGAGACTTTATTATTTTTTCATTTGCTTCTAAACATACTGTTGCAGCTGTTTTACTTCAAAAAGATGACCAAGGGTGTGAAAAACCAATAGCATTTTTTAGTAAAGCACTGAGGGATGCACCTCTAAAGTACAATATTATGGAAAAACAGGCTTTTGCATTGGTAAAAGCAATCAAAGATTTTAGAGTTTACATATTATATTCTCATGTGATAGCATATGTGCCAAATGCAGTAGTTAAAGATATTTTGACTCAAGATGGCATTGAAGGTAAACGAGGTAAGTGGATAGCTACCATTTTGGAATATGATATTGAGATCAAGCCAACCAAACTGATAAAAGGCCAAGGCTTAGCACAACTTATGACAGAAACCAATTGCCAAGCCTTAGATATCAATGAACTGGATAACGAGCAGGAGATGGCGACTCCCCAGATCAGTCAAGCTTTCTTAGATTCACCCTGGTATACTGATATAATTCATGTTCTATTAAACCTGCAAGCTCCTCCAGGGTTGTCCAGAACTAAACAAAGATTTTTAAAGATGACATCTTTGAAATATTGTATTTTAGATAGCACTTTATTTTGGAAGAATCATGAAGGAATTTTATTGAATTGTCTCTTAAAAGATGAAGCTGATAAAGTGCTTAATGAATTTCATGCAGGGGATTGTGGAGGACATCTTTACTGGAAATCTACTGCAGACAAAATCTTAAGGGCTGGTTTTTACTGGCCAACATTATTTTCTGATGTAAAGAAATTTGTAACAAATTGTCACAAATGTCAGATATTTGAGGGTAAAAGAAAGTTGTTACCTCTGCCTTTAAAACCAGTTTCCACAGAGAGACCCTTTCAACAATGGGGTTTAGATTTTATTGGAGAGATTCACCCCCCTTCTTCGGGACAACATAGATGGATTTTAACTGCTACAGACTATTTCACCAAATGGATTGAAGCCATCCCATGTAGACAGTCCAATGATTCTGTAATCATAGGGTTTCTTGAAACCAACATACTTTCAAGATTCGGATGTCCAGAAAATATCATAACAGACAATGCTGCTGCATTTAAATCAAAGAAAATGATAAATTTCTGCCATAAATATCATATTACTCTAGGCCATTCAACAGCCTATTACCCCCAAGGTAATGGACTAGCAGAATCCTCCAATAAGAGTTTGATCGATATCATTAAGAAATTGTTGGAGGAGAATAAAAAGAACTGGCATAAGAAACTGACCTATGCATTATGGGCAGACAGACTTACAACCAAGAAATCCATTGGGACTAGTCCTTATGAGTTAGTTTATGGCCTGGAAGCAAGATTCCCATCATCGTTAGGAATCCCTGTGATGAAATTACTTCAAGAGGCTCAAGTGGAGCCAAATGACATTCAAAGAAGAATTAATCAGACAATCCACCTGCAACAAACCAGAGAAGAGGTATACCAAAGATCACAAGTCTTACAGGAAAATCTAAAGAAAATGTTTGATAAAAGAACTAAAGCAGAGGATTTTCAGTTAGGAGACAAGGTCCTAAGATGGGATTCTAGAAGAGAAGAAAAAGGGAAACATGGGAAGTTTGATTTCTTGTGGAAAGGGCCTTATATCATTCATGCCTTGCAGGGAAACAATACTTATTTTTTGAAGGACTTGGACAATTCGGAAGTTGAAGAAGGACCAGTCAATGGTCGGATGCTTAAGCATTATTTTGATCCAATTTACTAGAATGTTTAAATGTTTCTAACTTGTACATAATATATTGTTTGCTTGTTCTATTTTTGTTACTGCAGTTTGGATTGGATGGTGACTTCTTGGAATTGAAGCCCGAAGTGAAGGCCCTAAGTTCCAAAAAGTTTTACTATCATATGTAAAATAAAGCTACCAGAAGAAGGAAAATTCCTTACTTTCAGTTTGAAGACATTCTGAGGCATCTGATCTACTGTTCTTGACTTTCCACAAGGAAAAGTCATCCCCAAGTGGAGCCAGTGTTAGCCTCCTATATCAATAGGTTTCATCTTTCATGATTGTCTTGATGGAAGTGTGGAATATGTTCAAACCTTCTTACTTGAGCGAAGGTGTTCCATATTCTTAAAAAACCAAAAAATCAAAAAATTTAAAAAATGTAAAGAGGGTATACCCTAAAAGAAAAATCAAAGGGTAAAAAGAATAAAAATGGTCAAAAAGAGAAAGAAATGAACCCCAAGCAAAAAATAGACCAAGGAAAGTGTGCAAGTCTAAATGCCACTACTTTTTTTCATCTGTTGTAATAAAATAATTGTGTGCAGCTTGTGAAACTTTTGCCACAATTCATGAATAAGTCAAACTGTTTAAACTTGGCTTAGTCATATTTCAATTTCATGTTATAGATTAGAGAATAAATATCTAGCCAAACAGTTTAATCTTGGCAGATAAGTAGGTAGGTAGAGTGAATAAAAGGTGCTCAACAGTTTAATCTGAGCCCTTGGATGTAATAAGGGTAGAAATAGATAGATTCATCATGTAAAAAGAAAAGATTGAAAAGGGTTTGCAAGTCTAAATGCACCCTAATAAAGAAGACAACATGGTAGTGTTAAGTAGATAGGGTAGGTAGATGTTGCTGCAAAGTGTTATCTGTTGAATGGTGCTGCTACATGTTGGTTAATCATTTACTTTCATCACAAGTACTAAAGCAGGAAATACACTGGAAAATCACAGCAAGCAAAGTCAAATTCATTAACCTCCCTCATCATTTTTCCCCCTCAAGAGTTTTATTAATTTCCCCCAAAAAAAAAGTACTAAGGTAATTGGAGATCAAAGGGGCTCAAGGCATTTCCTTGACTTCTGGAGGGACCGGACCCTCGGCCTAATGATCAAAAGACCTAAGCACTTGAAATAATCCATCATTGATTATCTTCCATTTTTAACTTTCCCTAAGTAAAATCCTATTTTACTTAGGAAACTGATGCAACATTCCATAAAATTCCTCAAAACAACTTGTTATTCTAAGTTTAAGTGTTGAAGATAAAATGTGCAATTTACTTCATAAGTTTCACTTTCTTAGATGTACAAAGGTGTATTGATTTTCCTTGTCCTTTTTTCATATTAACACCTAACTCTATTATATTAAATCCCTAGTGAAATCCCTTTTCCTATGCATATAACTCCCTTTTCTAAATAAATATCCCCAAAACCCTCTTATTATAATGTTTTACCAAGGTATATATAGTCCCGCACATTTAAAATAAATATTCCACTTTATAAAGCCCTTTGGTAAAACTATAACCTTATATATACATTCCGCCCCTATGATGAATTAATTATATTAATTTATTCATCGTATAATAAAATATATATAGAAAAGCGTTAGACACGTAACATATGTGTTTAACACCAAAAACAAGAAAAAACTACGACGGAATCCTGCGCCACCATACTCAGCATTCCACGTGGCATCCCATATGGCCAAACTCCACCGCAATCCATTTCATAAAATCACGGGGTTAATTAGTCATTCGGACTAATTAACAACCATTCCCGCCTATTAACTTCTCCCCGGGGTGATTAGATTACATGTCAAAACTTGTTTAAACCCCGACGGGCCCACTTTCGAAACCGCACAAGTTTCCCTTTCCTCCAGCCGTCAGATCAGTCCTCCGTTGATCAACGGTCCCGATCAATCCCGCTGCCCATCGCGTGTGAGTTTTTTAGCCAGCGGGGAGTGGGCGGGTTTGACTATTCAGCATTCCACGTGGCAAGCATCCTGTGGAATCGCTGCCATTGCGATTTTTACCGCCTTCCTCCATAAGCGGTGCAGGCTCACCGCTTACCGCTTATCGAATACCGCCGGCCCCACTCCCTTACGTCACCCCGTACGTCAAATGACATCATCACCTCGAAAACGAAAAAAACCCTTTTGACTTGTTTTTAAGCCATTTTTCGCGTTTTTTTCAGTTATTTTGGTTTTCGAAAGAGACTAAGCTCCCGCTGCAAATTTCAAAATTCACTGCAAATACACCAAATTACTCAGAAATTCCGCTGCGCCCGTGTTGAAGAACGTTCCTGCCATTGTCCATTACCTGTTGAAGAATCAGTTTCCATTAAAAAACAGGTATTTATCATTCCGCACCCCGACTGCAAGTTAAGCTTGGTTTCTTGTGTTTTTCTCTGAAAAAGTGGTTAAAAATCCTCTCTGAGTCCTCATTGAAGAGTTAAAACCTGTGAATTTGCTTCCCAAACCTGCAATTTGTCCCAATTTCTTCTTTTGTCAGATATCCCGTCCGGTCTGCAAGAAAAAATGAAACCTCCATTTTGAATCCACAAGAACCAAAATGGAGCCCCCTACTGCTCTAAATGTCACTCCTTTGAATGCTCCTCACCGAGATTTAGACTACTTGCCTCTCATAGATGAAGATTTCCAAATAAAAGACCTGCATTTCGATGAAAGTCCCCGTTTGAGTTTCTGTCGCTGCAGAGACGAATACTCAAAGGGGCAAGATCTTATAGGGTTGTGGGAATCCAATCTCCCAAGGTATTTCATTCCTACAGTTCACGTTTTCCCTGAAATCATTCATTATTGTCATGCAAATTATGATCCCACACAAAGAGCTGTATTAGCTCCTGATCGAAGTGTTTTGTTCCCTGTAACACCTCAGGCTATCAATGCTATGTTACAATTTGAGCCAGAGCAAGAATTAGCACCTCTATCCATGGAAGGGCTAATTGAGAAAACCAGACTGTTAACTCCAGAAAAATTGAAAGCAATGTGTCAGTACTTCATGTTACCTGAGCATCAGCCAAAAGGGACTCCCCCCTATGGTTTTTGTTTTTCAATCATTTGGGAAGGCTTATTGTGAATGTAATATCCTTTGTCTTAGGATTCAATACCAGTGAGTATGTTGACGAGATAACTCTGGCTTTGCTATCTATCTTCACCCCTGGACAGCCTCCTGAGATTAAGTATGACTATGCTTCCTTCATTGCCAACAAAATCCATGATCAATTTTTAAGGCTAGATGATGAAAAAGTGTTCAAGTACTCCTCAGTTATCTATCACCTCATAATTTTCTATCACTCGGACAAATTCCCTTTCCCTGTTCAGAAACTTGATGCTAAAGGTAATCCCAGGTCTGTTATTTTTTGGTCCCCCATCATTCATTTGTCCTCTGATTCTCCCTCCTCTTATTCAGAATTCATTGATCAATTTGTACATCCTGCTACAACCTTGTTAACAGGAGTTTCTCCCCCCAGGCTTAGTACTGAGATAAGAAAGACCCTGCAATTGTCAAAAAGTTACAAAGTTGGGGATTGGTACTTGTACCAAAACCATACAGTTATCAGAATTTATGGATGTGAATTGCATCCATTCAAGTTACCCAGATATGTACCAATGAGAATTTTTGCTTTGGAATACTTTAGACAGATGAATAACTCAGATGTAATCCATTTCTGCAATGTAAAGAAGAAAGCACAGTTAAGGATCAAAAGCCAGTTAGGTCCTTTCATTTGCAATTCTAGAGAAGTTGAGAGAGATGCAGAACTTATATTAGAGAGAAAATTCGAGACATCTTTCCGTTGGGTCCCTTATGACCCCTTTGGTTTCATTTGTGAAAGAAGGTTAAAAAATAAGTCATCTCCTTATATACATCACAGAATTCCTGACATAGAACAGTATGCAAATCAAGATGAATGGGTTAAAGGAAAACTTGTTGAAGAAGGAAGTGGAGCTGCCAAATTGAATAAACTTATGAAAGATGTTGAGAAGAAATTTGACCTAGAAACATATGATCAAATGCAGGTACCCTACATTGGCACATCTTCAGCAGCCACTCTACAACAAGCTATACAGGAAGACAGCCCATCAGTAGCAGCAGAGCCCAAGGGTAAAGGAAAAGAACCTATAGTTCAGGTCATTGAAACCCTGGTCATGGCAGAAAAATCACAGAGTTCCAAAGCATCAGAACCATCTCAGACTTCTCACACACCGGCAAAGCAAATCCAAGTTCCAGAGATGCAAACTCCACTGAATGTGGAAATAGGGAAAAAGAGGCTAGCTCCAGATACCACACCTTCAAAAGGAGCCCCACAAGTTTATCAAGCTAAAAAACACAAATCTGATCCACCTCCAGATGTAGAGATTATAGATGAAGTATTTGATGATGGTAGGGAAGATAGTCAGCAAACAGGTACAGCAAGTGAAACAAACATAAGCCAGAAAGGGATACAAAAGCAGTTGAGCACTGAAGTATCTTCTTTCAGACCGCCCAAGACAGATACTGGAGACATAAAGAAAACCTTCATTGATATCAAAACAAGGAATGAACCATTGAAAATGAAGGTCTACGATCAGTATATGAAGATGGCTCCTCACAATCAGCAAAGGTTGATGTCAGCATTTGATCTTTCACAAGGTAAAATACAAATGAGCCACTTCAAAGCTAAAGTGCCAAAGCCAACTTCAGCAACAGATTACATCAGAACAAATTTTGAAGTGTTAGCAAAGGATATCCATCCCTTGGATCAGATAGAGCTTCATAGGCAAACAGGGGAAATGGTTTATTCTACTCTCACCAACAAAGCTATGGCAGCTTTAACACTACAAGATTCCTTGAATAATACTACTGCAACATTAAAGATTGAAAGGGCCTCCTCACAGGCCAAGGACAATAGAATAAAGTCTCTAGAAGAGATCATCATTGGTTTGGGTCACAATCCCAAAGACACTAAAGGTATTGAGGCACTGATAAAAAAGAAAGAGGATGATATAGTTGCACTAAGAAAACAGCTGAAAATACCAGCCTCAAGGCACCCCCAGACACAGGAAGTAATAAAAGGAAATTCACAAGAAGAAATGATGGAGTTGCTCTTAAATTTGACAGAGCGACTAAATGAAACCGAGAAGGAGCTGGAAAAGGCATTGCAGGAACAGGAAATTCTCAAACAGGCTTCAGCAACAGGTACGACAGGACAACAGGAACAATCATCTCAGGTGAATATTTCTAATTTGAATTCTGATGATTTGATTAAACAGATGGAGAGTTTGCAGCTAAAGGTCACAGAACTCCAAGAAGCAAAATTACAATTAACAAAATTGGAGGGAAAATATGACACATCCAAAAAGACAGTAGCTGACAACCTCAGAGAAATAAAAAGGTTGGAAAAATTGGTTGAGGCTTTACAAAAAGATCTTACACTGGAAAAGCCTCTGAATGAAATAAATGATATTCTTTGGGACAACATCATTAATTTAATAAGAGATATTTGGCCTTCCATTCAAGCTATTTTTGAGCAGAATGAGTTAGTCAAGATAGCCCAAGAGGAAATAAACAAAACTAGACATGAATTAAGAGGCAAGCCAGAGCTAGCCCAACAGCTCATTCAGTTTTTGAATTCCAGAACAAAACAACAGCTAGCATTGCTAGGAATTGATGACAGAACAGGTGTAGTTTTGGAAGCAAAGAGAATTTTTACAAAGAGAACTTTCATGCAAAATCTAGAAAGAAAGTGTACTGATATTTTGGTCGACATCAACTTTTTCAGAGAAAAGTTTCAAGCTCTGCTCGACAGTGAAATGCCAAGTCCCATGCTCACAGAGGATCAAATAGTAGACTTGGAAACTTATGAGAAAAGAATCAAAACTCATGCTAAACATACAGCTATAGGTTCTACTAGTGTAGGTTCTACTAGCTCATCAGAACCTGCAGTACCAACTGGGAAGAGTATTTATGAAAAAGTGAGAAATCTGTTTCACCTGGAGCATGAGTTAAAATATCTATTTCCAAACGAGCCCACTTTTTATAAACTTACTGAAGCCGATGAAACTTTAAGGAAGCTCAGAAGAACAATGATACCAGATGATCAGTGGTGGAAGGAAATGCTGGAAATTTTGTAAAACAATGTTGTCAGGATAAAAGTTTATCTTTACTATTGAGTAAATGGTAAAAAACAGAAATGCAGATGAAAGAGTATCAGATGAAAGATTAAAGAGTATCCGTGAGAAGAAAAAGTATTCAACAAGTCAAAGGAATACGCAAAGGACAGCACAGATCCCTATTTTGAGCACTTATCCTTAGCACGTCCATGAAGAAAGGAACAGCACATCAGCCGTTACTCATTATTCTATTTTCGAGACCATGTGTCTCTTGTTTGTTGTAAATATGCTTTAAGTCAGCCTGAATTATTGGCTAGAATAGAGTAAGATTGTTAAGATTATTTTTGTATAAATAAGCCTTCAAATAGAGTTTTGAGGGGTGGATTCTATTACTCTGCTGTAACATTGAGGTTTTCGGAATAAAAAGCTTTTGGACAAATTTACTTGTGGCTTACTGGATGACGTTTTGAAGCACTGGACTTGTTGCAGGATTCATGTGTTGGACTTCATTTCAATAAGTTTTCCAACCCTTGTGTTTAAATTTTATATTAGTTTATGCTATCATCATATCCGTTTCTGAATAGTTTACATAAAGGATTGAAACATAATTTGCTTAATTGTACTCTGTTTTCAAATGTGATTATTCTCGATGTTTTCTTCTGGATTAGTTATAAGCATGAATTCTTAATTGCTCATGTTTTGATGATTCAATATTGTTGATTACTGTAACAAAGAATCCTTCATTGCTCTTTTCTTGTAATCATTTCTCTTCTTCCTCTTGAATATGGTGAAAAATTCTTAGTTGCCTTTCATCCCTTCAAGACCATCCATCCACTTTAAATTTTAAGGATTGTTCTCTGTCTAGCTATCTTGCCCTGTAATACCATCTTGTGTTCAGAAAAGAAATCCAGTAAAGCCATCCTTAGACTCCATAGCCCAATGGACTGAAAGCCCTCAACCTTGCCCTTAGTTTGTGGATTCCACCATTTTCCCAAAACAAACTTTGCATCTATAACTAGCCTAAAATCATTCAAAAACAAAGATAAATCATAAAGAGAGAGCCCTCTCTGGATGCAGATTGGCTAGATTCTGCATCTAAAAGATTGGTTTGTGGTTACCTCGGGTATACTTTCCTCTTACACAACTTCTAGGAAAACCTGAGTGATAACAGGTTCAGAATCTGAAATTTTTAGAGTGCGAAGCCAAAATCTTGAGGAACATCATCGCAAAATTTCAGAGCTTGGTTCGCAATATTTTTGGAGATATGATCTGTGCAAGTTAGGTCATTTGGCAGGCTCTTGAATTTAACCTAAATAAGTCATCGTGGTATTTTTGTAGAAATTTGAATAATAGCTGAATTATTCACCGAGATTATCCTGATTACACACTATTTAAGCTTCATGCATAATACATAACCTCTTCTACAATTGATCATCAATTTGCGAAATTAGAAGCAGTCGCATGCGCACATTAAAACATAATCAAACACACATATAACACAGTATGTAATGGGGAAAGCATACAACTGAAAACCCCCAACTATCTGTATATTGTAATGATAGAGAAAATGTAACAATACATAGCACAAAGCTCTCATAGCTCTCAGCACTATCTCACATGCTACACACAAACTAGCATAGAAAATGAACAAGTCACAGGTTCAAATCTCCTCCATAAGTCTGCCTGCCGCTACTGTGCAATCTAAGATGAATAATGATCAGATCCAAGTTCGAATCCACCTGGCTTGTACTGCGCAATCCTCATTGGCAGTCTCAATCAATGTGTGTGAAAATCTCATGCACAGCCATAGTCACAACTGATAGTAGACTCACCCTTTCACCCACCTCTAACACTGGTCTCCACTAAACTGTCCATGCATTGCAGTTAACTGATGTATTCTTTAGTTGATTTATGAGTTAATAATTATTGAATTAATTAATAATTAATTCACACCACTCATCACTAGTGTATTTATCAGTTAGACTAAATACAACTAGTTCAACTAAGTTAAACCGAACACAACTCCACCAACTGTCTCATCAACTCCACCAAACTATGCCACATGAGTTCTCACTGAAGTCAACCATGCAATAGCTCAACTAACCCTTAAGAAAAGAATATTTCCTTCTGTCAGCTACATGTGCCACATCCAAGCATCAAACTGAAGTGCTCCAAGAGGATAAGATAATGTTTATAGTCTAAATATTATTAAGGGTTAATAATATTTGACTGTTCTATTTTTAGCCTGGCAGTCTAAAAATAGATTCCGCCCAATGTCTAAAAATAGATGTCCATCTATTTTTACCAACTTGACCAATCATCCATAAATAACATCCTGCAACTCATAGACCATGATCCATATGTCTAAAAATAGACATAGTCTAAAAATAGACTTTGTGCCAAAAATAGCCTGTGGGCTCACTTAGTGAAGGCGAATTCTTTTCACTAAACTCCATCATCTTGTTGCATTTTCAACACTCCCTCTCAACAAGATATGGATTATCTGCAACCCCTATCCTGCCTCTGTGGTATTCTAATTTGCTCCTGGTGAGCGCCTTCGTCAAGATATCAGCATCCTGATCCTTTGTGGGAATGTATGAAAGTAACATGATTCTCCACTGCACACAATCTCTGATATGATGGTACCTGATGTCGATGTGTTTGGATCTATCATGAAATACTGGATTAGCTGAGAGTTTAATGCAACTATGGTTATCACAATAAATCACAGTAGGCTCCAAGTGTGACCCGAACAACCCGACCAGGATCTTCCTCATCCATATAGCCTCGCATGCAGCCAAACTTGCTGCCATATACTCGGCCTCTGCTGAACTGAGTGCCACGGATCTCTGCTTCCTGTTGTACCAAGAAACTGTTGTCGACCCGATACTGAAGATCCCTCTAGATGTGCTCTTTCTGTCTGTTGGGCTCCCTGCCCAATCTGCATCCGTGAAGCCACAAAGCTTCACCTCATCCTCCTGTCTGTACCACAAGCCATATCCCGATGTGCCTCTAAGATAACGCAATACATGCTTTCCTGCCTTCCAGAAGATCTTGGTAGGCTTAACCATAGCTTGCGAAAGCTGGTTAACAGCATAGCATATATCAGGTCGTGTATTGACCAGATACATAAGCGACCCCACCAACTGTCGATAAACAGTGGCATCCACTACCTCCGCCGAAGTAGCATCCTCCTTCCTCCAACATCCAGGAAGAGGAGTATCAACAGGCTTGCAGCCATGCATGTTGAACTTCTCCAGTATTTCCCGGGCATACTTACCTTGAGAAACAAATAGTCCATCACTGCGCTGCCAAATTTCCAATCCCAGGAAATAATGAAGGAGGCCCAAGTCCTTCATCTCAAACTCTCTAGCAAGATCCTCCTTGCATGAAAGTATCAACAGCTCATCACCCGTCAAAATCAGATCATCTACATAAAGTACAATGATCAAAAGCTTACCCTCCACCACAATCTGGTATAGGTTAGGATCCGCCTCACTGTTGGCGAAACCAAGTCTGGTGAAATAACTGTCTATGCGTGTGTACCATGCACGAGGTGCTTGTTTCAACCCATAAAGCGCTCTTTTGAGCCTGCACACATGTGACTCGCTGCTGAAGATTTTGAAACCTTTAGGCTACTCAATGTACACCTCCTCCTCAATGACTCCGTTGAGGAACGCAGTCTTCACATCCATCTGATGAATGTGCCACCCCATCTGCGTTGAGAGAGCAAGAATCGTCTGTATGGAAGAATACCTTGCGACAGGTGCAAAGGTCTCCTCATAATCGATCTCCTCAATCTGTGAAAAGCCTCGGGCAACAAATCTTGCATTGTACTTCTCCACACTCCCGTCAGCTGCCTACTTCACTTTGTAGATGCATCTCGAACCCACCACTGATTTCCCCTCCAGCCTTGGGACAATCTCCCATGCACTGTTTCTGACAATCGAATCATACTCTTCCACCATGGCATCTACCCATGCAGGGTCCTCCACAGCTTCCTCGAGGATAGCTCTTAATCACGACACATTTTTCTCCACCAAGGAGCCATGTATCGAGTGTGCAGTCCGGTGGCCCAGCCATGCAGCCAGCAGCTATCTTGTAGGTGGTCCTACAACCTTCTCTACATCTCGAGCCAGTCGCTCAGCTTCTGTAGTGCGCTTACGCCCTCTGATGGTTGGTGTTGCATGAGTGGTATCTTCCACTCCATGAACTTCCTCTTGTGGCTTATCCACATCCGGAAGCTCCTCCTTAGGAACTAATAGCTCCTTTTCTGCATGCAAGTGTGGCTCCCTCTCAAGCGAACACTTCATGGCTTTCTCCTCTTGAAATTTGATATCCTGTCGCACAACAGTCTTGTGACTGTCTGGCAAATACACACGATAGTTGTGGTGCGTATCTGTGTACCCCACAAATATCCCAACCTCTGCGGTCGGCTCCAGCTTCTTCCTGGCATCCTTCGTCACATGAATGTAAACAGGTGAACCAAAAATCCTCAAATGGGAAATATCAGGCCTCTTACCAGAAAACGCCTCCTCGGGTGTACTCATGCGAAGTATCTTGTGAGGACAACGGTTCTGCACATATACTGTAGTATTGCATGCCTCCGCCCACAAGTGAATGGGTAGGCCCTGATCATGCAACATCGCCCGTGCAACACCCACGATCATTCTGTTCTTCTGCTCAGCAACCCCATTCTGCTGTGGGTTATGAGGTGCTATGAGCTCTCTCCAAATTCCTTCTGTGCTGCAAAATTCCTTGAATTCAGCAGAGATGAATTCACCACCATTTTCGCTCCTAAGAGCCTTCACATGCTTCCTCGATTCCTTTTCAACCAATGCCTTGAACTCACAAAACTTTGAGTATGTCTCGCTCTTCTTCTGCATGAAGAAGATCCAGCACTTCCGAGAAAAATCATAAAAAAAGATCACATAGTACATGTGCTTTGCTGTCGAAGCTACTGATAAAGGTCCACACACGTCTGTGTGAATTCTCTCAAGGATCGTCGTGGCGTGACTATCCTTCTCGTGAAAGGTGGCTTTCACAAATTTTCCCAAGGTACACCCCTTGCACTGATCTGACTGCGCCAGAGTGCCCTTAGGAAGCCTAGTAGAAATCTGCTGCAGTATCTTCAAAGCTCCATGGTGAAGGTGGCCCAATATTCGGTGCCACAGCTCGCCATCATCCCGGCTCACCACTCCTTCTGCCTTGCATGCCATTGCTGCGCAGCCATCTACTTGCAACTGATAAAGGTTCTTGACTCGAACCCCTATCTTCCGAGTTTCTCTAGTTGTCTTACTGCGCAGGAAAGCCTTTCCCTCGTTGAAGACAACATCATACCCCTTGTCTTCTAAAATCACCACAGAGATAAGATTATTCTTCAATCTTGGAACATGCATCACTTCCTTCAATACGAAGGGTTTACCAGACTCTCTTTCAAAGGAAATGGTACCGATACCGGTCGCACTGTATCTACCATCATCGCCCATCTCGATGTGCGCTCCAAGATCTTTCTCATCCAGATCTGAAAACAAATCTCGATCTCCTGTCATGTGAAAAGATGCACCAATGTCCAAGAACCATACTGATCCCATCACACTTGAGACCAAGCATGCGATCAGCGAAAAATCCAGCTCAAACTGCGAGGTTAAGGCCTCTCCCGCTGCAGATCCAGCAACCTGTTTATTTTTCTTCTTCTGCGGACAATTTGTGGCATAATGTCCGTGCTGGTGACAGTGAAAGCACTTCACCTTGGACATGTCCTGCTTCTTGCCTTTCGCACTGGAATGAGAAGCTTTCTTGCTCTTCCCCTTCTTTGCTTTGGAAGCCAAAGTGCAATTTTCTTCGTCAGATGCCTTTGATGAAGATCCGTCCCTGGTACTCCGCCTTATCTCCTATTGCACAAGATCCGACCAAAGTCGCTCCCATCCTGGCAATTTCTCACGACCATTGACAGAATCCTGATAGGAATGCCAACTCTTCGGAAGACCAAGGAGAGCCAAACTCACCAATTCCTCATCATCTACAGTCACCCCCACACTTTCTAGCTCATCCTTGCATTGGATGAACTTCGTGAGGTACTTGGGCATACTGTCGCCTTTCTCCATCTTTATGTGTCTGAGTTTATCCTTGAGCGCCAACTTCCTCTAGTCGCTCTTGATTTGGAATAAATCTATCAACGCTTTCCACATCAAGTATGGATAATCTTTTCCATGCAGGCTGGATACAATGTGATCCTTCACGCCCTCCAACAGAATCCTTCGACATTTTGTTGTCTTCTTTTGCCAAGCCTCAACTTGAGCAGCATCAGTAGGCTTTGGGACTTCAACATCTATGAACTCCTTCGGCCCATTTTCATCTAACATCACCTCCATCATATCTCTCCATGCAATATAATTTGAGCCGCCTTCAAGATCATACTCCAATCACAATCTGTTGAAAGACATTTTGACTTCGACACCAAGAAAACAAATACTGCTGCAAATTCGAATTCCACCAACTCAAAACTCAACCGCTTCTGATCTAATGTGAGAAAAAAGTATTTCTAGCACAGAGATTGACTGTAGCAGCATTTACTGGAGATATCACCTTTCAAAGAAAGGATGGATCCAGAGGCTACCTGGCCCGCTTACAGACTCTGTCTACCGAAATAAATTGTAATCACTGCAATAGATCCGATGATCAATTTCGCTTCGATACCATGTAGAAATTTGAATAATAGCTGAATTATTCACCGATATTATCTTGATTACACACTATTTAAGCTTCATGCATAATACATAACCTCTTCTACAATTGATCATCAATTTGCGGAATTAGAAGCAGTCACATGCGCACATTAAAACATAATCAAGCACACATATAACACAGTATGTAATGGGGAAAGCTTACAGCTGAAAACCCCCAACTATCTGTATATTATAATGATAGAGAACATGTAACAATACATAGCACAAAGCTCTCACAGCTCTCAGCACTATCTCACATGCTACACACAAACTAGCATAGAAAATGAACAAGTCACAGGTTCAAATCTCCTCCACAAGTTTGCCTGCCTCTACTGTGCAATCCAAGATGAGAATGAATGAGATCCAAGTTTGAATCCACCTGGCTTGTACTGTGCAATCCTCATTGGAAATCTCAATCAATGTGTGTGCAAATCTCATGCACAGCCATAGTCACAACTGATAGTAGACTCACCCTTTCACCCACCTCTAACACTGGTCTCCACTGAACTGTCCATGCATTGCAGTTAGCTGATGTGTTCTTTAGTTGATTTATGAGTTAATAATTAGTGAATTAATTAATAATTAATTCACACCACTCATCACTAGTGTATTTGCCAGTTAGACTAAATACAACTAGTTCAACTAAGTTAAACCGAACACAACTCCACCAACTGTCTCATCAACTCCACCAAACTCTGCCACATGAGTTCTAACTGAAGTCAACCATGCAATAGCTCAACTAACCCTTAGGAAAAGCGTATTTCATTCTGTCATTTGCATGTGCCACATCCAAGCATCAAACTGAAGTGCTTCAAGAGGATAAGATAATGTTTATAGTCTAAATATTATTATGGGTTAATAATTTGACTGTTCTATTTTTATCCTGGCAGTCTAAAAATAGATTCCGCCCAATGTCTAAAAATAGAGGTCCATCTATTTTTACCAACTTGACCAATCATCCATAAATATCATCCTGCAACTCATAGACCATGATCCATATGTCTAAAAATAGACATAGTCTAAAAATAGACTTTGCGCCAAAAATAGCTTGCGGGCCCACTTAGTGAAGTCGACTTCTTTTCACTAAGCTCCATCATCTTGTTGCATTTTCAACAATTTTCATAATAATTTTTTTTCTACGAAGGTTCAAAAGCGAAATTTTTTAGAGTACGAAGCCGCAATCCTGAGGAACATTGTCACAAAATTTCAGATATTGGTTCGTAATATTTCGGAGATATGATCTATGGAAGTTAGGGCTTTTTGCAGCTTCTGAATTTCATCTCAAAGAGGTGATTGTGGGAAAATATTCATAACTCTCTCTCTGAGCATCGGGTTGGAATGTTATAAAAAGTGGTTGCAAGTACACGGATTTTAGTTTTCGGCCTATCAATTTCAAAGCCAAAAGAGGAAACAGTGACACGTGGCAAGTCGTACAAGTTCACTCTACTGAACCAGTCCAAAATTGGGTCATTGTGGGAGATTGGACATAACTTTGCCTTGAAGAATCCAAATCAGATCAGACCTGTGGCATTTGAAAGAAGCTTTAGAGGGCTACTACAGGGCTGAATTTCAAATATTGAGGATATGTAATTATAGAGATAATTCAATTTCAATATCGAGCTCCTCGAAAGCAAGTAAAAGGTGTGTAATTTTTTTCCGAATTGCATAAGTCTTGTTTGAAGAATCAAGTTGAATTGATTGCAAGGGCATATTGTAGAATAGATATCAGTATTGGATTATAAAATGGCCCCTAAAAAGAATTCAACACCCATTAAGCCTTTGAAAAGCTCTACTATGACTCATGAAGACGAAGAATGGCAACATGACATATCAAAATTACAAGAGCAAGTGCAACAAATTTCGCTCTCGCAAAGAGCAACAAAAAATGACATGGAAGTTTTGAAGAAAGGCATGGAATCTAAGATGGATGGTTTGAATAATGGCATGGAATCTAAGATAGATGGCATGGAAGCTGGCATGGAATCTAAGATGGATGACATGGAAGCTAAGATCGATGAGAAAATGGAAAACATGAAGAATGATCTAAAAGCAGACATGGAAGGTTTGACAAAGTTGATACAAGAAATTTTTCCTAATGGTGAAAAGATAGTAGAGGAAAATCATGATGACAACAAAATAAATGTTAATCGTGATTTCATAAAATATAATGTTGGTGGGAAGAACCACCATATTCCAAAAATGGATATGAGAAAGTTTGATGGAAAGGATCCTATAACCTGGATACTACAGATGGAGCAGTATTTTGATCTCCATAATGTGCAAAACACACAAAAGGTACGCATTGCAACTTTACATTTAGAACAAAAGACATTTGTATGGTATCGATGGCTTTGCTCCCATAAAAAAATTGTCACTTGGTCAATTTTTACGGAGGAAATGATAGCACATTATGAGGATACAAAGAGCAACACCTTCTTTATCCAATTGATAAATCTCAAACAAAGGGGTTTAATGGGGAAGCACATTGAGGACTTTCAAAAATTGAATATAAGGGTAACTGATATTCCAGAGGAACACATGATTGATCTCTTCATAGGTACTTTAAAAGATAACATCCAACATGAATTTTGCGTTTTGGAACCTGATTCATTGGAGAAGGCATTCAGGTAGGCAAGAAAAATTGAATGTAAAATTATGGCGACAAGGAAGCCTACCACTCACTTCTATAAAGAGGGAAGTGTTGCTACTCCTAGATTTCCAAAACCTACAAGGTTGACACCACAACAATTGGAAGAAAAAAGAGCAAAAGGGCTTTGCTACAGTTGTGATAGCAAATACACTAAAGGTCATAAGTGTGCTGAGAAGAAATTATTTTACATAGATTGTGAAGAAGAAGAAGAAAATGAACAAGAAGAGGATATACACGAGGAACCACCCCTAGAAGAGGAAGAAATGAATCCGACCATATCGTGTAATGCACTGGCAGGAATTACCACTCCTCAAACTCTCAAGATAGAAGGACATATAAAGAAGAAAAGGGTAATAGTGTTGATTGATTCAGGTAGCACCCATAATTTTATTCATTATAAGGTAGCAAAGGAATTAAATTGTTTCCTATACCCAACACCAGAATGTCAAGTGATGGTTGCAAATGGAGGAACTATAAATTTCTCTGGAAAATGCCATAATATCAAGCTAACCATGGGGGAATATGTATTGAATAGTCAAATGCTTTCCATTCCTATGGGAGGTGTTGATGTTGTACTAGGAGTACAATGGTTACAATCTTTCGGGACGGTAGCTTTTAATTTTCAAGAACTTTTCTTGAAATTTTTTTCAGAAGGAAAGGAAGTTGAATTATGGGGTATTGCGGGGAAGCCAGGAAGGATAATAAGCTCTAATGTCATGACAAAGCTTCTAAAGAAAGAACAGCGAGGCGTAATTGCACAATTATGCTCACTAGAATTTCCAACATCAAAATCATCTATTTCTGCAGATCTCCAACAAGTCTTGGACAATCATTCCAAGGTGTTTGAAACTCCCAAAGGACTCCCACCTATTCGTGATCATGATAATGCTATTCATTTGATTCCAGGAAGTGTTCCTCCAAACATCAGGCCTTATAGATATCCTTACGTCCAAAAAAGTGAAATTGAACGTATGATTGCAGAAATGTTAGAGGCGGGTATAATTCAACCTAGTCAAAGTTCTTTCTCTGCTCCTGTAGTATTGGTACACAAGAAGGATGGATCATGGCGAATGTGTCCGGATTATAGGGAGTTCAATAAGCTCACCATTAAAGACAAATTTCCCATTCCTGTGATTGATGAATTATTGGATGAATTACATGGAGCAATTTATTTTACCAATTTGGATCTTCGTTCAGGATATCATCAAATTAGAATGAAGGCTGAAGATATTCCAAAAACAGCATTTCGAACTCATGAGGGTCATTATGAATTTTTGGTCATGCCTTTTGGCCTTACCAATGTACCTTCTACATTTCAAGGGTTGATGAATTCCATTTTCAAACCCTTCCTTAGAAAATTTGTGCTAGTATTTTTTGATGATATACTAATCTACAACAGGTCTTGGAAGGATCATGTTCAGCATGTTGACAGGGTGCTCAAACTATTGCAGGAGAAACAATTATATGAAAAAACATCGAAATTTTTCTTTGGAGTACAAGAGGTGGAATATATGGGTCATATTGTATCTCATGAGGGTGTTAAGGTAGACCCTAACAAAATTAAAGCCATTAAGTAATGGAAATTCCCCACAACCATAAAGCAGTTGCGAGGATTTCTCGGGTTAACAGGGTATTATCAAAATGTTGTTAAGAATTATGGGAGAATAGCAGCACCGCTGACAACATTATTGAAGAAAGATGAATTTTAATGGACTCCTGAAGCAACTAAGGCCTTTGAACATATTAAAGAGACAATGTGCCTAGCACTAGTCTTAGCTATGCCAAACTTAACAAAAACCTTTATTGTGGAATGTGATGCCTCAGGAAATGGAATTGGTTCCATTTTAATGCAAGAAGGAATACCTATTGATTTTGAAAGTCGTCCAATCAAAGGAAAGTATTTACAGAAACCTATTTATGAGAAGGAAATGTTAACAATACTGCATGCACTAAAGAAATGGAGAACTTACCTAATGGGAAGACACTTCAAGGTAAAAACTGATCATGATAGTCTTAAACACTTTTTGGAACAAAGACTATCTTCGGAAGAGCAGCAAAAATGGGTCACAAAGATGTTGGGTTATGACTTTGAAATAATCTACAAAAAAGGAAAGCTTAATGTTGTTGCAGATGCACTCTCAAGAAAGAATGAAGAGGTGGAAGCATTGCTTTGTGCCATTTCTATTATCGAACCAGATTGGATAACCGAAGCAAAAGATGAATGGAAGAAGGACAAAGATGTATGGACACTCATTCAAAAGTTGCAGCAAGATCCTAGTACATCTGATACATTTAGTTGGAAAAATGATTCCTTATGGTACAAAGATCGCTTATATCTTTATAAGAATTCCCAACTAAAACAAAATATTCTTCTGGAATTGCACACTTCTCCTTTAGGAGGACACTCAGGATTTTTAAAAACTTACCACAGGGTGAAGAAAGAATTTTTTTGGGATGGCCTTAAATCTGATATTCAAAAGTTTGTGGCGGAATTTTTGGTTTTCCGGTAGAATAAAGTTGAGACAATTAAGACCCCAGGACTTATACAACCTTTATCCATTCCAAGTCAACGTTGGGAGGAGATTTCAATGGATTTTATCACAGGTTTACCTAATTCCGAAGGAAAGAGTGTCATCATGGTGGTAGTTGATAGACTTACCAAGTATGCACACTTGTGTGCATTATCTCATCCATTTAAAGCAAGTACAGTTGCTACTACATTTATGGACACAATTCAAAAGCTACATGGAAACCCAAGGGTTATTGTGAGCGATAGAGATCCCATTTTTACTGGAAAATTTTGGAAGGAGTTATTTTCTTGTTTGGGTACTCAATTAGCTCACAAATTATCTTATCATCCTCAATTCGATGGTCAAACTGAGATAGTAAGTAAATGTTTGGAAGGATATCTTTTTTTTTTTGTATCTGATAAACAAACACAATGGGTCAAGTGGTTACCTCTAGCTGAATGGTGGTATAACACTTCCTTCCATACTGCAGCAAAAATGACCCCATTTATGGAACTTTATGGATATCATCCACCATCCATCACATCATATTTAAGAGAAAATTGGAAGTTTCAAGCAGTGGAAGATCACATCGAGCATCAACAAGAAGTTCTCCAACTCTTAAAGGACAACCTGAGTTTGGCACAAAATCGAATGAAACAACAGGCAGATCAACATTGCAGCGAGAGAAGTTTTGATGTAGGAGACTGGGTATTTTAATGGCTACAACCATACAAAAAAATGTCCCTCAAGGAAGCTAAGAAGGATAATAAATTATCGCCAAAGTACTATGGTCCTTACAAAGTGTTGCAAAACATTGGTACTATGGCATACAAATTGGAGCTTCCTGCTTCTTCACAAGTGCATCCAATTTTCCATGTTTCATGCTTAAATAAGGTTATAGGTGAAAATCTTCCAGTTCAAACAATATTTCAAGAACTTGATGAGGAAGGAAAAATGATATTGGAACCTGAAGCGGTCACGGAAACAATAACTCGACAGCTACGGATTTGATCAATTTCAGAGTATCTCATCAAGTGGAAGAACTTACCCACTGAAGATTCTACATGGGAGGATGAGAATTTTATACATAAACACCCAGAGCTACTCAAGCATTGAGGACAAGACTTTTTTTGAAGGAGAGGGGCATGTTAGATCCCTATATTACTGGTACAGTCCCTTATTGTTATTAGTGTAACCCCCTTATTGTTATTATTGTACCCTTGTAACCCCCATATTGTTATTATTGTGCCCTTAAATTATTATTGTTAGGTCGGCTAGGATTAAATTGTGGCCCCATGGACTCCTATATATAGAAATGAGGTTTCTTAATTTGAATCATCCAAGAATTGTTCATTCATGTAATGTATTGGAGGTTGCCGCCTCAAAGTGGCTTATTTCTAAGGCGTTGATATCTCTTTTCTTCTCTTTTTGGAGTTGGTTTCACAACACATTAAGAAGGTTTGATGCCCTCTCACAATAGCTACATTATCATATATTAGATCATACATTCATTAACCATTCATTTACTAATCAAAACATGATAAGAGCCATAACTAGAATCTGTCATAAAACCATGTTTATAATTAGCATATAACCAAAATAATAACAGCAATAGAACAACCATCAAATCCACATCATAAAAAGTATAAATTCTCATGAAATACAAGGGGAAAAGAGATCCTATTAACATATTTAAAATCCAACCAAGTCAGGGACTTCCACGTACCACTCGACCATAGATTGGGTTGAACCAAATATTTCTTTCAGCCAATCACCCTCGTGTCATATTCCAAGAATGAATGTGTGTTAGTGTGAATTCTAATCACAAACATATGAAAAAATCTCACTTTAGTTGTGCATAACAAATATCCCTAACTTCAAATGTGGCTGTCAATTTCCTTAGATTTGGAGTAGGTGATCAGAATAAATGCTACAAAAATCCAGATCTATGAAGTTAAATACATTAAACAACAAGAATAAGCAAGAGTTTGCTCCATACATCCAATGGACAAGACAATAATTTATAAATAATACTTTGTATTATAACACCTGTGAAGGGAACATAGAAAGATGTTACCAGCCCCCCTCAATGGGATGGGTTCTTGTATGTCCTCAGTGCTTCAGATCCAAGATTTCTCTCTCTTGATGGTGTAGAAAACCCAGACAAAATGGAACTCAAAGGGAGCTCACAAGCAAAAAGAAGAAAAATATGACAATGATGGAGGATCAAAGTCATACCAAAAGTATAGATCAAAAGGTGATCTCAAGGCAACAAAAGGTAGTGAATGAATGGAAAACCATTCTATTTATAACAAAATATCGAGTTAGTCTAGATATTGGTGCATAATTAAAATATTATTAACCAAATTTAGATCCAACTTTTATGGAATATTTTATTACTTTTGTTGGAGGGAAAAGGAATTTAAATTTGGTCAAATCCCTTTATTTAGAAATAATAAATAAATAAATTATTTATTTATTATTTTAAGAATGTGGTTAAGGAAAAATTAAAATAAATAATGATTTATTCAATTATGTATACATGATTTAGTCAAATTTAACAAGGAATATTATTAAATAATGATTTAAATAATTATTCCTAGAAAATAGTAAGGTAAATAATGATTTATCTAATTAATTTTCCTGTTTTGGTTTAAATATGATCAGGAATATTAATTAAACAGTGTTTTAGTTAATTATCCCTAGAGGAAAATCAAACAAATAAGGATTTATTTAATTATTCCTCATGGGGTTTCCTGTTTAGACCATAAACAACTTAATAAACTATGGGTTATTAAGTTATTTCTCATAGTGAAAGCAATTTTACTGTGGTAAAATTGGTCTTACATGGTGTACTTTATTCCATCTAATAGTAATAGGTTAGATGACCAAAAATTGGTGTAACAGATTGCCCCCCAACGTGCGAGTGTTAGGAGCTAATTGTATGGTTGCAGTACGTTGTAAGAACACAAACACTAGACACCGAAGGGGAGTCAGAAAGAGATAAATGTAAGGAGGAACAAAGAGAGAGAGGACAAGACCCTGAGGAGGTGAGACTTACAGGTGCGAAAAGTCTCTTTTATGAGTGAGTACCTGATCTGAATGGGGTGGGGGAGGCATACATATGCCTGCCGATATGACAAAGTACAAATAATAATGGTGTGCCCAACAAACATGGGAGTGAGCTATATAGTACATGCTGACATAAACATGGGCCAAATAAAAAACATAATGGATCCCACATACATACTGTGCGTGGGACAACAACAAGGACTTATACAATAATATCTGAGTACATGAGATATAAGTACAACCAAAGAGGCCCTGTAAAACAGGAAAGGGCTTTGAAAATCAAAATGATACATGCAAACTAAAAAGGCGTTGCAAGCGGCTGAGGCTAGAAAAAATCAAATCTATAGAGCTCCATCCAAGGCTATAGGAGAGATGTCATCCAGGCATGTGGGGGGCTACCTGAAGGGCCGCCCCCTCATGAGGTCTAAAAACATCTCACACACACCTGGGAATTGCTAGTACAATCTGGTGCATCACTAAACCATCAAGTATACGGATCTCGATCATGCCATAAGGCACTAGAACTGAGAAAAAATCAAGTCAAATGGTAATAAAGGGTCCCTTTGCCTGATCCGAGGCACCGAAAAAGAGTGGAAGATGGAACCAAAGTACACCGCCCTCTAGACCTATCTTGTGGAATGAATAAGATGATGTCGATAGAAGGAGGTCTGTCATATGTGAGGCAATAAGGGATCCTCAACTAAGGCCCGAGGGATAATAGTAGAGCGACTGATAGACTAAAACCAGGGATGATGTTGGAAGGGGGGGTACTGAGTAGCAGGCTTACGACTTCCCTTGTTAGAGCATAAAGGGCATCAATGACCCGATAGTTACTGACTCGACTCCAGAGGGGATAGGGGAAAATATGACTCGAGGCCAAAATTTGAGACACGAGAGAGGTACAAAACAATGAAGGATGGAATACTATGAAGGGAAACAAAGGGAACTCAAGACAGACTCCATGGATGTGATGATGACTCAAATTGGATGTTGTAAACAAGGGCGACTCGATGCTGCTGCCAATTAGAAGAGGTCCAGTGGGGAACATAAAAAAATGAGTACAAGATGGTTACTCATGAAGAAAATTGACATGAGAATCAACAAGTATGAAGGCAAAGTGGTGCCCCAAGTACAAGTGTTGCAGGTGAAGAAATTGGATTTTGAGAAGGGGTGAAGTGACCCTTCTTGGAAAAAAGGCTTCTGGGTGAAGTATCAAAAAACCGAAAACGAAAGGATACCCATTTGAGTGCTCAGTGAGAGCTTTCCAATAGTGCTAAATTTTTTTCAAACTGAGCTACGGTTTAGTCGTAATTGGCAAAAGAAAAATGTGGGGTTTCTCTTTTAATAAGACATTTTCCCTCCAATTTGATTCATTTGCAAGTGTAGCTGTGGTGAATTTAGAGAGGAGAGAAGGTCCTAAATCTTGTGGTGATTGTAGAAGACAAACCAACTGTTGGAATCGAGATCCTTCAATTGTAGTTAAGAGGCCTAACCATACTCTTTCAATTCAGTGGATTAAAGTTTCAGATTAGGCACCTAGATCTCAGGAACAGACCCCTGCTCTTCTTCACGACCGGATCGCACTTTTTGGGGCCTTTTCCATGACCTGGGTAGAAAGTATTGGGCAGAAAACTATGACCTGTCCTAAGAAATGGCCTGAAAATTGCGACCTGTCAGAGAAAGGGGTTTTAGTGCTATTTTTTGGCTGAGAGTTGGGATTTTATGGTTATGATGCATTCTTTCCTTTCTGTATTCTGGAAAACATGATGGTTTTGTGCAGGTATGATAGAGTTAAGGATTAAATGGAGAGAGAGAGTCTTGAACACATTACGTTTTGAGATCCGAGAGGATTGTGTAGTCTGTGCCGCATTGGATAGGTTTCAGGTCCTTAAATTTGTGGAGAACCCATTGATGAGGGCAGGAAAGCCCTTGTTGGCTTGGATAGTCAGCTATTGGGACCCGGACCATGAGATATTTATAGTGAGTGGCACTGGATTGAGCTGACATTTTAGGATATATATTTCCTAATCGATCTCCCGCCACTGGGGATGGTGGGAAACACACAGCCAGTGTTACTGTGAGGGTGGAACATTATGGAGTTTGTAGAGCATCACTATCGACTGGGTGTCCATGTGAAAGGCAGGTGGATATCGATCAAAGATCTAGAAATTCTAGAGACTTGTGTTGTGGCTGCAGTGGAACTGCAGATCTTGAGCAACCAAGCACTCCACCACATCACTGGGGGGTAGATGATGCTAGTTGAGGGAGTATTGAGTGGGATCTACTATGGGTGGACCTAGATGATGTTGTCGTCATTGAAATGATAGATGCCGCTGTGCAAGCGACAGGCGAACCATGACTGTGCATATGGAACAGTGCTTTTCTCACTCTTATTTCAGAAGATCCTAACAATTCGGCCTCGTATACAGATCCAGGATGGGGGCCCGCAAGAGCCCAAGATGCACCGCTGGGGTTCACTAATGTGTACAGGAGGAGGTGGGGTAGTTAGACGAGTGTTTCGACCTGATTTTTTTGCGCATTGGGATCAGATGCCATTGTACATAGATGACTATCCCTATAATGGGATGAAATATCACTGGGACCCGAACTTGCCACTTTTGCCAGGTCAAGCATGGGGTCCAAACGGTAAGTGAAAATTTGCTTATCTTTTATGGTGCGTTTTAAAGTTTCAGAATATTGTATATGGTACTGATTCATTGACTTTTGGTATGCAGATATAGCACTGGTGAAACCAACCGAGTATATGGGATGGCCCGCAGTGTCAGGAGTTGCATGACCTAGTGGATCGAGGGGAATACAAAATGAGGATGCAGTGGCCCTCCTGGAGGATATCCATCGTAGATGTGAGAGGCTACTGATCAGATTTTTTGAGCACGACTGGCAGGACCTTGAAGACCAGTACATAGAGCCATATATTGGTCTACCCTTAGAGTGGTGAAGAGTTATGCGGCGCATGGCGATGGTCGAACAGGGTATTCATGATTTGTGGGCTGCAGGAGCCAAGCCATTGGCCCGTGACCATCCGAATAGTGATTATATTTAGGGGCATGAGTTGGCCCCAGTTTTGGTTTTTTGTAACATGCGATGGGCATGTCATATGTATTAGAGTTATTGGACTCCAAAACATTGTATATTTGAATGACACCTATTATGGATATGGATCGTTTTATGGCTTATGGTTATTGTATTATGTTAAATGTGTGTGATAAATTCAAACTAGAATATTGTTTGCAATGCTATCTACATATTGATTCTGGGCTCTAGTTACATTACTGAATGTAATGGTTTCAAATTCACGCATTAAGAGCTTCACTCGTAATTATATTCTAAAAAGGACAGGATTATGCACAAGATAGTAACCATTCAATAGCATGACAAGCAACAAAGAATCTAAACGAACATGAAGGTGAAGGATACGAAAGTCAAGGGCATCGGCTAACAAACCTATCACTGAATCATATTCGGCCTGGTTATTGGTGGAATCACCAATGTATACACCGTTATAGAGGACAAGCTAATGTAAGAGGGTTAAAATGGCCCACGCTACCGAGGCTAGATTCCAGGAGTAGTGGCTTGCAACATCGACATAGCTGATATACAGTCTGGAAGGGGGATCCATATAAAAGGTGCCACAAGAAAAAAAATGAGAGGATGATGAACAATGTTGGAAACCTGAATGAAAGACAGAAATCAAGAAAGCACTGCTAGGGGGAATTCTATGTGTATGATTTCTACCCCCCACAGACTAAATAGTGGATAGTGTGGGGGAACTGCCTTGGGGACAGCTTGTGCTCAAGTCGCGAAAGTCACCATAGACATAGATGGTGCCATTTTTCTTATGGGATGGATAGATAAAGTCAGGGGTGGTAAATGTTTCCATAATTTCGTCATCACAGTAGAAGATGGGGTGACTGGTGGAAGGATGACTACATGACGCAGCGAAGCTACCTGAATCATCATCATGAGAAGTGAGGGTCACATGCGCATCATCATGGAGGGTGACAAAAGAAAAATTAGATGAAGGATCTGCCAATGTTGAGCCTAAGGTGATCGCTGAAGAGAGGTTAGGCGAAACAAAAGGGGATTCCCTAGAGGGGTCTTCCACCGTGGATCTCATAGATGATGACAAGTAGAGGATAGTGGCCGAAGACTCCGTCATCTCGACATTGGGAGGGGGAATGTCAATGGGAGTGGATGTGTCCTCTAGTTGTGCCAAATCATAATGCGCAAGTAAGGGAGAGGCGAACTCGTTGTGCTCGGCCTTGTATTGGAGAACCACTTCCAAGGAGGCACGGTAGTCTACGAGGCGGGGACAGAGGTGAGTATAGTGGCCATGGAGATCACACAAAGCACAAGGTTGGTTTGTGTGCACAATATTGAGCTTATTGGCTGAAGTCAGTAGATTAACATGGAATTCTTGACATTAGACTCAGGAAACACAACATTGACCATGGGTTTGACATGATACAATTTAGGACAATGATGGGTGGCATGACTCTCAACATCACACAAAGCACACTGAGGTGTACACTTTAGAGGCTTAGGAGGAGCATGAGTTGTCTTGGAAGCCTTTCCCTTAGGTGCCTTTTTGTGGGCTTTTCCCCCCTCACTTGAGGCTTTCGCAACAGGAGATTCATGTTGAGGTGGCTAAGGCATAAAAGTAAAGGGAGGGGTCATAGCGACTAGTTGGACTGGGGTCAAAGCAATGTAAGGTTTGAGTTGACCAGTCTGGGTATTGGCTTGGGGATCAATGTACTAGACTGGGATCCCCAGGGTCATGTTGGGAAGGGTCAAGGTAGCCATAACAGGTATCGAAAATACTCCAGAAGGGGGAGCAAGAAACAGTATTTGACTGGAGGGGTAATGGCCTGGCGAAACAACTCCCAAATGGTTAAGGCTAGGGGGAACCATTCTAGGAGAATAAATAGGATCAAGGACACCAAATATAGTTGAAGGGCCTTGGCGAGGAGTTCCCAAAGTCTAAGTAAAAGTACTAGGAGTAGGTTGCAAAGGGTGAGGCTGCTGACTAGTCGAACTAGACCATTTGAGGCCGGACTGAGATGATTGCATCATGCAAACATTAGACGAGCTAGGGTTAGAGATAGGAGGGGGGAGGCCAGGGAATGAACCAAGCAAAGAGGAATCTTTATAGACTCTAGGTGAGACACTGGTCATAGGTTCAACTACTTATTTATTGGCCACTGAAGAAATAATGGACTCTAGAGAGGTCTGGGACTTCGATTCGTAATATGTCAACTGATCGATTGTGATGATATTTCTGTTATGGGGAAAGCACATATTACGGTGAAACGCACGTAGGACAACAAACGTCGCATAAGTGTAGCTACGAACCAATAGAATGTTGTAGTCTAAGGGGGCATCAATGACTTCAACGTCAACATAAACAATTATTCCCGCAAGAGTAATAGGACAATTGCGGAACATGCCAAGGGGTTGGGAAGATTGACCATCCCACACATGGAGGGTGATAGTGGAAGGGGCTAACTCATGGGATCTGATATGTTTCCAAACAGAAGCTGACATCACACAGGTGGATGCCCCCTCGTCAATGATACATCGAGAGACGTTGGCATGCCGGATCTTGACAGGTATTTGGAAGTCGACCGATGCAGGAAGGGGGGGATGCTCTGACTTATCAAAATTGAAGACAATAAAATGATCATCTGAAGGATCCACAATGCCCATAGAAGTTAGTATATCTTTTCTTTGTGAAGGGCACGATTGGAGGACTTCCAATGTTGACATGGCAGTAGGGGATTGTGCCAATTCATATACTATACTGTAGGTGTGGGTGGCTTTACTGAAAGCAGTGTTTCGTCTTAACGGTCCCTTGGGGATCTTGGTATGTACCTCTGCCTTAGGCTGAGGGATATGTAGAGGACCATTGGGTGTCGAAATTGGCTCTATGGGACCTGAAGACAGGGGATCGGTTTCAGACATAGCAGGAGGCTTGGTGTACTGGCGCGATTGACTCTGAAGGTTGAGATCGATGGTATTGGCTTGGTCAGAGTTCATCATGAGGATCTGGTAATCATAGGTACCAGATGGGGGAGGTTGAGTGGCCGCTTGACTTTTAGGGGGTTGGGCAACCACATATCCTTGCTGAGGGAAAGTATTGGTAAACACAGTCGGTTGGACAGGCGCAACATTAGGAGGAACCAAAGAAGAGGTTTGTTTTCCTCGAGATGCTACTTGAGCTTCCCAAATTTGATGCATATAAGGTAAAAGGGGATAGTCATGGGTATAGTGACCATGGAAACCGCAACAATAACAAGGCTTATTCGTGCGAAGAGGCATGTCCTGCTTGGGTTGAGTGCCCTGTTGTTGGTTTGCAGTGTTAGATATATTCCCTTGGGGATTGTTTCCTAGATTACCTAAAGTGTTTTGGTTCTGGTTGCCTTTTCTCTTCTTTTTGGAAGTGGGAGGATTAGTTGCACCCTACTGCGTATAAACCTAATCCTGAGAGGGGTGTGGCTACTTCTATGGAGTTTGAGAAGGTATGGGAGGCAGAGGTGCTTGTGCTGGAGGATCTGGAGCACTGGGCTGCGAATAGAGATAGTAAGGAGGTTGAGAAACATTGGGGTAAACAGGTTGGACAAAAGCAAGCCCTAGCCTCGAAGGATGGGGTTCAGAAAAGACGTGAGGCATTTCATGTCCTAGATACATGCTGCTGGGAGGGGAAAAAGTACTGAAGGAGCTGGTCCCTCCCTGAGGGAAACCATAACCCATAGGAGTATGAGTGTACGGAAGTGAAAGGGATCCAACGATATCGTTGGAGGCATGAGATTCCCCTGGTGCATTGGCACCACCAGGTCTAGGAAGATCAGGTAAGACGGTATAAACATAACCAGATTGTGTGTAGATCAAGTTGTTGGGGTCCTATGTTTTGATAGGTTGGCAAATCAAAAGACAAGGTAACATCAAACCAATATTTAGATTTCCAGGATCTAGTCCTCCTGTTCTCAGAGAGGGCTCTCTCAAATTTATTTGTTTTGCAAAGGTTTATCTTGTTTGCTTTGAGTATTGGATTTTAGACTAGTTATTAAGAGCAGGTGTTTGTTTGCTTGTTTGGTTGAATGACATAGCAGAACATGAAGGTCTAGGAAAGATAGATAGAAATTGGAAATGATAGATTCATTGGGCAATGGAGTCAAAAAGAGGCTGATAACAAACTTATCAATGGATATGGGATATCAAAGGTCAAATATAACTTGGCCACAGGATTCTTTGGTTTTATGAATGAGATGGACATCAATGATTTGGAAAGAGAGTTTGAATTCTCAACAAAGGGAATTTGAAAGCATGCTTTGAAAAATAAAGAGGTATTTGATAGACAGGGCTAACCATAAATTCTACAAACCACACTTTAAGCAAATAATGAATTCAAAACAACTTTTAAAATGGAATCTAATATTTGGGAGCACATCCTATTTCCTCAAAGATTTTATTTCAAATGACTTAGAAAACATAAAAGATTCACTGATAATTGCAGTCATAGAAGAGGGAACATCTAAGAACATCTATGATCACAACTATAAAGACCTTAAAAACAATTTTTAAAGCAAGTACAAAGGGCATGATCAAAAAAGACCTCCTTGGCTAACTATAAACAATGGTGCTTCAAAGGGAGACTTCGAAAACAACTTTCAAGTGGCAGCAGACAAGCAAGGAAAACCATAGATCATGCTGAAACCAACTATTTGAACTATTAGAGAAATAAACAAGCATGAGGACTAAAGAGAGAGATTAAAGACTCTAAAGTGCCTCAGTAGAGGAAAACGTTAAACAGTGAAGGATGAAAAGGTCTAAGGTGCTTCTAGGAGTCATTTCTTAGCCTAAAAATTTCATTCTACTATAGTAAGAATTTATGGAACAAAATGAAAACAGGAGAAAACATTAAACAGTTCAGAATACTTTACCAATAGCCAAGCTCATGGATCCAATGATAGAGCCTTCTCAAGAACAAGCAAGAAAAAACATCATCATGCTTCCAAGACTTCAATTTCTTCCTCAACTTCAGACAGACTATGTATTATTTCAGAGAGTTTCAGTATTACAACTAGTGAACAATCAACCAACTCATATCTCATCTTCTTCAGAATTATTTATAGAAGAAATGAGGAGGTGGAAGGGTTTTTAGGATTGAAGTGTAAAACATTCTACACTAAATGCAACTCCTAGCCTTGAAAACCATGCAAGGTCTAAGACAGGAGAGCATTGAATTATGATTCTGTTCTATGTACTCTGTTTCTGCTATTTTTAGGCTTAATGGGCAAAAATATTGACTTCGAGGCCTATTTATCCTTTTCAATAACTTTACTGACAGTTTTAGAATTTGTTCTTTCTTTGGTAATAACTTTTTAGGTGTCTTTAGACAAATATCTCCTGAATAGGCAATAACTATGACTTATGTGATTCCTTCGAGGCTGCAGGTGGCTTTTGGTAGCAGGAGAGGATTCAATTAGCCTCTGATGTGGTAGTGGAGGCTTCTCGGACTGATAGATCTGATTTTTCTTACTGAAAACACTATTAATTTGCTTTAATCCTATGTTATAGGCTTAATTAGGCCTAATTTATGTCTTCTGGTCTTCATACGGTCTTCAAATGAGTGGATTAGGCTTTTGATAGTCAAATTATTGCCATAATCCCTCAAAACTGTGTTAAGAATATTCAAAAATCGATTTCTGCTTTGATCTTATGTTGTAGAACTGATACTCTTTGTCTGATTAAGGTTCACTGCATTTTGTTGCTGCGCAGGCGTACAAAGAGTTTTATAGTGTTATCAGTGCTCATGAGGCATGATAAATCATGATGTGAAACCCTACAGAATGATCTTCTTTATGAATAGTGGCTTGAGGGATTGTCATCCCCGGCCATTGATTTTCCTTTAAAACAGTAGAGAAACCTTTAAAACCTACAAAAACACAGAAAAATTAAGAAAATCCTGCGGGGATAGGTTGAAAATGCTTTGGAGGTGAGGTTATATCATGACCGTTGGATGAAATCCACCAACGGTGAGGATTGCTCGCTGGGTTCAGATGGGGAGGTGGTTGGATAAACGGTGGTAGAGATTAAGTCTGAGCCGTTGATCGGCAAAGATCAACGGTCGAGATCAATCGAGATTATATAATGCAGAGGGGGTAAATTTATATCTAAATGGAGGAAATTTCAAAGGAAAAGGGAGAAAACCTTTGGCGGAAGTAAAAAATGGGTTAAATTAAATTTTGGGGTCGCAGAACGATCTGGGCCATTGGATGAAAAGGACGAACGACAGAGATCAAAAGATAAAAAGATTAATGCGGTGGAGAAAGTGGTAATGCAGAAAACCAGGATGGTTTTCGCGCGAAGAAAAGGGGGAAAGGCAGTATTGCCTTTTGGAACGCGATATGTGTTAGCCCTTGACATGTGGCTTTTTAAAACCACCCATATCGCGTAATTTTAAAACGTTAACTTCCAAGCGAAAAATCACGTGATACCGCATGTTGGCAGTCAGATCTGGGGTGTTAGATTGGACGGTTGTGAGAAGAGTGCGATGGAGGTAAGATGCACAGACGGAAAAGGTGGATGGAGAAAAAATGCGGTTTTGATGTGGACCATCGGATCAGAGGAATGGACAGCGGAGATCCGTCAATGGGGAAGGTGGGTCCCAAAGGAGTTGGCCTATCAGGTTTAATAAGGACCATGGGATTTGAATGATGGACGGTCCAGATTACTTCTCGGAGTAAATGAAAACAATGTGAGACGGAGGGTTGGGTGGAGATCGAGTGTAATAATGACCGTTGATCTGCAAAGATCAACGGTGGATATTCACCGAAGGAATTTAAGCTGTGGCTTTGTGAAACAACAAAGAAAGTCAGGTTTGATCTGGACCGTAGGATCTATGAAATGGATGGCCTAGATCTGATCGCAAGATCGCAAATCGGTGGAGGCAAGGGGAAGGCAACAATGAAATGTGCCGATGCGATTAAGCAGGGGCCGTTAGATTTAGGAGAGATCAACGACCAGGATTGAATCGGTGAGTTTTAATGTTGGAGGGTTATGGCAGAGTGCGATTAAATCTGGGCCGTTGGTTCTTGTGAATTTGAACGACTCAGATTAAATCGCAGGATCGCAATCGGAGGAGGGGAAGGGAATGGAGAAAATAAATTTTGCAATGCGATGGAGAGAGGACTATCGATCTAAAAACTAGATCGACGGTCAGGATTTAATCATGAGGGCCAAAGGCGGAAGGGCGTGTTTTGAACGGGGAGCGATATGGAGCATTAGATCTAGGGTTGATAAAGCAGATCAACGGTTGGGAATTGATTGCTGGATCGCATCAGGGGGAGGCAATAAACCATGAAAATGCGTCAAATGAATATTTGCGATGCGATTGTGGATTGACCGTCAGATCGGAGGGATGATCGATGGTGGAGATTTAATCGCATCGGAAAATTTGTAAAGGACATGAAGAAAAGGGAAGCCCCGATGCAGACCTCCGATGCAATGAGCCGATGACCGCTGATCGGTTTACATTGACGGTCATGATTTGTTCCGAATCACTTCGTCGGGTTTTATGAAATAACGAAGGAAATTCGGGTTTTTCGGAAATACAAAGGAAAGTAAGGATTATGAAAAGGTTTTTAAGTCCTTTAAGCACCTGATTGTGGGGCTTATGGTTTTATGAGGCAAAGGTTCTTACCAAATTTTAACCCTCGGGGGCTTAAGACACTTATATACAAAAAGGGTGTTTTTGGACTAAAAAACAGAGTTTTTAGGCAATTTGAGGGTTCTGGTAGGGGAAAAAGGAAATTTTAAACCAAATGAAAGGGGACCAAATGGTTTAAAAGGGTGTTGGAGTGAATTTTGAAGGGTAAATGAGGCTTTACGGATGGATTCTATGAAGAAAAAAGGGATGAAAATGGAGGTCAATTATGAGTGAAAGGAGGGGTAAAATGAAGGGGAAAATGGGTATTTTGAGCAGTCTTTCTCCTTGCAAACAACCGATTTTTCAGGTTTAAAAGGGAAACAACAGTGAATATTTAACTAAAGAATTATTTATCTTCAAAAAAACTTCAAGGATGATAGGTTCTCAAAGGGGAATTTTCTCTTGGAGTTTTTGAAGAAAAAATTAGCCACTTTTTGGTATAACATAATTTATCAGTGGCTAACACAAGTCATATTTCAACACAATTTGGAGGGCTTCTTCCTCAGTTTGAGGAAAGTGAGATGCAGAATCTTTACCAATAGAGGGGAAAAGGGATCTGAAAAACTAGTCCATGTAAAAACGGTCTTCGAAAACAAGGGCTTGACATAGGCTCTTCCTTCTGCGCCATTCTTGAGCATGGTCAGATAGGCGGGTAGCAGAATTTTGATGGAAAGAGGTCAAAATTCTGGTACTAGTGTCATAGCGAAGGGGAAGCTCAAAGTAGGATAGAAATTCCTTTGCAAGAGTCGAAAAAATATTATGAGAGGAGTAGGCCTGGTCGACATAGCGCTTGGAAGCTTCTCTAGTAAGCGTACGCTGGAATAACCGAAGACGGATAGAGTCATCGATGATAGAGTTAGATGAACGCCACATGTGGAAAGAACAAACATGCTTGGTAGGATCCTCTCCAGCATTTCCTTTGAACTTAGGGCCGTCTAAAGGAAGCTTGGTTCGCATAGGAGGCTGGAATGGTGTATGGGGTCATTAATCAACTGGCTGAAATCGAGAATGCTTAGGCCTGCCATATAAGGAAGAAAGGGAGCAGCTGGAATAGTTCTCGTTGTGGCACCACCAGTAGCATTTCCAGCAATAGGGCTAGGGCCACTACCAGCATTAGGTCTTGAACCAGACATGATGGAGGTGAAAGGTGGAGGAGAGTCAGGGATAGAAATAGAAGGGGAACCTAATGAACCAAAACGGAGGACGAAATCAAACCCTACGCGGTGGGGTAAGTCTTCCTAACGGAAATTGAGGATGAAGGCCTTGGAGTCTCTGGGATAAACTCCTCGGGGGTGAATTTATGGAAAAGAGACATGGAACCCAATAAGGAATAGATGTAAACAAGGGCAGGAAGGTGTAGATCAATTGATTACAATGTTTAAGTCTTAGCCTGGTGGTGTAAACTAGGCGCTCTTCGCATTAGGTGTGCATGTATGTGATAAGTGTGTTGATTTTAATTAAGCCCAAATGTGTGTAGAGAAAAAAATAAAAAATATGTTGTATAACTATAAATAAAAGTGAAAGCGAAAGTAAAGGAAACTGAAAGTGACAGTAAAATAAACAGCTAAAGATGCATAAATTTAAACCCAAAGAGGAGGGCTTCCCAACAACAAGTCTATGGGTGGGTGAAATCTACTCAAAACGTGAAAAATGGCCAATGGATCTAAGGTCAAGAGGGACAAGGATCTAAAGGTCAGATCTACTGGAAAGAGGTGTAGAAAACAACAAGAAACCAGAGGTAAAAATGCTAAAAAATAGGTGGCGAAAGGCTACAACCTAAAGGGAAACAGAGGGGACCCTAAAGGAGGACCAAGAAAAAATGAAAACAGATGTTTTGGATGGAAAAATAACTAATCTAAAATGGATCTAAAAGTGCAGGTTCAGATCTCAAAAATGGTTGAAAAAAACTGAAATCTCATAAGACCTGCTTCAGCTAAACTCCTCCTAAAAAGGTGGAAGCGTACTGAAGCCCTAGGGGGCTTGATTCCTACTTCGACGAGTAAAAATAAGCAAGTAAGAGTCCAAAATGGGTAAATATTGAGGTCAGTAAAACCTAAACAATGCCCCAGACAAACCTTGAAAATCACAGAAAAAATCCCACAAAAAAGTACAGGTCACAGGTTTTGACCTGTTTTCCGTTGAGGTCGCAGTATTTGGGTAGTTATCCGCTACCTGAGAGTTGAGGTCACAGGTTTTGGGCCAAAAAGTGTGAACTGCACTTTCGACTATCTCAGGAGCAAGTTTCAGAAAAAATTGGTGTCTCTGTTGCGGCTGATACTGTTATCTACGCAAAAGGCCCAGAAACATAGGAAAGCTAGAATTTTTACTGTTTTAGGGTAAAAAAGGTTAAAAAAAACATCAAGGAATGTAAAATAAGAAGCTGATGAAAAAACCTAGGGGCTAAAGCAGCTCGTCATGCATGGATTTGAAAAATGAGTGTGGTCATAATAAAAAACCCTTGTGGAGTCTCCAGTTGTTAGTGTGAATCCTAATCGCAAGTGTACAAAAAAATCTCACTTTAGCTAGCCCTAGCCCTAACATGAAATGTGGTTGTCAATTTCCTTAGATCTGTAGTAGGTGATTAGAATAAATGATACAAAAATCCAGATCTGTGCAGTTAAAGACATTAAACAACAAGAATACATCCAATGG
Source organism: Pinus albicaulis (assembly GCA_034641835.2). Classification (NCBI taxonomy): domain Eukaryota; kingdom Viridiplantae; phylum Streptophyta; class Pinopsida; order Pinales; family Pinaceae; genus Pinus; species Pinus albicaulis. The sequence continues at coordinate 1,314,768,999 of CM076579.1, read as the reverse complement.
ACAATACAAGAATTTATAAAGAATTTTTTTACTATGACACTTGGGAAGGTAACATAGAAATATGTTACCAACCCCCCTCAATGGGATGGGTTCTTGTATGTCTTGAGTGCTTCAAATCCAATATTTCTCTCTTGATGGTGTAGAAAACCCAGACAAAATGGAATTCAAAGGGAGCTCACAAGAAAAAAGTAGAAAAATATGATAATGATGGAGGATCAAAGTTAGACCAAAAGTATAGATTAAAAGGGGATCTCAAGGCAACAAAAGGTAGTGAATGAATGTAAAACCCTTCTATTTATAACAAAATATTGAGTTAGTCTAGATATTGGTGCATAATTAAGATATTATTAACCAAATCTAGATCCAAATTTTATGGAATATTTTATTATTTTTAATGGAGAGAAAAGGAATTTAAATTTGGTTAAATCCCTTTATTTAGAAATAATAAATAAATAAATTATTTATTTATTATTTTAAGAATGTGGTTAAGGAATAATTAAAATAAATAATTATTTATGAATGATTTAGTGAAATTTAACAAGGAATATTATTGAATAATTACTCCTAAAAAATAATAAGATAAATAACGATTTATCTAATTAATTTTCCTGTTTTGGGCTAAATATAACTAGGAATATTAATTAAACAAGGGTTTAGGTCATTATCCCTAGAGGAAAATAAAAAAAGTAAGGATTTATTTAATTATTCCTCATGGGGTTTCCTATTTAGACTAGAAACAACTTAATAAACTATGGGTTATTAAGTTATTTCTCATAGTGAAAGCAATTTTACTGTGGTAAAATTGGTCTTGCATGGTGTACTTTAGTCCATCTAATAGTAACAGGTTAGATGACCAATAATTAGTGTGACAATCTTGGAATCACAACAAAACAACCAGGTCTTCCTTAGGATTTACTGCATATCCCACCATTACCGGTCAAGGGATTTCTAGGTTCGAAACCCTCAACTATACAACCAAGTTTTCTTAGGCCAAACAATAAACATACACTACCAGGATTTACCACAATCCCACCAAAACTGGTCAAGGGATCACTAGGCCTTATAATATGCTGCATTGTATGATCATAGGAGAAATATGCATATATTTTATTATACGACAAACCCTCGAACTTGGTAGTAGTAGCTAGATCACTTCATTTTTTTTATTGTTCGATTGATCACTATTTTCTCTATGTGTTTTCTCTTATTATATGATGCACTATCATTCGTACTAGAAGGTATAATAATAGATCCAGAAATTATCGCTACGATTATGTTGGGACATTAAACGTTCGACTCATGCCCAACTTCCATTCGCTCAGTTCCATATCAATACTCAGTAGCAGTAGTCGCTGGAGAATCATAGGTTGGTACAAAAGCATAGATGGATGGAGCAATTCCATATGTAGCATACCTTTCCATTTGAGCCCCATATCCTGATTGAGACCCACCTGTATCTATACCCTTGTGATTGATAGCCGTACCCATGCTTTCAAGACTGAGATCTAGCCCTTCCCATTGACCCATAAGCACTAGCACCACCAATAGCATCTTCGCTCATTCTAGCTTTCCTTTACCCGGGATAATTATCTTCTTGAAAGGTGAGGCTCAAAGAATTACGACTTTCCTAATTACTCTGAGGAAGAATTGTTTCCCATATTCAATTTGTCTTTAAGGGAAGTTATTCCATCTAGTAAGGTATTCCAACTAGCTAATATTCCAACCAGTAAGTAAAATTATGTAAGGTCTTTAGGTTATGCCTAGCTTTCAATTAGCCTAAGCTCGCCCTTATGAGAAGAAAAGGAAATAAACATGCATATGAGCTAAAATAGGAGGGAAAAATTTGAGTGATATGGCATTGGATTTAGAACCACAATAATAGGCTTTGAGTCTCAATCTCCAATGATTGGTTTTGAATTGAAACTCTATAAACACCCTATTAGTTAGTTATTTCTCTACCTTCCCTAAAAAAAATGACTTATTGGGGTAGGGACCTGCATGCTTGAAGAAACGTAAGGTTATCACTTATACTTATTAAACAGACTACCTCACTCAGGTCAATCATAAGTCACTCACTCCTTAAAATAGTATGAGAGCCTTCCTGATTCCACTAAAAGACCTCATCTCAGGAACTACAACAACTTAGGAACTAAAACTACTACTACCAGTTCATTGTCTATAGGAAGAGAAGTCACTCACCACTTAAAATAGATAGACCCATATAAATCTTATAACATATGTAATAACCCTATGGGAGAGAGAATTTATGCACTCTTATTTATTGAAACGCTCCCTAAACAAGCATGGATGCCTCTGGATTTCTTCACCAATACCTTGAGGAATTTTCCCATCTCCTCCCTCAGACTTTACTGTGTATCCCGCCATTACCGGTCACGGGATTCCTAGGCCCTTGGGTAATTTTCCCAAGACCACATCACCATGTTCCAAAACCATCCGAAAATCTAGCTCAACCAAATCAAAGATCCCCATCACACCATGGCTATCCAGAAATGGAAAGGCAAGGCTAAAAACCACCACCACACTTGGAAAACCCCATGCCAATGACATCAAGAGAACCAAATACACACATGAATATAACATGCATGCCAAAAATATCAAGGAAATCATAAATTTAACTCAATACCCGCAATTAATCATGTTATAGTCTGTAATATCCCAAAATGGGAACAACTACACTATTGGGAATAATTTGAGTTATTACCAATGTGGAGCTTCAGCAAATAATGAGCATGGCAATGTAGATCAGCTCATTATATGTTTAATAGCATTATACCAGCAGATGAAATAACCTCAGCAACAAGATGATCTATATTCTCCTTCCTGGGTGGGGAAATGCAGCAATATAGAGCATAAAACAGTTGTCTTCAGAAAATAACGCTATAAAATTGAGAAATGGGACTTGGATCCCTTAGAATACATGATATAAAACTCACATGCATAATTAGAGGTGAAAAAAATCACTCTAGCTCATATAAACAGATCTCCCCAAGTCCATATGCCTCAAATAAGCCCAAACCCCATAGCCTAGCTTATGCAAAAAGTAATGAAGCAAGGACTGTGTTATTCTAATAAGGGTTTATGCAGAAAATAATGAAATAAGACTGATATAGAGCTTATATTAATAAAAAAATAGATAGATGGAGGTTTAACCTCTTTTACACCAAGAAAAAAACACCCGGCAAGGGTTTCCGGCAATATACATATAAAAAAAGCAGGACTGCAGAAAATAACGCAGTCTAATAAAAGTATGCATTAAAAATGGCTGAATATGACATGTAAAATCTGAATAATACAGAAAATGGCCAAAGGCATTCTTATTAGATCTCCCGGAGGGAAATCAACACCTCCTCCTCAAAGACTAGCACAAAATCAAAGGGTGCAACCTTGCTGCTGCTGCCCCTGCATAAAAGACGTAGTTTTCTGAAGGTAAATGAGATGTGGCTGAGTATGAATGGATGGCCCCAAGCCAAATGCTGAAATGAAGCTCAAATCCTTCCCTCTTGATCCCTTAAGCAAGCAGATCCAAAGAGAGGATGAAATTCCCGCACGAGAATTCTTTGCACTAAGCAATGCAACAACTCCGGCTAAACAATTGAAGCATGAAAATAGTCAGAAGACAAAAGATAGCTGAATACATGAATGATCTCTTTGATGCTATGCCCTCCTTTTTATCTTTGGTGAGCCTCCTCTCCCCAGACCCCACTCATTGTTGAGGTGACTTCCTAGTGAAGCTTCCTCCTTCAAAACTGTGCTGTCCTAGTTGGCTTCCCTCCTCCTTGTAGCAGCGCTGTTGAATTGGTCAACTGAGACTAATCCACCTGAAATTCCTATTTTCACACTAAGGGATCTTCAATATAGTTCTCATATGTGTGTCTAGGCTGATCCTTGTTCACATTGAGCTAGTTTACTTGGGTG